>OX369300.1:8552354-9044211 GCA_947284805.1 Coleophora flavipennella
ATGAATTACTATAAGTTACTTGGCGTAGAGTGTAAGTTTTCGGTTCGGATTCTTTCGATTTTTCGGTTATTTTCGAATTTTTCCGCCTCGTCTCCAATCCCCGCTTCCAAGCACCAAGTGCCAGTGTCCGATGTTCTCTGCCTTTTTTACGATTAAAAAAACATTCGTTCCGGGTGTTTTCGATTAGTTTTCGGCGGAGAGGCCTCGCTCAGCCGTGGCCCGTGACTCGACGGATTCCTGAACCCGTTCTTTTGTTTATTGACGAGTAGTGATTTTAGTAAGTACCTACTTGAAACAAGTAGTTCTAGTGATGAGGTGATGAAACGTCGACTTGTAAGGGTGAAATAATTTTCGAAAATTTTAAAATTTTTTTTAGGTAAGTACATGCTTTAATTTGAACTCATTTTGGTATATATTTACACTAATTCCACATAAATTTTATTACGTAACTAAAAAAAAAGTGCAACAATAAAAAAAAATCTACAGAAATTGAGTCTGCCTGAAAATGGTGTTCAAAACCGGTCGCTGACAAATTATATTATATTTTATTCAATTTATGTGCAATTAGTGTAAATATATATACCAAAATGAGTGATATAATAATAATAATAATCAATTTATTTACGACCAACTTCCCAAGTAGCATTCGGGGTTCTATATAAGATGTCTAGTCGTTCACATGTACTCCACAAGCTGTGTAAGTGAGCTGTATAAGAGCTGTATAGCTTGCTATAATGCTCTTATAGAACCAGTTTGGGCACAAATTAGACAGCCTTAAGTTCACTATGGCTGTACATTAGCAGTATAATAGCATTATAATAGCAGTTTAAGTAGTAACATCAGACTTAAGGCTGACTTACGGCACTATATGGGACGCAGTGTGAACCATACAACGTACATGAGTGTATTATAGAGTAACAAGTGGCTAAATACACAGCCTTCACAGTTATAAAATCCGACAAAAGTACTCTAGTGCTAACCTAGAATTCACGCGTGTCCTAAATTATTTCTTTATTTTATATAAATTAATCGTTGTGTGTACCATTAGAAACATAAGTATACTCCGGCGGATATCTTGGATAAAAATTTATGATAACACGCGGTAGTACCTGTTTTAAATACTTATAATAATGTTAATACCGTGGGAATGCAACTTTATCGTGAAATGTATACATATTTACAGCTAAAATATTCACGCGCCTCTGTAAAAACGCGATATTCATTTTAAAATATTTAAAACTGGCTGAGAGGAAATCTACAATTTTCAGTTTTTGATATTATATTGGCATTATAATTATACTACGGTAATTAATTATAACATGTAACCAAAACTCAATCGCTCTATCTGCGTATTTTGTGATAAATCTGCATGATAATTTTGGAGATTTATTTGGTAAATATATAATATTTTAGGTTACGCATAGAACAAAATGGTGGATATTAAATACGGCTATGTGAACTGTTATTACTCCAATTTAATGCTGTGCAGCGTATATAGGTTCACATGTGTTCTGTTAGAATGCTGTTATCTATATGAAGTCCCACATTTGTACCACTACAGAGCCAATGTCTATAAATTTATTCTAATGTGAACTTATGTACAGCTTTAAGATGTAGTTCAGGTCAATTGTGTATCATCGTTTACTTTCAAAATATACTGAAATTTTAGAGATCCGCGTTAAATCGCCTAGCCCAGGTACTAAGTTAAGTATGAATACCTAAAGTACAAATTTTGTAACAAACTAACAAAAATCACTTTTTTTTCGTGTGAGACACACAGTTCGGTGTCAGAGTATTTTACACTTACAAAAAACACTACTCTGTTCAAGGAGGTATTTAAAAGAATGTAAACAAACTAGATAAAGAGGGATAACATTATGCCCTTCGACAGAAAAGGACAGAAAATAATAGTTGTCACTCAGCCATAGTAACAAACATTTACTTTTTTTAATAAATTATAAAGTTTTTTATAAGCATTTGATTTTTATCTTTATAGTTTTCTCTAATCGCTCAACTACAAGACTTTCTTCTAATAATATATTCATGTCATTTACAAAGTCTTCTAAGAATTCATTTAAATTTTTTGGTTTTCCTTTCCCAAAATAGATTACAATAACAAAAGGCCGAATTCTGGGATTTTCAAAAAAATGTTACATAATATGGGCCAAAATTCATTTGTCGAACTTTTAAAATAGGCAAACCATCCATATTTATGTTAATTGAAATCATATCTGGAATATCCATCCAATCTTGCAAAATGTTCTTCAAAAGTTTTGCTATCCCATTGTGCCAGTATTGACCTCTTTGTACATTTTTTAAAGTTACATTAACGGGAGTGCTTAAAATTGTTCTAGCATCAGACGGTATTGTTCCCGGTTTAAATTCGTTTTTTAGGCCTGACAATTTATTCAAAGCGGAATGAGGAATACGATTTTCAATAGCCCATGTTCTTATTTTTTTGCGAAAGGTTAAATGATTGCCCAAATCAAAATTGTATTCACTATCACTAGAACTGCAATCACCACACTCTGATATCTGAATATATTTAAAAGGGAACTTTCAGAATCAGGCACATTTTCCTCTGCATCATGTACAGAACCACCATGAACAACGGTTAAAGTCGCACTTGTTGAAGCCGTATCGACGGACTCATTTTCGGGCGTCGTTGTCAATCGACTGTTCATTTTTACAATTTGTGAATATTCTTTTGCAATTTTTCTTCTTATTCCACCGGTTCTCGCTCTTATTTTCCAAGATTTTTTATTCATTTTCACAAGTTTTTGCACGCGCCGTAACGTATAACACACAGCTGTGGGATGATAGTGTAATAGAATATCACATTCACATTCATGTTCAGCTTACAGCAAATAAGAGTAGTACTTGTGGACAAATAAACTGCTATTGATATTAATGGACAACACATATAGTCCTTTTAACAGCCTACAGTGCACATGCGAACCATTTAAACACTTCTGTACAGTAGGAAAAAAAGGTTCTTTTAATGATCACAAGCAAGTCCTACTATAGCTACTAGCTGTATAACAGTCTAAAACAAGTAAACATAACAGCCTTTGGCTTTATAAATGACCACGTGTGTTCTATTAAAATGCTAGTTCTATAACATCGTACAAGTAGGACGTTAAACAGCGGTTGCCGTATCTCTACCCTCCTATAATGCTCTTAGTCAGACGGCTGACTAAAGGATAGTTGTAAGAGTATTATAACACCAACAATCGTATAAAAGTATATCTCTACACTCCTATAAGTCCCTTAAACAGGTATAGGTGTTATTAATCGCAATAATGCAGCTTATAAATCACGAGTGAACTGTAATAATGCTTCAAGTACACCTGGAAACTAAATGTGTACTCTTAAATGGAGTAAAATGCTACTTGGGTTAATATAATGTTCCACCAAGAATCTACTATCTTTCAACTACTATCAACTATCTTTAATTTGAAATTATTTTTTTCCGTGGCGTAATGGTTAATTCCATTAGCTTCACATCAGGAGACCGCGGGTTCGATTCCCGGCGGAGTTTAGCTTTGTATTACTTGATTTGGTTGGTGGAAGGGCATTTTCTAAGCCCGCCTGGCTAGCTACCACCATCTTATCTAAGTCTTGCCGCAAAGCATCAATGTTAACAGCATTGATGTGTTCTGGCTTGAAGATAAGATAGCCAGTTCCCCATTGCGTTGGGAAATCATAGTAAGTCCGCTTTCATCTTCGGCATCATCGTCATGAGATGATTTTAACGGCTTACCAATTGTAGATAAAAAAAAGAAATTAAAACATTGCGTGTTCTTCTCAGAAAAACCTTTCATTTGATACCCATATCACACCATGGACACTTCATACAACGGATCAGAAATGACATTTCAAAAAAGGAATGACGGGAAAAACAAAATGGCGGCGAAATGTAACCAATCTGTATCTATCTGCACGACGAGGGGGTGAGGTTGGAATCTAGAGAGCGGCAGGGAGTGTCCATACTGTATGTTAGTACATAGTAGTAATAGATAGTAATAGATGGTTTGATACGTGGTCAAACCGCGCGTGCGCCCTTTTAGTAAAATATATATGTTAGTACTAATATATATACTTTGACATATCATGGCGGTGCATAAATATTAACGGGTCCACCATCTTTAGGAGTCTGCCATATTGGTTTTAGAATGACGTCACTTAGCTAACCATGCATTGGGTCTCGAAACTAAACGTGTACCCATGCAAAATTTCAGCTCAATCATAAACCAGAAAGTGGTTTTAATTTAGCTTTCAAGATTAATTGTCCCAAAATAAAAAGTAACGTTAAGTTAATTTAAAGCTTGTAAAAAGACCACAGCCATATAAACAGGAGCTTCTATATTCGCAATTAATGGCACTAAACTACTCACTCTCATCATAAAACATAGTTAAACTACGAATCAATTAACCCATAATGTATATAATAAAAAAAAACTACGAATCAATGGCTAATCAGCTAACACTTTGTGTAAATTAAAAGGTTGTTTTTGGCAGTGCAATGTTAGCTAACTATTGATTAAAAGTAGTTTTAAAAACGTTAAGTAAAACCAGTTTTTAATTTATGTGTGAATAGAATAACAGTATTGGTTCTAAGTTCCACGTAATCCATGATGAGTTGATGACCAAGGAAATGCCTATCATCATAATTTATTTATTTATTTTAGGAAGACTAACAGCAAAATATTAAATAGTATATAAAACTTATAAATAAATACAGTGCTTTAAGTAAGTCTCCACCGATAGGTACATAGGTAGGAGCGAACACATATGAGTATTAAAAAGTATAAAAACAAAAAAAAATAAAAGGTATGTAAAAACTACAACATTAAAAGGCAGTTTCATTAACTATTAAAGAATTCAGAAGCCAGCAACCTTTGGACTGTTGTGACGCTGGAGCAAAGTCGTTATCAATATAAACACCATTATAAGTTTTGAGTACTCTTGATATGAATGAGTTTTTCCTGTAGTTAGTACGTGCAAATGGCACTTGCAGAAGTGAACGCTGTCTAAAATGGAGTTGGTTGGTGCGTAGGCAGCTCTTAGATAGTAGTTCAGAACATTCGATGGAGGAATTAATAATAGTTGGGAGTTCTTCGACATATCCTGTTGCCGGGTCTATAGCCTCGCAATAACGCAGCAGCGTAGAACCCTACGAGGCTTACTACAGAACCGGTTACGTCTGACCCTCCGACCACCAACCCCACTCCAGATAGACGTCCACGTGCAGATACAATCGTTCATCTTCGTCTATTTTTCGTGCTCCGACCAGAAAACGTAGACCTTTCAGTGGTTCTATCAAAGTTTTACAGAAACAACAGTGGTGGGCTCTTCGCATTTTGGTAAGGCGGTTTTTCTTCATTCTTAGATTATTATTTTTTCTAATACGCCCTAAGATAGGTGTGTAGCATCTGAAATCGTTAGCATTTTTTAAGTTTTTAATTATTTACTTTCGTTTTCGCTTTGCCCTTTTTCTTTTCTTTTTAACTTCGACGACGACTGTTTCCAAAGTCCTTAATTTTACAGTATTCTAAACCCTTGAGAGCGTCGGTGGCGCAACGGCAAGGGCCGCTACCTCCTATCCGGGAAGTCGTGGTTCGAGCCCTGCCACGTACCAATGTGTTTTCGAATTTCGATCCCATATGTACGTCTATCCAACGCTCTTACGGTGAAGGAAAACATCGTGAGGAAACGTGCACACGCCTTCGAAGAAACTCGAAGGTTGTGTGTGAAGTTGACCAACCTGCACTGGGCCCACGTGGTCGACTAAGGCCCGATCGCCCGAATTCAGAGTAGGCTCGAGCCCCTTCGTGGGGACACGTATGTATGAGCTGATGTGAAACCCTTCAAGTGGCTTAATTCAAAAGCATCAATCTATACTTTCTAATATATACCTAGGTACTTAGATACGCTCTGTGGTACCTATTTAGTTTAAGCCGAGGTATTGACACAGATTACTAAATAGTTACTTCGGTATTGACACAGATTACTAAATAGTTACATCGGTATTGACACAGATTACTAAATAGTTACTTCGGTATTGACACAGATTACTAAATAGTTACTTCGGTATTGACACAGATTACTAAATAGTTACTTGTATTGATTAGAACAGTTGTTTCTGTCTTTTTCTTTACATATACAGAGTAAAGAAAATAACCACACTTTTTCAATGGGTTTTTCGTTTCAATCAAAAACTGCAATGAAAGTATAAAAAATAATAACATTACTCACTTTGTATTATCATAACAAATATTGTTGTATATTTTTTAAAATTTATACTTCAAATTATTAGTCATCACTAGAGTTGAAAGTAACGGTGTAAACCTATCTTTGGGTTTTTTTTCTATCGAGCCAAAACTGCTCAATCGTGTTTCTAATGGCTTTTGACTTTAAAGAACATCATCAACAATAAGGGTATTTTTTTTAACCTTGGGTTTTCTATCGTTTAGGATTAATTGACGTCAAAAATAACGAAAATCTGTAATATTACCTCCATAAAAGCTCCAGAGTAGAACATACTAGACTCTAGTAACTAGAGCATATTCTTGTATCAGAGTGGAATACTATACTCTCTGAAGATCTCTGTGCAAGCATGGCCACGGCCACGGATAAGATAAATAAGGTTGGATTGGCAATAGTCACACTTTTGTTTGAAAACCAGCGTCGCCACCTGTCTCCCACCCATCAGCTCCACTACACAAGCAATAATCTAAAATATCTAAATATGTATATATAACTCAAAGGTGACTGACTGACTGACATAGTGATCTATCAACGCACAGCCCAAACCACTGGACGGATCGGGCTGAAATTTGGCATGCAGGTAGATGTTATGACGTAGGCATCCGCTAAGAAAGGATTTTGGGAAATTTCCACGGAAGCCGCAAAAATCGGGATCTGCGCGGGCGAAGCTGCGGGCATCCACTAGTAACACATATACACGAATTGCGCGCACTAATAAACAAAACACACTTAGAACACAGGGCTGCAATTGTGTCTCAAAACCACTTCGAGAGTCTGTACGTTACACACACACAACCACACGCAAATAAAAAGTATGAACGCGTGCTTCGGTTAAGTATGATTGTCTAATCATACTTTAGGCGCGCCTGCCCAGCGCAGATTTCCAATCCAACCTTATTTATCTGATCCGTGGCCACGACGCACGCGCTTCGTGCTTACAAACTACAAAGGAACACTATAAATCACTGTTTACGAGGTTTACACAGATATTCTCAGGGACTGTTCGAGTGGTTTTACGCATCTTTTAGCGCCTGTGGCTACCTTTATGGTGGAACTTTTGTCGTACTGAATTGGTAATTTAGTTTAACCTCTCATCTTTGATTAGGTACTTAGCTTAAATCTTTCCCGCAATAGGGTAACACCAGGATAGTTGCCCCATGGGTATACTTGCCCCGATTGTAATTGCTCTAGTTTCGCGGATGAATCGCATGCTATTTTATTAATCTATCGAGAGACTCGCTCCAACTACCACTAAGTTGACCATGTCTCATGTCTCTGTGCGACTTCATGGAAAGGCAAAATGCGATCAAAGTTTTTGCGGGATAGATGTCCTATTTCTCGGCGTTACATCTATCCTTAACGTAATTTACATGGATTAGGCAACTATCCCCTAAGTGGGATAGATGTCCCAAAATATAGAGATCCGCAAAAATCGCTAATACTCTGGGAATATTAAGGATAATGTTTGTACATGGATTTAAACGTAAAGTATGGTTTATTAATCTTAATTTACATGGATTAGGCAACTATCCCCTAAGTGGGATAGATGTCCCAAAATATAGAGATCCGCAAAAATCACTAATACTAAGGATAAGGATAATCAAGGATAATGTTTTTTTACTCTTCATTTTGTAGGTAAAGTACCAGCCAGTTTTACAAATAAAGTATTTTGCTTTTAGTACTGCGAGATAGTGTAATTTCAAAAAGTGTGGCAACTATCCTGTTTTTACCAGAGGTAGAGTAGTCATCAAAAGATCATCTTAAACTACTTAAAGATACCTAACTATCCTACTTGATATGTAGGTGATACGTATGGAGTATCGTTTATGATTAAACTTGATTAAAGTAATTCAAGATTCAAGATGTTTATTCAAAATAGGTGCAAATTACACTCTTTCTGATAGTCATAATAATTTTCGAAAAATCTAAAAGCTTTTTTTGTACAAGCTTATAGTGTCACCCGATATATAAATATGCATGCAAAATTTCAGCTCAATCGGAAACCGGGAAGTGGGTCAAATTTAACTTGCAATATTTCATTACAGACCCCGGGACAAGTGAAACTAAATAAAAGCTTGTTAAATTAATTAATTACATAATATGACATAATTTCATTCGTGAAAAATAAACAATCAATAGTTAACAACGTCAAAATACAAGCACACTAATATTATAAAGGCCAAAGTTTGTGAGTGTGTATGTTTGTTACTTTTTCACAGTGGTAGACAGATTAAGACCTGGATTAACACATAGGCTAATTTTTTTTCACGCTAGCGCACTGCGCACCCTCGAAAAGTCATAGAAACGTTGTCCACGCGGGTGAAGCCGCGGGAAACAGCTAGTCATTGATAAAAACAAAATTATGTCATTAGGACATAAAAAAAAATTGACACAAGAAGTTATACGTTAAACTCATTGAATAGGTATGTAAAAGTAGGCCAGTTCACACGGGCAGCACCCGGTCACGAGTGTAACGCGAGAGTCAGCCATCGCTCCCATCAACCATATTAGCGGGAAAGGAACGACCCGGCTCCCGATGCGCCCCATCCGCACGAACATGTAAGCGAACTGCACCACTCATATCAATGCTAAAATTCATCATATCAGCTCATATACGTCCCCACCGAGGGGCTCGACCTACCCTGAATTAGGGCGATCGGGCCTTAGTCGACCACGCGGGCCTAGTGCGGGTTGATCGACTTCACACACAACCCGCGAGTTTCTCCGCAGGCGTGTTCAGGTTTCCTCACGATGTTTTCCTTGCTAAAATTAAAAAATAAAATAATTTATAATGTAAAATAACTTATTATTAATATGCTTAATAGCAAAGGTAATTGTTTGCGGCGATTTTAATGTAAAACTAATAAACGAAATCTAATTCGCTTATCTGTTGCTGAAATGAAATGTATTTGTCGCAGTAAGATACAAAAATCCGTGATAAGTTAAGGAAGATAAGTTGAGCTATCTCTCCAGGGAATCTAGTAATCTAGTAAAACTACTTTGTATGGAAACTCGAGCTTCCTAGGAACCCTTAACAATTAATATCTATGTATGTGAGTGCTGCGTCACCTAGACTATTAAGGATTCTGAAAAATACCGAGTCTAAGGAGCTCCGCTGTGCTAAAAAGTAACTTAAACTACCAAATCAACTATTTACTGGTTCACAATTATAGTAAGAATCTTCATCATATTAGCCGAAACACGTGCACTGCTAGACAAAGGGAGAATTACCACAAAGACCGCTCCTGCGCTGCCCGCATTCAGTGGCTTCCCGCTTCCAGGTCGTCAGTACACCGAATGGGAGGCCTGCCTACGCTATGTCTTCCAGTGTGTGGTTGCCACTCGAGAAATTTACTGCCCACATTAATGTGTTCTACGAGCTATGTAGCCCGCCACTTAAGTTTTGCAATTCTGTGATTTATGTCGGCTACCAAGGTAGTCAAGAGAACTTTCTTTTACGGATATCTTCATTTCTGATCGATTGCACAGGTTAACATTTAAGAGGTGAAAATCGTTATCGCCGTTTGTATGAAAAGTCTAATTTTCGCCGTGGGTTCACAGCCCTCTTAAACATCTGATCGGCTAACTTTGTATGGAAAGGTTTTTTGCGAATTGAGTATAGGTTCGTTTAGTATCATGAGCTAAACCACCGTCTGAGGGGTTTGTTTGTAGTGATGTAACAGTCGTCCTATCATAGCAACATAAAAAAAGTTAATAACGATGTTTTACTAGGCGTGCTTGAATTAAGTACATAAATACTAGCAATAGTTAACACGGTTACATTTAGATGTTCCTAAGTGCTAACTTTAAAATTAGCGTACATAATTGAAACTTCAAATTAGCTTATAGGTGAGTTACACTGCAAGTGTTCCGTTTGTTGAACTCCGAAAGATTTCGTTTTAATTTGATAAGGTAAGTTAATTTGTCTACTTATTGAAAAAAAAGTGTGTGATAGGCTTGTGTATTGTGATATCTAGCATGTGTGATTGATTAATCTTTAGGTAAGTTGGAATACTTTCTTATAATCGTCATCTAATTTAAGAGCACTTCTCTTGCCAATTCTTTTTATTCTCAGCCATTGTCTATACTTTCTTATGCTGTAAAAAAAGGTACAAATTATAATAAACATACATTCACACACGCATACACACCCTCACACCCTCACACACTCACACACACACACACACTAACACTAACAAAGAAAACATCTGATGTAGTCGATTGCACGCGGTTAAATAGGTACATTAGAATAATTTTGTTTAATTTTATGAACTTGAAATTTATTGGCATATGTATTTTCTAAAGTTTGATTACTGTAGCTTTAAGGCTGTAATTTCATTAAATATATAAAATAATAATATTATAAATGTGAAAATGTGTTTGTTTGTTTGTTACCTTTTCACGCTTCAACGCCTTGACCAATCTTTATGAAATTTGCCATGCAGGTAGCCTGTGTCACGGGGAAGGACACAGGCTACTTTTTATCACGGGAAAACAGCTTAACCTTAACACAGTTTAAAAAATACTCGATTGTTGTGATTTTTTGCACACAGATGGTTGAGTAGGTGGGAAACGACATAATTTACTAATCATCCTAAAAGACTGTCGTAAAAACGACGTCCACGCGGGCGAAGCCGCGGGAAAAAGCTAGTATAAAATAAAAATTAAATAAAATAGACTTGGTGTAAGGCCCGTTAACACGACTGAAGCACAGTATAATAAAGAGTAGGTATGTACTGAAGTAAAACTTCTTAAGCTCCATCTATATGTATGAAAGTAAATACTTAGTCTTCAGAAAATAATCAAAACTTTTTTGTCATATTTTATTTTATTATTCTAGATAATTCTAGTTTTATTATCCTCTGAAAATGATCAAAACTTTTTCGTCATATTTTATTTTATTATTCTAGTTAATTCTAGTTTTATTATCCTCTGAAAATGTTCAAAACTTTTTCGTCATATTTTATTTTATTATTCTAGTTAATTCTAGTTTTATTATCCTCTGAAAATGATCAAAACTTTTTTGTCATATTTTATTTTATTATTCTAGTTAATTCTAGTTTTATTATCCTCTGAAAATGATCAAAACTTTTTCGTCATATTTTATTTTATTATTCTAGTTAATTCTAGTTTTATTATCCTCTGAAAATGATCAAAACTTTTTTGTGATATTTTATTTGATTATTCTAGGTAATTCTAGTTTTATTATCCTCTGAAAATGATCAAAACTTTTTCGTCATATTTTATTTTATTATTCTAGTTAATTCTAGTTTTATTATCCTCTGAAAATGATCAAATCTTTTTTATCATAAAATTATGTTTGCTTTGATTGTTTTGACAACCGATGTTGTTGCCTTGGCAACCGATATTGTTGGTAAACAAAAATAAATAGTATCTCTCTTTCTATCTTCACTAACTTGTATATCCCTCTAGTCAAGCGTGCGTAAATTTTTACTTCAAAATTTGGACCGTCCATACAAGATCGATTTGTATGAAGTAAATTTTTTTTTGCGATTTCAGCAAGGTTATAAAACAAAAGTTGTTTAGTTAAATGAGTAGAAGCCCCAGTTAACAGGACGTATACCACACGCCTGCGAAGAAACTCGAAGGTTGTGTGTGAAGTCGACCAACCCGCACTGGGCCCGCGTGGTCGACTAAGGCCTAATCGCCCTGATTCAGGGTAGGCTCGAGCCCCTCGGTGGGGACGTATATGAGCTGTAATGATGATACCAGCCTCGTTTCACTCTGTATCCTGTATGTAGGCCATTCCAATCATAGATAAGCACATTTCGAAAAATCTAAAAACTTTTAGGTACAAGGATTTTATTCGAAAATAACTTTAAATACCTATTTCATATTCTTCTCAGCAAACACATTCGTTTGATACCTATATCATGGGGGTGCATAAAAACAACTGGGTCGCCATCTTTGGGAGGCCGCCATATTGGATTTAGAATGACGTCATTTAGCTAACCATGCATTGTAATCCAAACTAGACGTGTATGCCAAATTTCAGGTCAATCGGAAATCGGGATGTCGGTCAAATTTTTACATAAATTTTGCAAATTTTGACTGACTGACTGACTCGGTGGCTCAGTGGTTAGTGCTCTTAACTGCTAATCCGAGAGTTGTGGGTTCGATCCCCGCCCAGGGCAAACATTTGTGTGATGAGCAGATTTGTTTGCTCTGTGTCTGGATGTTAAATCTTAATATAATATATAAATCTCGTGTCACAATGTTTGTCCTCAATGGACTCCTACACCACTTAACCGATTATAATAAAATTCGCACACCATGTGCAGTTCGATCCAACTTGAGAGATAGGATAGGGTAGGGTAGTGTAGGGTAGGGTAGGGTAGAGTAGTGTAGGGTAGTGTAGTGTAGGGTAGTGTAGTGTAGTGTAGGGTAGGGCAGGGCAGTGTAATGTAATGTAAGGCGGTACGAAGTTCGCCGGGACAGCTAGTATATATATATATATATATATATATACCACAAACACTCTTGCGTCCTCCTATTGCCAAATTCTCATTTAATCCTGCGTCCACCGCGCTATTGCGTCCGTATACGGACGCCAGATTGCAATCGCCGTTATTTTTACTTCAGCGACAGTTCTGCCATCTAGGCTATTATTTAAGAAGTTTTTGTTCGGACGTAATTTTGTTCCGAATGTGAAATTTTAATTCGCAACTCCGCCGCACGTCACTGGGGCGCTGCACGCGGCGACGTATACCTTTCCCCCCGCGCGCTTTACCCCTTAAATGTATATTTTAAACCATCCTAACAACTGTTTTGCGCCCTTCGGCACAAACTGGTTCTCACCCATTACCCTCTTCTGTACTGCCTATTGCGGTGCGGTGCGGACTCCTTTTGCCACCGGACGCACAATAGTGAGTACGCAGTAAATAAGTTGTGCTGTACTTGTGTATATACCTGTGTTATTTGGGTGGTAAATTGATTGAAAATGTATTTAACTAGGAATAGAAAAAAGATAGAAGAATTAAAAAAAAGGAAGTTGCTTGTTGAGTGCTCTGTTACTGGTAACTGTAACTCTGTAAATGTTTCCGATATTTATTTACTAAACTAAACTGTTAATAGTAGGTAACGTTTTATTGTTTTCTATAGTAGGTACATCATAATTTTAGCAAGTTTTGAGGTGAGGCTTGTAGGTACAACTGTTCTTCTGTTTGTTTCTAAATAATAATAGTACCTTATTAGCTAAGTAGTTTCAGTCGGTATCAAAATAGATTTGGTATAGGAAATAGTAGGTACATTCCATGTAATACTAACTGCTTTAATATTAGCTAGGTACTATTTTCCTACTTATACCTAACTACATCATTATTACCTTGCTAGTACAAACATAACTAAAAGAGAATAGGGAACATGCAATATTTATATTTTTGTTTTCATTTTAAAGAATTCAATGTAGAATAGGCCAAAAATGTATTAAAAAATTAAAACACCGTAATTTATTAGAAAAAATGCGGTTTTAAATTAACAGTTTAAATTTTCGCGCCAAAACGGACCTATAGTTCTGATGACGTCATTCCTGTCTGACTGGTTATACTTGTTCGTCCCTGGCATTTATACTTTTGCCTAGTTTCTCGACTTAAGTTTTTTTTTGTAAAAATTTTAAATGGACTACCTATCCATTTGTTGTGTGGGCTTAACCTTTATTTAAAATTAAACAAAAAAAAACTGTCTCCATCGTCTAGTGGTTAGTGCGTCAGGCTCGCGATCCGGAGGTCCTAGTTTTGATTCCCGGTGGGAACATTCTCAGAAATCACTTTGTAAGTTTTTCCCAGTTTGGTTAGGACAATGCAGGCTGAATGACCAGGGCTCCGTTTTATAAAACTACAAGTCACAAGATTTCAAGTGTAATTCAGTGTACGTTGCATTACAGAGTCAGGTCAAGACTTCAGAGAGCAAACCGGCTATGCAATGAACATCTAATTACACTTGTAAACTTGTAACTTGTAGTTTTATAAAACACGACTCTGATTGTCCGAAAGTAAGATGATTCCGTGCTTCAGAGAGCACGTTAAGCCGTCGGTCCCGGTCGTTATCATTGGTGGCGGTCGTTATACAAACCACGTCAGAGCCCAGAGGCCTTTAGGCGATTTGAAAACTCTGACACCAGGGTTAGTCAGGTATGACTACACAAACACGATAAGAAAAAATAAAAAATAGTATTTAAAAAGCATACGAGTTTAATTTATAAATTTACAAGATAGTTTTATTAAAAATATGCTTATAGATCTTGTAATTTTGGCATCTATCCAAAAAATTTTTTGCAGTAAGTATACTTAACAGATACACTGCTGTTATCATATGGCACATGATTATAAATATCTACTTCTTTGATTTTTTTAAATTTTGGTGTGCTACACAGAAAAGTGCTATTTTCCTTTTGCTGAAAAACATTTGAAGTAGTACTTGTGTAAAATTATATAAGAGCTTCTGTTGAAGGTCATTTAATCTCTATTGTGTAATTTTCAGTAAGCCCGTTACGTGTTGCAACAAAAATAGGATACTCGGCATTAAGAAAAAGTCCAGTTTCTTCAATTTTTATCTTAAATGCAGAAACAATGATATTAATTATTACAGAAGCCTTGAATTAAACATTATAAATAGTTTTATTCAAAATATTGAAACAACAGAAAAACTATTAGTTACGTTTTCTTTTTTATTCACTATGTTGAGAACTACTTTTTCTAGTTTTTTTTCCTCTATCCATCGCAATGGAAGTAAATTTTGAATGTTCTCCCATAATTTTGTTCAGATGAGATAGTTGTATAGTGAGCTGCTTCATAAATAGTTGAGCCTGTAATTCTTCCGTATCTGTAAAAATAGAAAAAATAAAAATCTGTTGCTTACAATAAATTTTCCAATCAAGTTTACGCTATATGTGTATGATAATGAGTTTGCTTGTCCAATTTTTTTTTTACACATTTCTTATTTATGCTTATTTTGTGATGTGTATTAAACTTGAAGCTTCACTACTCACCTCAACTCAAACCACAATGGGAAATCATTTTGATGATCATTTTGGTGGTTGAAAAAGTCATATAAATATTATCAGTCGTCATTTGCTTTGATAAATATTTCATGAAATGATTGCGGAGAGTCTAACTTTCCAATCAAGCTTGAAAATACATAGTTTGTGAATGCTTGTGGTTTGTTGGTCTTCTTCATCTACAAATTCATATAAAATCATCATCATCATCATCATATCAGCCACAAATCGTCCACTGCTGGACAAAGGCCTCCCCCAAGGATTTCCACGACGACCGGTCCTGCGCTGCCCGCATCCATCGGCTTCCCGCGACCTTCACCAGGTCATCGGTCCACCGCGTGGGAGGCCTGCCTACGCTACGTTTTCCGGTGCGCGGTCGCCACTCGAGAACTTTACTGCCCCATCGGCCATCTGTTCTACGAGCTATGTGCCCTGCCCACTGCCACTTCAGTTTAGCGATTCTGTGAGCTATGTCGGTTACTTTAGTTCTCCTGCGGATCTCCTCGTTTCTGATTCGATCACGCAGAGAAACTCCGAGCATAGCACGCTCCATTGCCCTTTGGGTGACCTTGAGCTTTCTTATGAGGCCCATAGTAAGCGACCATGTCTCAGTTCCGTAAGTCATCACTGGCAACACACACTGGTCAAAGACCTTAGTCTTGAGACACTGCGGTATTTGGGACGTGAAGATATTGCGAAGCTTCCCGAACGCTGCCCAGCCGAGTTGTATTCGTCGATTGATCTCTTTCTTGAAGTTGGAACTACCTAGCTGGACTGTTTGTCCCAGGTATACATATTCGTCAACAACTTCCAGTGTAGAGTCTCCAACCTTTAGAGGAGTGGGTGCGACACGGACATTTAACATTATTTTCGTCTTGTCCATGTTCATTTTAAGACCCACTTGTTGAGAGACCTTACTGAAGCCATCGAGCATTGTGCTTAGGTCTTCCATAGTCTCAGCCTTGACCACGATATCGTCAGCGAATCGGAGGTGGTATATGTACTCTCCGTTGATATTGATGCCGAGTCCACCCCAGTCCAGAAGCTTAAAAACATCTTCCAGGGCGGCGGTGAACAGTTTCGGAGATATAACGTCTCCCTGTCTCACCCCTCGCTGCAACTGGATAGGTTTCGAGTTCCGGTCCTGGAGGCGAACCGACATGGTGGCGTTTTCATACAGACACTTCAACACCTCGATGTCATCATCATCATCATATCAGCCACAAATCGTCCACTGCTGAACAAAGGCCTCCCCCAAGGATTTCCACGACGACCGGTCCTGCGCTGCCCGCATCCATCGGCTTCCCGCGACCTTCACCAGGTCATCGGTCCACCGCGTGGGAGGCCTGCCTACGCTACGTTTTCCGGTGCGCGGTCGCCACTCGAGAACTTTACTGCCCCATCGGCCATCTGTTCTACGAGCTATGTGCCCTGCCCACTGCCACTTCAGTCTAGCGATTCTGTGAGCTATGTCGGTTACTTTAGTTCTCCTGCGTATCTCCTCGTTTCTGATTCGATCACGCAGAGAAACTCCGAGCATAGCACGCTCCATTGCCCTTTGGGTGACCTTGAGCCTTCTTATGAGGCCCATAGTAAGCGACCATGTCTCAGTTCCGTAAGTCATCACTGGCAACACACACTGGTCAAAGACCTTAGTCTTGAGACACTGCGGTATTTGGGACGTGAAGATATTGCGAAGCTTCCCGAACGCTGCCCAGCCGAGTTGGATTCGTCGATTGATCTCTTTCTTGAAGTTGGACCTGCCTAGCTGGACTGTTTGTCCCAGGTATACATATTCGTCAACAACTTCCAGTGTAGAGTCTCCAACCTTTAGAGGAGTGGGTGCGACACGGACATTTAACATTATTTTCGTCTTGTCCATGTTCATTTTAAGACCCACTTGTTGAGAGACCTTACTGAGGCCATCGAGCATTGTGCTTAGGTCTTCCATAGTCTCAGCCATGACCACGATATCGTCAGCGAATCGGAGGTGGGATATGTACTCGCCGTTGATATTGATGCCGAGTCCACCCCAGTCCAGAAGCTTAAAAACATCTTCCAGGGCGGCGGTGAACAGTTTCGGAGATATAACGTCTCCCTGTCTCACCCCTCGCTGCAACTGGATAGGTTTCGAGTTCTGGTCCTGGAGGCGAACCGACATGGTGGCGTTTTCATACAGACACTTCAACACCTCGATGTATCGATGGTCAGTTTGGCACCGCTGGAGAGACTGTAGCACAGCCCAGGTTTCGACTGAATCAAAGGCCTTCTCATAGTCCACAAACGCCAAGCATAGTGGCTGATTGTACTCTTCGGTCTTCTGTATAATCTGCCGCAGCGTATGTATGTGGTCTATGGTACTAAAGCCTTTTCGGAAACCGGCTTGTTCGGGAGGCTGGAAGTCGTCAAACCTGCGTGCGAGACGATTCGTAATGACTCTCGAAAACAGCTTGTAGACATGGCTCAGAAGTGAGATGGGTCTGTAGTTCTTCAGCAGAGTGTTGTCACCCTTTTTGAAGAAAAGCACGACCACACTTCTGTGCCATGCCTTAGGCGTTTGTCCCTCGAGTATAACGGAATTAAATAACTTCTGAAGAGCTTTAAGTACCGGTGTTCCACCTGCTTTCAGAAGTTCAGCCGTAATTCCATCATCACCCGGTGCCTTGTTGTTCTTGAGCTGTTTGAGAGCCATTCTAATCTCGTACAGGCTGACGTCCGGGATATCTTCGGTATAGTGTCGGGTTAGTCTGGCTCTTGGGTCTTCAGCCAGATCGCTGACAGGCAAACGTGTGGTCTTGTACAATTGTCCATAGAACTTCTCAACTTCTTCCAGCAACTCAGTCTTAGACGATATGGTTCTGCCGTCCTCAGTCTTCAGCTTGGTCAGTTGGCTTTGTCCAACAGACAGATCTCTCGCGAACACTTTTGAGCCTTTGTTGTGCTCAATCGCCTCTTTAATACAATTTGTATTATATTGGCGTAAATCGCGAGTTAGGGACTTAGAGATCTGCCTGTTTAGTTGCCGATACTGAGTAGCGTCTTCAGAGGACTGCAAAACCAATCTGCGTCTTTCTTCCATGAGGTTGCTGGTGAAGTCGGAGATTTTTTTGGTTCTGTTTGAACGGCGAGTTTTAAAAATCTTAGACCCGACCGTTTGAACAATTTCCACGAACCTGTCATTATAATCGTCCACATTCTCGCAGTCTCCTAGGCATTCGAAACGATTGTGCAACTCGAGCTGAAAGCTCTCGGGGTTTTGGAGCTGGATGGGCGCTGGTCGGAGCGTAGACTTCATCAGTCGACATCTTTCTAGCTTGGTCTTTAGATTCAATGTGCCTCTGACCATCCGGTGATCGCTTCCTGTTTTGACTGAATTGATCACGGAGACATCATTGAATATTTGCTTCCTTGTCGACAAGATGAAGTCTATCTCGTTTTTTGTTACGCCATTGGGATGCAACCATGTCCACTTCCGCTGTTTTGACTTTTTAAAGAAGGAGTTCATCATAAAGAGGCTCTCCTTCTCCATAAAGTCGGCCAGCATCTGGCCACGTGCATTTCTTACTCCATATCCAAATTGCCCCACTCTCAGCTCACCATCGCTTCGTTTGCCCAGTTTCGCGTTAAAGTCCCCCATAACAACGGTATAATGGGTCCTGGTGCTATGTAAGGCTGTAGAGATGTCCTCATACATAGTCTCTACCTCGTCGTCGGAGTGTTCCGTTGTCGGCGCGTATACCTGTATGACCTTCATCGAATACCGTTTGGTGATTCTGAGTATAAGGTATGCTACCCTTGTCGAAACGCTCACGATTTGGACCACATTGTTAATGAGGGACTTGTGGACGAGAAACCCGACACCACCCTGGGACTGTTGGTCGCCCTCCCGGAAATAGAGCAGGTTTCCGGATTTAAGGATCATGGTGTCCTCTCCCTCTCTTCGGACTTCACATAAACCTACGATATCCCACCGTAACCTGCTCAATACTTCTTCGAGTTCTGCAAGTTTCTCGTCAGTCCGCAGTGTGCGCGTGTTGTAAGTTGCCAGGGCCAAAGGTCGTTGGGTTTGGTAGCCTGGCATCTGCCGGGGATTCTTCGCACCCCCTACCCCGCCGTTACCATGACTGCTACCGGAGCCAGGAATAGCGGGGCTGCCGGGGACTAGGGGCCGTTTTCTGGGTGTGAAATTCATAGGGGGGGTTTTGCCGTAATCGCCACGCTTGGCAGGCGGGTTGGCGATCGCAGTTTGATTGCAGGTGTGTTGCAATGCACGGAAAGACGCTGCTGCCCATCCTCCGGTTTTAAGTCCCTTAGTCGCCTCTTACGACACCCATTGGAAGAGATGGGATGGTCCTATTCTTAGCCGGGAACCATACGGACCTTCCGGGAACCATACGGACCTCCAACACCTCGATGTATCGATGGTCAATTTGGCACCGCTGGAGAGACTGTAGCACAGCCCAGGTTTCGACTGAATCAAAGGCCTTCTCATAGTCTACAAACGCCAAGCATAGTGGCTGATTGTACTCTTCGGTCTTCTGTATAATCTGCCGCAGCGTATGTATGTGGTCTATGGTACTAAAGCCTTTTCGGAAACCGGCTTGTTCGGGAGGCTGGAAGTCGTCAAACCTGCGTGCGAGACGATTCGTAATGACTCTCGAAAACAGCTTGTAGACATGGCTCAGAAGTGAGATGGGTCTGTAGTTCTTCAGCAGGGTGTTGTCGCCCTTTTTGAAGAAGAGCACGACCACACTTCTGTGCCATGCCTTAGGCGTTTGTCCCTCGAGTATAACGGAATTAAATAACTTCTGAAGAGCGTTTAGTACCGGTGATCCACCTGCTTTCAGAAGTTCAGCCGTAATTCCATCATCACCCGGTGCCTTGTTGTTCTTGAGCTGTTTGAGAGCCATTCTAATCTCGTACAGGCTGACGTCCGGGATATCTTCGGTATAGTGTCGGGTTAGTCTGGCTCTTGGGTCTTCAGCCAGATCCCTGACAGGCAAACGTGTGGTCTTGTACAATTGTCCATAGAACTTCTCAACTTCTTCCAGCAACTCAGTCTTAGACGATATGGTCCTGCCGTCCTCAGTCTTCAGCTTGGTCAGTTGGCTTTGTCCAACAGACAGATCTCTCGCGAACACTTTTGAGCCTTTGTTGTGCTTAATCGCCTCTTTAATACAATTTGTATTATATTGGCGTAAATTGCGAGTTAGGGACTTAGAGATCTGCCTGTTTAGTTGCCGATACTGAGTAGCGTCTTCAGAGGACTGCAAAACCAATCTGCGTCTTTGTTCCATGAGGTTGCTGGTGAAGTCGGAGATTTTTTTGGTTCTGTTTGAACGGCGAGTTTTAAAAAAACTTAGACCCGACCGTTTGAACAATTTCCACGAACCTGTCATTATAATCGTCCACATTCTCGCAGTCTCCTAGGCATTCGAAACGATTGTGCAACTCGAGCTGAAAGCTCTCGGGGTTTTGGAGCTGGATGGGCGCTGGTCGGAGCGTAGACTTCATCAGTCGACATCTTTCTAGCTTGGTCTTTAGATTCAATGTGCCTCTGACCATCCGGTGATCGCTTCCTGTTTTGACTGAATTGATCACGGAGACATCATTGAATATTTGCCTCCTTGTCGACAAGATGAAGTCTATCTCGTTTTTTGTTACGCCATTGGGATGCAACAATGTCCACTTCCGCTGTTTTGACTTTTTAAAGAAGGAGTTCATCATAAAGAGGCTCTCCTTCTCCATAAAGTCGGCCAGCATCTGGCCACGTGCATTTATTACTCCATATCCAAATTGCCCCACTCTCAGCTCACTATCGCTTCGTTTGCCCAGTTTCGCGTTAAAGTCCCCCATAACAACGATATAATGGGTCCTGGTGCTATGTAAGGCTGTAGAGATGTCCTCATACATAGTCTCTACCTCGTCGTCGGAGTGTTCCGTAGTCGGCGCGTATACCTGTATGACCTTCATCGAATACCGTTTGGTGATTCTGAGTATAAGGTATGCTACCCTTGTCGAAACGCTCACAATTTGGACCACATTGTTAATGAGGGACTTGTGGACGAGAAACCCGACACCACCCTGGGACTGTTGGTCGCCCTCCCGGAAATAGAGCAGGTTTCCGGATTTAAGGATCATGGTGTCCTCTCCCTCTCTTCGGACTTCACATAAACCTACGATATCCCACCGTAACCTGCTCAATACTTCTTCGAGTTCTGCAAGTTTCTCGTCAGTCCGCAGTGTGCGCGTGTTGTAAGTTGCCAAGGCCAAAGGTCGTTGGGTTTGGTAGCCTGGCATCTGCCGGGGATTCTTCGCACCCCCTACCCCGCCGTTACCATGACTGCTACCGGAGCCAGGAATAGCGGGGCTGCCGGGGACTAGGGGCCGTTTTCTGGGTGTGAAATTCATTGGGGGGGTTTTGCCGTAATCGCCACGCTTGGCAGGCAGGTTGGCAATCGCAGTTTGATTGCAGGTGTGTTGCAATGCACGGAAAGACGCTGCTGCCAATCCTCCGGTTTTAAGTCCCTTAGTCGCCTCTTACGACACCCATTGGAAGAGATGGGATGGTCCTATTCTTAGCCGGGAACCATACGGTTAGCTATTATTGTAACACACATTTATAATTTCTCTACATAAAAAATAAACAAAAATCTACTTACTTGAGAGAAACTGTTAGTGACTGAAATACAACGCATTTCTTTGGCATTTATAAGATTTTCCAGAAACACATGTAGATGATTTTGACTTTTTGACTTATTTCCAATAACATGAGACGGACATAATCAGAGGCTCCTCAGATCTTTTGTGCAACCATAGCAACTACTAATAGTCTAGGAGTTAGGCCGCGGACAGACAGACAGACAGATGGACAGACAGACATGACGAAACTGTAAGGGTTCCTTGTTGTACTACGGAACCCTAAAAACTAGGAAACTTTTCCAAGATTTTTTGCTTGTAATTGAATTCTCATAAGATCAACTTTTTAGGACTAAAATTTTCATCTTTAAATTAAAAATCTAAACAAGTGACTTTATGGTTTCTAAGTAGCCCTGAAGAATATGTCATCTCTTCAGCTTCAATATTAAAGTCAAAAAGTAGCTCTCAAAGACCTACTTTGGTTAGAATCGGCCTGTAAAGGCAACGAGGTAGAAAATTCTTAAAAGTGGGCATGTCACCTGTTTATATTTTTAATTTAAAGATTACTTTAGTCGTAAGAGGAAAATATGCTGAGACGACCCCGAGTAATTGGGAAAGGGCAAGGAAATGATGATGATTTTAGTCGTAATTAACCAAACCGTTTTTTTTTTCAATTTAAACCAAATTTTCATAGCTTCCACTAAAGTTACGATTTTGGTTGTTTTATGAATAATAGTAAAAGTTATGAGAATTTAATTTCAAGCAAAAAGTCTTGGAAAAGTTTCCTAGTTTTTTTTTGTTGGCCCGGCAGAAATTTTCCAAAAATCATGAAAAAATCAAAACTTGAAAACTATCAAAAATCGCGGAACATAAATAAATGGACGACACAAGGGCCAATTTTTTTCTTTGGAAGTAAATTGTCTGGCCACCCTGTATAATAGGCACCTATCCCATTTTACCCCTTCAGTTACGGAACTTTCTTTATTAGGATTGTCTACCTATAGTTTCTTGCTACAATTTAAACTTAGAGTGGAACATAAATATTTGAACGATGAGTAAAAAGTCCGGGGGATCCAGGAATCGCAGTTCTTCCGTCGAGAGTGTGTGGAGTGTGCAATCAAAAGAAACATGTTTAGCACGGGACACCACCGATAGTGAATCATCATTTAGTGATATCAGTCACAGCGATGTCACATCGACATTTGACCAGATGATTTCTACAGCAATCAACGACTCATTTAATTTGGCGGATTCTGAGCGGACGTATTCGGACAGTAGTGACTCCGAAATAGATTATCACTATTTTCTAAAGTGCGCTTTTTGTGGAAAAGACAACAGTAACCCTTTATACTACAGCTACTGCGGAAAATGTTTCAAGATCAGAAAATATTTCAAATCGAATTCTAACCGAAACAGCAAAGACAGTACAAATAAAAAATTCAGTGAGCAGGATCTTAGGAGGAGAGAAGACATGACTAATAAAAAACACGAGATTATATAGGTGTTACTTGCGATCACGCAAACGCTGCGCCGGAGATTCTGCTTTGGAGCAACCACCGCAAAAATATGCTAAACAAGATTTGGATGTTGTGCAGTACTCTGTTACTGGGCGTTTCATAATATACTGAACATATTGTGGATGTTTAATTTGTCCAGTTGGGCTAGATTTATTTAAAGGACCCTAATGGTCTGCCTGCAAACATTGAAGGATTTGAAAATTTTAATTTCCATTAAGATTTCTCATGATAACAGCTCGGTGCTGTTATTTCTTACTACTTACCTACTGTATTTCTAAAAATAAAAATAGCACACTAATAATAATAATAGTACCTATTTTTATCAATTCTATATTAATCAATAATAAAGATGTGATTAGTACTATTATTTTCACGATTATAGTATGGTAAGTAGATTTTTTTCTTCTCAATATTGATGTTACTAGAGTAAGTAGTTATCGAAATTGCTTTGATTTTTTATTAAAACACACACTCACAGGGCGCACCATGTGTAAGTAGGTATGGAGCACTGCGAGTGTGTGTATTTTTTTGCTTTATTAAGCTGTTCTTGTCTGCACCTACAATGAAACTTTAAACGTCAGTATTATGTATAACTATATTTTTCGCAGTAGCTGTAGTATAAAGGGTTACTGTTGTCTTTTCCACAAAGAGCGCACTTTAGAAAATAGTGATGATCTATTTCGGAGTCACTACTGTCCGAATACGTCCGCTCAGAATCCGCCAAATTAAATGAGTCGTTGATTGCTGTAGAAATCATCTGGTCAAATGTCGATGTGACATCGCTGTGACTGATATCACTAAATGATGATTCACTATCGGTGGTGTCCCGTGCTAAACATGTTTCTTTTGATTGCACACTCCACACACTCTCGACGGAAGAACTGCGATTCCTGGATCCCCCGGACTTTTTACTCATCGTTCAAATATTTACGTTCCACTCTAAGTTTAAATTGTAGCAAGAAACTATAGGTAGACAATCCTAATAAAGAAATGTCGACTGCTTTGAGCGCACACAACATGCAACGAAACCATCTAACACAATAATAATAATATACTCCTAAATTGTTTGGTATTCATTTTGTAATTAAAATAAAAGATTTGACCTCGAACGGAATCGACATTCGCCGCAGAATAGGAGGAATTAGTATGGAGAGTGAATGAAAAATGTATAGTACATTTCGCATGTAACGATTAAGGAAGTGCTACTTTCGCCATCTATGTAATTATTAGGAAAGTATTCACAAAAACTACAAGCGGGATTGACAATAAAACAGGTGGACGCAGATTTAGCGGATTTCTGGAAAGACGCAGAAATGATACTGGGATTTATATATATATATATATATATATATATATATATATATATATATATATATATATATATATATATAAAAGTATGTATTTAAACGTATATAAGTTTCTATACCAGTCTCTGGTTATTATAACACAGGGAATCCTACTTTGGGGCCAGATAACCATGTGTGATTTGTCCCAGAAAAAAATATGAAGCGGACAACTTAAAAACTTACGTTTAAGTTAGTTAAATAAGAGCAAGTTAAATAAGAGCTTGTAAAAAAAAACAGTATATAAACAAACCCGACTTTGTTTTCTAAGATTTTAAATCTACACGTAAATGTCTTCGTAGCACTTATCGGCACCACATAACCACAGATAAGATACAATAGTTATTTCGTAATATACAGGGTCTTCGGCAGATGGTTGAAAATACGAAAATGGGGGATAGGTGGGGTCGCCTCCCACCTATTTTGAGAATTAAAAAAAATCTAGGACTTGTAATTTTTTTTACAGGATTTTTTTTCCTTTTTTTAGAAATTTTGCCATTTTTATACCTTTGAACACATGTAACTTTTTGTTTTTTAAAGCTAGCTCCAAAATCTTTTTTTTAATAGACTTTTATAAGATTGTCGGCTCTAAAAAAAATTATGTTTGTTTCAAGTTATTGCTAAAAACAAAAATGTGGGCCCCCGAACTTAAAAAAAAAGTTGAACAAAAATTTAAAAGTCAACTTTGCGATGCATTTAAAAAAAAAAATAATGGGGCTGGAAGGCTTCTGTTTTTTTTTTAAACATCTCTAAAGCTTAGGCTTTTGAATGGTATGTAATTTGTTTCGGTATCTTTTTTGTAACCGGAGTTGTTAATTTTTTTTACTCAATTGGACCATGTTGACGAAATTCCACTAGTTACATGTTTTGTGAAATGTATCAAATGCAAAGTTGAAAATAATGTAAATACTTACTGTTGGGACGGTTACAAAGAGCAGGTACGTTTTTTTTACATTCTTGCACACACATAATGGCTATCTTTTGTCATTTATTGGCATATTGGAGTTAGCACTTCCATATGCCAATAAAATGTCCGCATATTCCGCATTGGTAAATTGAGCCATTTTAAACCACAACAAAGTCTTAACAAAACGTCTGATAATAACAAAAAGTGACAAACAACAAAAAAACTTAACAAATCACAATTTTTTTTAGAGCCGACAATCTTATAAAAGTCTATTAAAAAAAAGAGTTTGGAGCTAGCTTTAAAAAACAAAAAGTTACATGTGTTCAAAGGTATAAAAATGGCAAAATTTCTAAAAAAAGGAAAAAAAATCCTGTAAAAAAAATTACAAGTCCTAGATTTTTTTTAATTCTCAAAATAGGTGGGAGGCGACCCCACCTATCCCCCATTTTCGTATTTTCAACCATCTGCCGAAGACCCTGTATAACACACATTTGACATCACATTTTTAAAACAAAGAAAATTCATGTAATATCTTTGTAATTCTGTTCTTAGGATTCCGTATCGGAATCGGAACGCTGTCTGTCCGTCCGTCTATTTGTCTGTCCGACTTTAAAGGCGAGGCATTGTTTAGAACAGTTGTCTCTGTCTTTTTCTTTACGTGTAAAGAGTAAAGATCATAACCACACTTTTGCACTTTTTCAATGTTTTTTCGTTTCAAATAAAAACTAAGTACTAACAATTTTAAAAAACCCAACTGACAATTGAAGTGTGTGTATTAATTGACTAAGAAAATATAGAGGTACTAAATCGGTCTGGTTTGCCTGTAGAATGCAAATCTCTGTTTTAATAGAGGTTTGAACATATTTAGGTTTTTCTTGCACTATTCCACAATTAATGTAAATAAAACAAAAATTTGTTTATACTGCAACCGGTTTCGTGATCATCTTCAGGCAGTAGACTACTTTATTTCAAAGTGAGGGTATTTATTTATTTAGGTACTAGTATGACACAAAAACTACCGTTTTGGTAGATTTTTTCAGAAACTGTTATCCCTATTTTTAGTAAGTATCACACTACCCTCACTTTGAAATAAAGTAGTCTACTGCCTGAAGATGATCACGAAACCGGTTGCAGTATAAACAATTTTTTGTTTTATTTACATTAATTGTGGAATAGTGCAAGAAAAACCTAAATATGTTCAGTTAATAGAGGTTTCTTTGATATATATTTTTTTCTGTTATAAAAGTGTTTCTGAAACTGACAAATTGTATTCATTGAAACGAAGAATCAGGTTACAAAATATTATATTTCATATGTTTTGCAAATGCTGAGAAAAATCGAGATCCTTGCGACCAACCAAAGTTTCCAATTCGTCGCCTTAAAGATAAAGATAAAGATATTTTATTGCAGTAAATGTAGTAAATTAAATAGATGATCTTACAAAACATAGTAAGGTTCAACACAAGTAATTCATTTGTACGACATACAAAAATTTAAGAAAAAAAAAGTAAATATAAATTATGGCGTTCATGTAAAAAAACAAAATGAAAATGAAAATCGTATTCTTATCATCAACAAAATAATCAAGTATTTGGTTCAAGTAATTCTTTGATTGAATAGAATATTTATTTCCTTTAGCCATTTTTTCAGGTTTTTACGAGAGCGTGGTTATGGTCATATTTTTGTTTCACTTGGAAGTGCATTATATATTTTGACACACTTTGTATGACATTTTTTTTGGTACATTGTGGTTAAAGGTTCAGGCTTTATAAAGGGCTGTATCTTTTCAACCGTATAAGTAATAGATATGCTGAAATTTTTACACAATACGTACCTTCCACTCCGGGAGTGCAGACAGAAGTGAAAACTTTATACAGTTTTGTAAGGTTTTACCCTGCGAGTGTTCCTGGTAAGGTGTCGTTTACGTTACATGGTTACAGTGCCGCGAGTTCAATGGTTTTTCCCATCTAAAAAATGCCCAACGCGACTTAAGAAGTTTTCAGTTCAAAAAACATTTTTCTCTAGCTCGTTATATAGATGTCTTATGTTTTAAAATAAAGGTACCTATCACTGGAGTACTTTTTTGGTGAGATGTGGTGGTATGGAATCCTCGGTGATCCAGTTCATCTCGCACTTGGTCGGTTTTCTTATTGAAATAGACTTCACGTGCTACCAAGACCATAGGAAGGTCAAGAATATACCATCGGCCGATATAAGGATAATCTGTGCAAGATGAAAATAACTTCTGTGAATATGGTGCGTCCCCACAAACTATGACGCACTTTTTTTTATCCACAATTGATAAGCCCTTGGTAAGTGACGATGATGCCGAAGATAGAAGCGGGTTTACCAAGATTCCCCAACGTAATGGGGATCTGGCTATCTTATCTTCAAGCCGAAACACATCAATGCTCATTAACACTGATGTTTGGCGGCAAGACTTAGATAAGATAGTGGTAGCTAGCCAAGCGGGCTACGAAAATGCCCTACCACCAACCAAACCTAATCTTACAAAGTTGAACCCACGACCTCCTGTACAAATGGACTAACCATTACGCCACGGAGGCGGTTTAAAAAAAAACTTTTGTGCCCAGCGGGAGGATCTCACCCGAGAATCTCCTTGCAGCAACTCAAAGTGCTGTTTACATCGCATAGTACTGACACAGTATTACAATATAGCGGCTTACAGTAGTGCAACGAATGTACTTTCGCAGAGCAATTGAAGGGTACTTGCGGGGCAGCGGGCGGTGGGGCACAGCCTGCCAAACTCCGCGAGTTTGCCAGGCTGGCTATAGGCTAGTTCTGCTAGTACCGTGGCGGCATCGTGCGACATCAAAATATAAATTAAATTACCACGATTTTCATTGACAAGATAGAAGCAGGAAAGTCAAATAAATTTCAGCGCACTCTCGCTACCGTTATTTACACTTTCACTAAAATACAGTTTGTCCTCGTTTACACATACAATTATCGTAATCGTAACCTAATAACGCTTAAACACTACACCTAAAACACTTTTATTATCAAATAACAGGGCAGGGTTTTCCATGTGAGAATCTATAACGATACGGGCTTCGCGGTTCTTTATTTTAGGGTTGACACAAAGCTTACTCTCTTTTAACGAGTGGCACGCTAGACGGTGGTTGCCTGGTGTTGCACCCGCGGTCACGTGTAGGCGTAATCGCCACGCTGGACAGGCTAGGCGGATTGGCGATCGCAGTGTGAAGTGTGGTGGCATCTCAGATTATTGATCTGATGGTGGCACAGACGTGGAAAAGACGCTGCTGCCCATCCTCCGATTTTTGATCCCCTAATCGCCTCTTACGATGGGACGTATATTTATACAAATAAAAGTGGTATTATAACATTCTAATATAATATTTTTATCTTAGCATTGACATGAGTGCTGTTGTGCGGATGGTGGTGCATCGGGAGCCGGGTCGTTCCTTTCCCTCTAATATGGTTGATGGGAGCGATGGCTGACTCTCGCGTTATACTCGTTACCGGGTGCTGTCCGTGTGAACTCGCCTGCTTATGTCAAAGGTATCAATGACATTCAATGATTTTTATGTATAACTTTCCGTGTCATATTGTTTTCTAACTTCTAATGACATAATCTGGTTTATTTCAAGGATTGAATTTTGACATTATTAACACTAATGATTGTTTATTTCTTGATTTTTCACAAATGAAATTATGTTATTATTATTTTATGACTATCAGAAAGAGTGTAATTTGCACCTATTTTCAATAAATACCTTGAATCTTCTAGGGCCGCACCACAGGCTAATATGTTTTCAATTAAAACAATATATCCCACAAAGCAGCTGTAAAATGTCTATTGGATAGTTTAAATATTATTATTGATAGGAAAGTTATTTTATCCAATATGTGAGTATGTATAGCATTACATATAACCAAGATGAGATTTCACATACTTATTACTATTATTACTATCTGTAATAGGGTATCGGACTGCATCAAATATAAATTCTGGAATATGATTTCCTAAATTGCTCTCCTGTTGAAGTTTCAAAAAACCTTACTTGTTTTGTTTTTCTAGTACGTCTTCAATTTATAATTAATCAAATTCACAAAATAATTTCGTCAATGACGCTTAAAATCTGTGACGTCACTTGTGGCTATTTCAAACATTTTTAGAACAAAATTTCGTTATTGACAGATCATAAAAAGTAACTCAAATGACTAGCAGTCCGATCCCCTAATGTATCTATTTTTTTATTTTTTTTAAATCCTCAATTGATAAATCGCAAATTAGTCCGAAAAACAACCAACAAGTATCAACCCTGTAACGTTTGATGGGGTGAGGTGCGGTGACGTCACGCGACCCGCTACCCGCAGCGAGGGCGCCACGTGCCAACTCATGCGGGCTGCGTGTGCGCACAGCACTTCGCCAAGTAATGAAAGCACTCATTTTGTTTATTGTTCAACTGTTGTGTTAATAGATGAATGTTTTTTTTACTGTTTTTTTTTTTAATTTTTTTATTCACAATTGGTAAACCCTTGACAAGTGACCCTGGTGGTAAGTGACTATGTTGCCGAAGATGGAAGCGGGCTTACCAAGATTCCCCAACGCAATGGGGAACTGGCTGTCTTATCTTCATGGCGGATCACACCAATGATATCAACATTGATATTTGGTGGCAAGACTTAGATAAGATGGTGGTAGCTAGCCAGGCGGGCTTAGAAAATGCCCTACCACCAACCAAACCGAATCTTACAATTGACCCCGCCGAGAATCGAAACCGCGACCTCCTATGTAAAGCCACTTTGCCTCTTAGCTACGGAGGTGGTTAAAAAGTTTACAAATGCGTGTATTGTGGTTTCTGATTTTAAAGTTTTTATTTTAGTACTTATCCATGTTACTTATGTCTTAGATGGCCCTTATAATATTTTTTTATCGTATAACGTTGTCTCCTCTACCCACTATAATTTATAACGTAATTCTACATTAAAAAGAGATTCTTTCATTTGTAAGATACTCTTCTATATGAGTATCTTTTATATGAAAGAGGCTGCTATTTTCTAAAGAAAGTTCAATGTAAATTAATAGTGGATAAGCCTTTCATCTGTCCTCGGGAGTAAATAGAAGGAATAATAGAGAAGATTTCAATTCAAAGAGCCTTTATGTGGCTATGAAAAATGGCTTTCATTCACAACCAGTAATCCTGACATGCCATCAGGTTTCTGCTGTATGGAATGATTAGCTTTTGCCCGCGGCTTCTCCCACGTGGTTGTACTTTTTAGGGTTTCGTACCCAAAGGGTAAAAACGGGACCCTATTACCAGAGTATATATATTAGTACTAACATACAGTATGGACACTCCCTGCCGCTCTCTAGATAGCGACCTCACCCCCTCGTCACCCAGATTGATACAGATTGGTTATAGTTTGGTTGTCGAATGTATAGGATTTCGCCGCCATTTTGTTTGTTCCGTTATTCTTTTTTTGAAATGTCATTTTTGGTCCGTTGTATGAAGTGTCCAGGGTGAGCTTTTATTAAGACTTCGCTGTCCGTCTGTCACCAGGCCGTATTTCATGAACCGTGATAGCTAGACAGTTGAAATTTTCAAAGATGATGTATTTCTGTTGCCGCTATAACAACAAATACTAAAAATTAGAAAATGTGAAAGTCTCTAACAAAAAACGTGTTTTTTTTAAAGTGAAGAAACTAGCGCCATCTAGTATGATGGTATGGAACCCTATGTGTGCGGTTCTGACTCGCACTTGGCAGGTTTTTATGACTACCTTTTAGGCAGCGCAGTGCGCGAGCCGCTTGCAAGCGTGTTAAGTTTGAAATTTAACATTTAAAATATGGCACTTGTTTTTTTTTAATTTGACATGACTTTTTTACATTTGAAATTTGACATGAAATTTGATATTTGAAGTTTGAATATTCACAGTTAATTATTAACAACCGATCAGACAAAAGTCTGACATGAAATATGACATTGATATTTCACATTTGAAAGTTGACATTTGACAAATGAGTTTTTTCTAGATTTCTCAGGTAGGCGTATGCACTGCATCTTAATATTAATATCATGTTATCCTGTGTTGTTCTCCGCCCTCTACTTTAGCTCTGTGTGTTTTAGCGAAATCGGTTAAGTCATTTAAGCTTGGGAGAGTAACAAATACAAATAATTTATTTAAAACAGTTATTTACAAAATATGTGTACATATCGGTCCCAAACAAGGCACAGCCTGTATCTTGGGCACCAACAATAGATTAGACAACGTAGATACTGCTCGTTGAACTAACTACATATTTAATTTTTAAATACTATATAATTATTAATCAATGAAGAAACTGTTCACACTGTACTACTATTTTACATGTTAATATGTACTAAAATAATTAATTAATGCAACAAAAAATAAGTAGCGTATAGCATAAATTGTGTGTGTTTGTGTGTATGCGTGTGTGACAAATAGACAGACAGAGATAAATTGTTCAGATAGGTATTAGTAAGGATATATGTATGTTAAATCTTGAATCCTACGTTACGGGGCGTTAATTCAATTTAAATTCAAACAGGTAAAACCAATTCGAATTATTACTCGTTGGAAATGCTACTGGTTTTGACAGATGGTAAACCAAAGACCTAATACTCCGTGAGGACTGGTCTATGGGCTGTAACTGACATAACTATGTAGTCCATAGTTGTCAGTTATAGCGACTGTCAATCTATTACTTAGGTCGCGCGTGACTCTATGAGAACCGTTTATCATCATATCAGCCGAAAGATGTCCACTGCTGGACAAAGGTCTCCTCCGAGGATTTCGACGACAGGTCCTGCGCTGCCCGCATCCAGCGGCTTCCGGCCACCTTCACCGATGTGGCAGAAATCAGTTTGATTTTGACTTTTTATGTTTTATTCGTGGCGTTATATTAATCGCTGTCCTTTTTCTAAGCGCTTCATCGGATTTTTATTCCCCCTAAAAAGTAGCCACTAAAATAACTAAATTAAAAATTTAACAAAAACACGACTGCATAAAAACATTACTCCTCATTTTCAACCGACTTCCAAAAAGGAGGAGGTTCTCATATCCACTGTATGTTTTTTTTATACCTCAGAACTTTTGACTGAGTGAACCGATTTTTATGATTCTTTTTTTATTTGAAAGCTAGTGCTTCCCGTGTGGCCCCATATACATTTTATCAAAATCAGTTTAGTTCTTTATTACGAAATTGCCAAAAACCAAAAATAATAATGCAAAAATATAGTAAGTTGTTGCGATGGAAGTCGGTTTTTAAAGTGTTTAGCGTTTTTTGGGAAGTCGAATAAAATTTATCTTGTGTCACTCACGAGATCAAGACGAATCTAACGATACCTCGCACTCTGAAGTCCATTAAGCCGTTTAAAAGATATCGTGGAATAAAGAAACATACATACATACATACATACATTAGACCTGAAATCAATATACTGCTTTTTCATGGGCAGTCGTGTTAATAGCTATAGGAACACGTTTAATTTATGACCATCTTTATGTGAGGTCGGGGAAAAATATCGTGATGTATATGGCTTTTATGCCACTTTGATGGACCTTTAAAGAGCCTTCGTGCGCGTGCGTTGAACTGTGGACTGTGGATAGTGCCTCTCTGTCGCACCCACGTGATTAATGATCCTCCATCATATTATGGAGGTGTCAAAGTCAGCAAATTGCTAGATTTATTTTAATACCTGTACACAATTTCAAAGCATACAGCTTTATATTTCACACCTGTTTCTCATGTTTTAAAAAGAAAAAAAAAATTGCAAAAGTTTGCTTCTTTTTTTACTGTTATTTTTATAAATTCCCTTGTAGTTTGTGTGGTAGACTTCTATGTTTTGCATTTATTTCAAGATTAATGGTAGTAGCTAATCAGTAGGTAATAATCTTTTTTTTTACAAAATAAGTATCCAGACACGTTTTTTTTTTTAATTTTGAGTCGAAGTTGTTTCATGAACATGATTACTTTAGGCGGCTTAGACAACTAACTTGTCTAACTTAGGCGGCAGTTTTTTTTAACCAAAAGCTGTATTAAAAGAAGCTTTGATACAATACAAGTCCTGTAAAAATGTCGAATTAGTCAAACTCATAAAATTGTATGTATTCAATTTATTTTAGAGCAGAGAATGGCAGCGCCTGATGAGAGTAATTACTAATATACATAGGTATATGAATAGGTAGGTGAGTATGAGTATATACAGGGTGTAACAAAATTGGTGTAGGACCCGTTAACTGGAGATTCTACTCATCATAGGGGTCGTTCTCAAAAAAAAAAAAAAACTCAAAATTATACAAAATCGGTCGATCAGCTGATCGATTTGTATGAAGAAAAATTTTTTTTTTGCGTTTTCAACAAAGTCGTAGAAGAAAAGTTGTTCAGTATGATGAGTAGAAGCCCCAGTTAACGAGACCTACACCAATTTTGTTACAATCTGTATAGTAGTAGTGTACCAATATTTTGTTTGATGTTATTGCTGTTTTTATCTCTACGAGAAACCAATAGGCAGGAACGTAAAGTAAGTGAGACTACGAAAAGTCATATTTACTTAGTTATATGTAAGTATGTTGTATGGCAGAACTCACGAGAAATCAACCGCATTAAAGTTTTTTTTTGTTTCTTATTTCTCTCTATTGTCTCTTTTAAATAATTTTGAACAAAAAAACCGACTTCAAACAGGAAACTAAGGTTCCCCACGATTTCTCTGGGATGCCATCATCAGATCCTGGTTTCCTTATCAATGCTCTGCCAATATATGAACTCGACTTTACCACCCTTGGGATATCTCCTTTCCAACAAATTTATTTTTTATTTTTTATTAATCACAATTGGTAAACCCTTGACAACATCTCACCTGGTGGTAAGTGACGTTGTTGCCGAAGATGGAAGCAGGCTTACTAAGATTCCCTGGGAACTGGCTATCTTATCTTCATGCCGGAACACACCAATGATATCAACATTAATATTTGGCGGCAAGACTTAGATAAGATGGTGGTAGCTAGCCAGGCGGGCTTAGAAAGTGCCCTACCACCAACCAAACCGAGTCTTACAATTGACCCCGCCGGGAATCGAACCCGCGACCTCCCGTGTAAAGCCAGTGAACTTTGCCTCTGAGCTACGGAGGCGGTAAAAAATGAAAAAAATATTGTTTTATTTGTGTGTAGATATCTTTTTTTTGCCTTTTTCAGGGCAGGCTAAGGTTTATTTACCATACTGCCTTGTCTTCAGTACATATATTTTTGTTAAGTAGTATTAGTTTACATCTTCAGTAATTTTTCTTTTACAGTTTTCAGTTATCTTCAGCATCATTGTATTTTTTTTCACTTACTAACTTAACCTACAACACTCCAACAAAATGATAGCACTTTTACTAACGCTTTGGCGGACTTCTTGTGGGAACTCGAAACACAGCATACACTAGACATGGGGCGGGTACCCGGTTTGGATCCGGTACCCGGCGGATCCGGCACTTTTTTAAGTATCCGGCCGGGTACCGGGTAATGGTGCCGGGTACCCGGCTCTGGGCGGGTAATTTGGAAGGCTAGAAATAATGATACGTTTTAGATTTTTAATTATTTATTGACTTGGAACACAAATGGTAATCATTATAATTATGATAAGCTGGACTAATTTATGAGTAATAGCAAGAAAAAATAGATAATTAGGAAGTTTAATTTAATATTTTTAGTTTAAAATGGGTAAGTTATGGTGTAAAAACGCCAATTTTTCTGCACGATCAGCATTTTGCTTCAGTTGCGCCCGAGCGGGCAAACAGGACGCACGCGTCACGCCGTCTGAGCGCTGCCGGGTACCCGGCACGGAATGTGCCGGGTACTCGCCTTGCGGGTACCCGGCAAAATCGCTACCCGCCCCATGTCTAGCATACACACTTTTATTTCATTATCCTATACAATAAACACATAAATGGTACTTTGCTGATTAATACACTATTAATATTATACATCAAAAACCAAGAAATGTAATTTTTCGGTTAATAAAAGAAAAATTACAAACTGAACGCTACCAATTCCCGCCAAAAAGTCCGTGTGTAAATATCTATTCGGTTTTACCATATATTAACGTCTCTGGGTACAAGCCCTTTTGAGATTGTCTTAGTTTGAGAATTTCTTAGTTTCATTTGCAATGCTAATGCCGGTGCATTTGAAATCTTCTCTGGAGTTCTTAACAGCATTTGCAGTTCCCTTATTCTGAGGGGGAGGGAACACCCGGTAGCAGTAGGACGCTTATAAAACTGCACTCAGTGAGTTGGCTTTTCACGTACTCCTTCATTTTATTTTCTTGTTTTCCACATTGCTCACATGCACTAGACGATTTTCTCCAAAATGCACCACTTCTTGAGCAATATCATAGCAGAAAACAATGCAAAAACAACAAAATAAAACTACGAATGCGTCCACCACAAATCCCCCCAAAAAAACTCTTAGAGTTCGGTCTATAGATGGTGTGGTGATATGTGACTTAGATCAACACGAATTATTAACCTAAACAACAATGTAGCACTGCAGGAATCAGAAATACCAGTAAACCTTGGAATGTAATGAATGAGCAATGACTGACAATTTGTTTTGTTTAATTAAAACGAACCAACACTAGAAACTTATCCTTCCCATTCAAAGCCTGGAACTACTTACTATTAAAGGTTTTATTGTCCGTATTCCGTATGTCGTAAATTCTTTAGATTCTCAACGAGCGTTACTTACATAATTATACTCGCTTATAACACATATACATTTTCATATAGATGATATTTATTATTATAAAAGAGGACATTAAAACCATAATAATTGTTTACGCCGTAATTATATTTAAAAACTCGCGCGTTCTGTTATGTGTGTTCAATCTTCAATATCCTGTAATATTCCTCTCCCTTTCCCACTCACGCATCGAATATGGCGCATCGAGTGAGAAGCATACATAGACGCCGTGTCTGGCGGTGTCGAAATCAAGAACTAAAAAGAACAAAATGTCTTCCGCTATGACATTGCAAGTGAACGCGTGTCGCTCCGCTGATAAAAATAATTTAAATATGCTACCGCTGTAAAAGACCAAAAACAATCTGTGTGTGTGCATTCTGAAGTGCTAACCCAAGTACCTGCCGCAAGGAGTTCCAACTGGAGGAGAAGGATTTGAGCCAGCGCTGGCTAATCACGTGCCGCCTTCACGTCGTGCATTGGTGAGTTCCTTTCCCTTTATACTTCTGCCTTTTTCTTTTACTTTCCTGTCTTATTCCGAGGCAGAACAATATCCTACGCATGAAACTGAACACACATAACAACAATACTTCATCCGCTATATATCATCCCGCTCCGCAAAATACAGTCCACTTAACCTTCAAAAATCCGAACCGGCTACACCATTCTTTTGGTCCTTCGAGCCGGATAACTAAATTTCATTGGTGTTAAACTCTGATAGTTTGCACGTAATCTTCCCGCTTCCCACTATATTTCATTGGTGTTAAACTCTGATAGTTTACACGTAATTTCCCGCAATAATTGTTAATATAGTTATTAAATATTTAGTTTGACATGGTTTATAAAAAAAAATGATATAGTGTGTATATGTTTATTTGACATGCTTCATGTTTTTGTTTTGACACAGTGTATTTAATTACGTGATTCAAGTTTATTTGAATTACGATTATCTTAATTTGTATGCCAAAAGGCAGAACACAGCGTCGAACTTTATTTATAACACCTTTTTATTGTAACCTGTGATTCACAAATAAATTGATTTGTTTGATTGATTGATATGAATTTTTATTAAGCTACAGCGCCCCTCATAATACTGGTGGATTTAAATTTAAATGTACCTAAAGAGATGTTGTCAAGGGTTTACCAATTGTGAATTTTAAAAAAAAGCAACATTCGCGCCATACGACGTATAATTTTTAGGGTTTCGTTCACCCAACGAGTGACCAATGGGACCCTATAACCAAAGTATATATATATATTAGTATTAACATTAAGTATGGACACTCCCTGCCGCTCTCTAGATTGCGACCTCACCCCCTCGTCACCCAGATTGATACAGATTGGTTACAGTTTGGTTGCCGAACGTATAGGATTTCGCCGCCATTTTGTTTATTGCGTCATTCCTTTATTGAAATGTTATTTCTGGCCCGTTGTATGAAGTGTCCAGGGTGTGCTATATAACTAAGCCTCCGCTGTCTGTCCGTCCGTCAACGGGTATTTTTCATAAACCGTAGGTATTAGAGGTAGACAGTTGAAATTTTCACAGAACGTGCATTTCTGTTAGCGCTATGACAAAAATTTGAAAAAGTGAGAAAATAAGGGGGGAGACCATACAAAAACGTGCTTTTTAATAAATGTTCAGAAATATTTTTGATTTAGCTCTTTTGTAAAAAACGGTAATACATACAAGCGTGAAACTTGGTGTGATTATAGTAATAATACTGAAGTAAAACAATGAATAATATAAATTGGCCAAGTGTGAGTCGTACTCGCACTAAGGATTCCGAACTGAATGCCAAAAAAAAGATACTTTTACTTTTGTCGCTCGCGTTGATGTCTTTTGTTTGTTAAATGCATAGGCATTATTTTCATTATACTATGTAGTTGTGTGGAGAGGTGTGGTGGTATGGAACTAACTGGAGGGCTAGTCCGACTCGCGCTTGGCCGGTTTTATTTTCAAGTTAATTCATTTATAAGTTACTGATTGATTGATACAAGGTCAAACACATTACCCTCTTTCGATTCGCCGCAGTCGTGTTAAAATAGTATTAGACGATCCTGGGACCTTGATTCGACTTCCAAAGTTCATGATCAAATCAACTTTAAAATATACCAAAACGGTCTGTTGTTACTGGGAATAAAACTTCATATACCTATCCATAGAAATCGGAATAATAAAGGCACATTAAGGGCACAATTCATGAAGCTGTTTAGACTATAGTCTATAACTACCAAATTCCAGCTCAATTGGATCCTTAAAAGTCGCTCTAAAGTCGATTGCAAGATTTGACTCGTACAAATAAGTAAATAAACCAACAAATAAAAAAAGTAAAAGAATTAATTAAAAACTAAAATCCATCCAGCCGTTTAGGCTACAGAGCGTGCCAAAGAAATATAAATACATACATACATAGTACACTATAAAAACATAACCCTTCTTCTAGCGCAGTTTGGGTAAAAACACTAGTTATGCACCCTTAGCTTACTATGAATTCATCATCATCATATCAGCCGAAGGACGTCCACTGCTGGACATAGGCCTCCCCCAAGGATTTCCACGACGACCGTTTCGGCGCTACCCGCATCCATCGGCTTCCCGCGATCTTCACCAGGTCGTCGGTCCACCGCGTGGGGGGACTGTCTACGCTACGTTTTCCAGTGCGCGGTCGCCACTCGAGAACTTTACTACCCCAACGGCCATCTGTTCTACGAGCTATGTGCCCTGCCCACTGCTACTTCAGTTTAGCAATTCTGTGAGCTATATCGGTGACGAATTAGGAATGAATTAGGAAGCTACAAAATAATAATAATAAAAATTTTAAAAGAATTATATAATTTTTAGTGTATTTTTAGCTGAATTATCGCCCACCCTTCTAGAGAAATCACTTGCAAAGTAAGGAGAATATTTTAAACGGTCGTAGAGGGTGCAGGTGGTCGCGTCGATCTTGCAGGGTAACTGCCTATAAGCACGATTATTACGATTTGACTGCAGTGTCTGCGATTGCAATCACTAGTCTTGTGACAGTGAGCCCCAAAATCTCCAACAGTCCTGACTTGGTCCCCCTGTGTGGAGTATGATGGCCTAAACTTCCCAAGTTTTGGAAGAGAGTGACTCTCTGAGTGACTGAAAAGAGGTTAGAGTTGCAACGAATATTCGGATAAAAATCATTATGTTTGGATAATATAAAGAGGTTAAAAAGGTCTTTTTGTATGGAGAAGGCATGCTGTTCTTCCCTCTTAAAATTTTTGAAAAGTTCATATTTCGGTAAACTTTTAAAAAAACCGGCCAAATGCGAGTCAGAACTGCACACAAAGGGTTCCGTACCATCATACTAGATGGCGCTACTTTCTTCACGTTTCAAAAAAAATGTTTATTCCCATCTGCCCCCTTCGGAGCTTGCCACCGGGGTGGCGGTTGGCACTAATTAGGTGGCGTTCACCACCCCCGTTTATTCCCATCTGCCCCCTTCAGGTTTGCCACCGGGGTGGCGGTTGGCACTAATTAGGTAGCGTTCACCACCTCCGTTTATTCCCATCTGCCCCCTTCGGAGCTTGCGACCGGGGTGGCAGTTGGCACTAATTAGGTGACGTTTACCACCTCGGTGGTCGATGGCACCTATTTAGTTTCATCTGCCCCCTTCGTAGTTATAGTACAGGGGTTTAAAGGGTTTATCGCATTTGGTATTGGATATTATCAATGGAAATTGATATAAAACCTAACTGTATATCATGAGCAATAAAAATTAAGTTTAAAATAAATAATTTTGGAACTCTTATAGTTATTAAATTATTATAAAAATAATTTACATGGATAAATGAATTATTTAAATTCTTTATATCTTTTATTGGGTATAACTGTACTCTTACAATAATCTAAGATGGGTGTAAATGTCTCTGGATGTTATGTATGAGTAATAAAAATTAAGTTTATCACTATTAAATGTTATGTCATTATTGTTTGTTTATTCGTTTTTAGCCATTTCAAATAATGTTGAACATTTTTTACATTAGTAATAGAAACAATTTACATATGATATGTATATAAATTATTTTAAATTTCTCTGTTTCTTTATTGGGTTATAGCTTTTTCCCGCGGCTTCACCCGCGTGGACGTTTCTATGACTTTTCAAAGGAGCGCAATATGCGAGCCGTGCGGCTCGCGAGCGTGGAAAAAAGTAGCCTATGCTTAAAGTAGTTACTAACACTATTGTGATCCTTGTTGGTCGAATAAATAAATTATATTATTATTATTATTATGCGTTAATCCAGGTCCTAATCTGTCTACCTAGCAAATTTCAGGCAGATCAGTTAAGTAGTTTTTGCGTGAAAGAGTTACAAACATACATTCATTATTTTAACAATATTTTAAGTTTCTCTGTTTCTTTATCGGGTATAGTCACAGATTTTTTACACCTACTTAAGTGATGGATGTAAAATATTTTCACAAAATGGAATAATCAACAAAAACTTAAGGTTAAAAAAAATCTTTTAATCCTTACTAATATTATAAATGTGAAAATGTGTTTGTTTGTTTATTTGTTTGTACCTAGGCGACCGAGGTTTGCTAGGGTGAAAACAGAAAAAACGAAATTTCCCAGAAATGAGAATTTTCCCAGATGAGAGACTTAGCTTTTTCGCCCCCAAAAACCCCCATTTCGCAAGTTTCAATAAAATCGTGAGCTTTTTTCGAGAACCCATTTTACAAATATATGTACAAATATTACTCGTTTAATAGTATGAGAATATAGCTACTTTATACTTTTAACAATATTGCTGTTATGGTTTACCAACTGTGTATAAAATAACAGATAGTAATATTGCTAGAATAAAACGTTCATGGTATTTATGAATTAGAATTAGTAATTAAAATAAAAGTTCCATTTATTATCCATTAATATACACCTTTATTGCTCATGATACCCAGTGATGTTTTATATCGATTTTCATTGATAACGTTCAATACGAAATTTGATAAACCCTTTAGACTCCTGTACTATTACTACGAAGGGGGCAGATGAAACTAAATCGACCACCGGGGTGGTAAACACCAACTACATACTGCCAACCGCGCCCCGGTGGCAAGCTCCGAAAGAGGCAGATGGGAATAAACGGGGGTGGTGAACGCTACCTAATTAGTGCCAACCGCCACCCCGGCGGCAAGCTCCGAAGGGGGCAGATGGGAGTAAACGCACCAAATTAGTGCCAACCGCCACCCCGGTGGCAAGCTCCGAAGGGGGCAGATGGGTATAAACGGAGTTGGTGAACGCCAGCTAATTAGTGCCAATCGCCACCCCGGTGGCAAATGGGAATAAACGAAAAAAGACACGTTTTTTGTATAGAGACGGGTTTTTTCACTTTTTCTAACTTTTAGTATTTGTTGTTATAGCAGCAACAGAAAAACATCATCTGTGATAATTTCATCTGTCTAGCTATCACGGTTCATGAAATACAGCCTGGTGACAGACAGACAGACCGACAGACGGACGGACGCACAGCGCAGTCTTAGTAATAAGGGTCCCGTTTTTACCCTTTGGGTCATCAAATCAGTTCATGTACGTCCCTACCGAGGGGCTTGAGCCTACCCTAAATTAGGGCGATCAGGCCTTAGTCGACCACGCGGGCCCAGTGCGGGTTGTCGTCACACACAACCTGCGAGTTTCTTCGCAGGCGTGTGCAGGTTTCCTCACGATGTTTTTCCTTCACCGTAAGAGCGTCGGATAAACGTACATATGAAATCGAAATCACATTGGTATACGTGGCGGGATTCGAACCACGACCTCCCGGACAGGAGGCGGCGGCCCTAGCCGTTACGCCACCGACCCTTTGGGCACGGAACCCTAATTAAGTTATTAATGGCACCGAATCATTACTGAACTTTGTAAAATATTGCTTTAAATTTTTTACACCACAAATGTTGGTAGCTGTCTGTTATTTTCTCTATTTCTATTCAACACTTACCATTAGATGGGCCGGCCAAGTGCGGTCAGTGAACCCCCAAAAATGTTCACTTGACTGCGTCGGACGCCGACCGATTTGTTCTACAAACACCACGAAATAATGATTAATTCTCTTCTGTGCGGCCGACCGCGTATTGAATTGAGGTTCAACTTGGATGAGCTATGAGGCTAAACAAAGGGTCTCGAATATTCTCGATTGGAGCTTAAGTCATTGTCTTAACAATGATTTTCCTAATTAACCCTGCAGTGGTCGCGCGGATTACATATGTAATCCATGGTAATTAAATATGAAATTATTCGTAAACAGTTCAAGTGTGTTACAAAGGACTCCGTGTACTTTAAGTATACTATCCCCACCCCCGATCTGTCCATTGCAAAATATGTACCTATGTAGTTCCTGTTTAGGAAATAAAAGTTGATTTGTTAATTAACCCAGCAGTGGTCGCGCGGATTACATATGTACACGGTAATTAAAAATGAAATTATTCGTAAACAGTTTAAGTGTGTTACAAAGGACGCCGTGTACTTTTATTATGATATCCTCACCCCCGATCTGTTCATTCTAAATATTTATGTAGTTCCTGTTTAGGAAATAAAAGTTGATATGTTTTCGTTATTAAAATAAGTGTTAACGCGTATAAAGGTCTTATATAATTCAAAGCAAATATTCAAAGACGATTTATAGGAAGTCTGTGTTTTGGTTTGTCATGACAAAACTGTTAATTATTCTGTTTAGTTTCTTATTATAATTAAATTTTTGGTAAGGGTGCTTGCCATTTCTCAATTAAAAAATTATAACATAAGTAAATGAATTTTATTAGAAAAATTAGAGAACAATTTGGCATACTTAAGCAATCCACGCGAACACTCAAGAAACTTTTGGAGGCGCGACCACTGCAAATTAAAGTTATAATCAATAGACTCCGAAAACCAGAAATGAAAGTTTCACATGTGTCCATTATTTTAATTTCTCAACTTTAGTAAACAATACTAAATATGTTTGGTTGTGAATTTTTCTTGGCCATGGAAACGAGTACTTCAGCCGAATTCGTATATCATTTTCACTTTCTTCATTTGTTTTGGATTTGTAATGCTAGTGCCGGTGCATTACAAATCTCTCTGAAGTTCTTGACAGCATTTGCAGCAGCCTAATTCTGAGGTAGAACACCCGGTTGCAGTAGGGCGTCTATAAAACTGCACCCAGTGCAAATTGGGTTTTCACGTCCTTCCTCATTTTATTTTCTTGTTCTTAACATTGCTCACGTGTACCAGACGATTTTCTCCAAAACGCACCACTTTTTGAAGTAAATTCTAGCAGAAAACAATGCAAATACAATAAAATAAAACTACGAATGCGTCCACCACAAATGCCGCCGAAAAACTCCCAATAATAAATATGACTTTAGTAGGGTTGCCATCCCCAAATTCGGAATACCAGGATATTTATGTTTTAAAACAGGACGTAATACAAGAATAGTAGTTTATAGTCATTACGTAATGAATATAGGATCATTTAAACCCAACTAATAGCAAAAATTAAGCTGCAGTCCCTTCTTAAGCTAGGTACTGTTTTCTTATTTATCGACAATTTCTTAAAGAAAGTGTCTAAGGCTCTAGAAGTCCCTGTCTAAGACAGTTATCTTGCGTTTGACCTTTTTTTGATGCTCTTCAATGTCTATCGCACCCCTACTGGGTATAAATATACTCGATTGTCAAATACGACAATTCACCCAAAAACCAGGACTCTACTTAAACTATCCAGGACACTTCAAAAGCAGGATACGTCGTGGGAAACCAGGAAACTTGTCAACCCTACTTTAGACACAACCCTATTTAAACAGAACGGCCCAAACTCATAAAGGGCTCGCATTGGGAACTTTGGTCGCAGGGATCTCGATTTTTCTCAGCAATTGCAAAACAAATGAAAGTGATATTTTGTAACCTGATTCTTCATTTCAATGACTTCATTTTGTCAATTGCAGACACACGATTCGTTAACGTTTATAACAGAAAAAACATTTTGTTTGTAAAGTCGGTTTACGGACGATAATTTTACGTGATAACGTCATAAGAAAACATTGATCACAAGCCGTCCGCTTAGGCCGATCGTGCCTCTCTATCGCTTGTTTCGCGCTCTCGCTTGCACGCGGAACGTGACATTTTTTTTTCGTGCATGCAGCCGGCGTTAATCGATTTATAAGACGTTATCACGTCAAAAATATATCAAAGAAACCTCTTTTAAAAACAGAGATTTGCATTCTACAGGCAAACCAGACACATTCAAACCTCTTAATTTTGTAAGTCGATTAATCTAAACTCACACTTCAATATATCAGTTGGATTTTTAAAAATTAATTGTAGTTTCTAATTGGAATGAAAAAATATTGAAAAAGTGCAAAAGTGAGGTTATTTTCTTTACTCTAAAGAAAAAAAATACAGACAACTGTTCTGAACAATGATGCAACCACGGTTGAATATACGGGCAAGAAGTGACATTTCTAAAAACAAATAACGAAACAAACGTCGAAATTCTATACGTTCGAGAACGAAACTTAAACCAATCTGTATCAATTTGGGAGACGAGGGGGTGAAGTCGGAATCTAGAAAGCGGCAGGGAGTGTCCAAACTGTATGTTACTACTAATTTACTTATATACTTTGGCAAGTAACTATTTAGTAATCTGTGCTTTGGCACAAGCTTTTATTTGAAAAGAGTTTTTATACTCAAAAGCCGAATGCCCAAATGAATATAAATACACGGTTCCATATTCAAAAAAGGCTGTATTTCATTACATATACTTTGCAAGAAGGTAGTAGGTAATTACCTACTCTTCCTTATTCTATGCTAGACGTTGCAAAGTCATGTGTCTTGCTTGACGAAGTTTCATTAGCTTTTAGGTCATGAATCAGAAAGCTGAAAATTGGTTCTAAAAGTGTTTTATTGGTTTCACGGAGGTTGTTAAGTTTTCCCTGAGGCTCTATAATCTACGTAATGTTTTTTAATAAAGCGTGCATGTGAAGAAGTAACAAACATACACACTCACAAACTTTCGCCTTTATAATATTATAGTGTGATAAATCTAGAATCATACTTTTGATTCAAATTCACAGATCAGAAAGTTAATTCCTGACGCACGCAGTTTATTCCGTGGCCGAAGACTTTCATTCCATGGAAATTTCGTTGAAGAGTGACATTTTCCCGCGCTCCATCGTGACCGCTGGCGGGAAACGTCAAATTATGGATGCGTTCAGTTGAGTTCGTAGCAGCGAGCGGGGACGCGGCCGACCAGAACATGACGAATTACGAACCTCGAGCGGTCCCGTAATTATCGTGGACAAGGCACTTTTTGCCTCTGACAAATAGTAAAAGCGTGGAATGACTCCGAGCTTTGTGCTACTAATGACACTGGAGCGAGCTCTAATATTAACTATTTCTTTTGTGCGGTGCGTTCGGCGGTACGCTGAGGGTACATCGACCCGCCTGGCTTGTTTGTTACATTGCTTCAGCGTTAATACGAATCGAATGGACGCCAGTGATGGCTCAAATTTCCATCGGCCGTCCAACAACACTGCCCTGCCGTCACGCGAGCCTTTGAATAAAAATATTTAGGTAGTTATCTCTTTAATATTTTCGGTGCGGGCTAGGCTAACGATACATATGAGCTCGCTGGAGTTCATAAATCCCATACAAACGTTGTATTTGATTCATTTGTTAATCAAACAATCGATTTTGAAATAATTTTATATCGATATCGGATGATGTAAGTTTATCTGTGTCGGTATCGCATTAGGTACTATTTTGAAAAACGAAACAGGAATCCATTATTAGGGACTATATGTCAATATTTTATTTTGTAATATCACTAATATTAGATTTGTAAGTTATTGTATAGTACTTATATTTATGGGCTGTGCAGCCTGCAATAAATTTATTTGATTTGATTTGATTATTAACCAATAAACTTGTTTTCCGTTTTTTACCTTGAAAACTAATTTATTGGAGAATAACGGATTCCCGTTTCGTTTTTCAAAAAGTAATGCGATACCGACACAGATATACGTTATCCGATTATCGATATATAAAGTTATTTCAAAATCCTTTGTTTGGTTATCAAATGAATCAAATACTACGTTTGTATGGGATTTATGAACTACAGCGGGCTCTTATGTCTTTGTTTGTAAGAAGGTCTGTTAGCAAACTACAGTGAAAATCAATCGCATTTTTTACCCGACTGTGTCAGAAGACAGGTTATGTTTTAAGTGTATTGTATGCATGTATGTATATTTTTTTGGCACCCTCTGTAGCTTAAACGGCTTGATGGGTTTTGGAGTGCGAGATGTCGTTAGATTCGTCTTAATTCCTTCGAGTGATATTTGATATAGGATATTTTTTTACCCGACTGACAAAAAGAAAGGTTGAGTTTTTATGAAGTCGGGTTTTTAATTTTCAATTTTTTTTTTGAAGTGAAAACTTCTTTAGGCGCGTTAGATATTTTTTGAGAAGGGTAAAAACCATTGAACTCGCGATACTGTTACCGTAACCGAGAACCGTTACCAGGAACACTAGCAGGGTCAAAACTTTGTCAACCTAGTCGTTCGTCAGGAACGCTCGGAGAGTTAAAATTTATAAAACTGTAAAAAAGTTTTCACTTTTGTCGGCGCTCTCGGATTGTTTTTTTTTTTTTGTGATGTAGTCACAGTGACTCTACCATGTAATAACCGGCCAAGCAGAGCTAAAAGTTTTGGTTTAACTTAATTTGTAACACGCGTTATGGCTACTGGCTAGGCATTTTTAGTTCAATTACCCACATGGAGATATTTAAAATCGTTAAGTTGATCGTTATCTCATCATAGTAATTTAAATTGCGTACATACATAGGTGGAAAATAAAACTGGAATTTGTTAAAGAACTTTGGAACATTCAGATATGTATCTGCATAATTTTACGGACATAGCAACTGACAACGTAGGCAAAAAACATATCAAGTCAACACCAACTTAGAAAACACGTTAAGTTTTCCTCTTAGTAAGACGGGGATTACCTTGTTTATATCAAAATTCACCATATTATTATTAGAAAATATCAAATGTTAACTAAAGTTTTTCCTCTTAGCTAATAAATAAGTGGAAGTCTTTGTAAGCCTTTGTGTATAAGTACAGTAACCTAATAAAGGGTTTCCAATTCATAGGGAAAAGAGTTACCTAATAATTATATACCTTATATTGCCTTTAGCCTATATAAGTACAGTAACCTATTAAAAGGTTTCCAGTTCATAGGAAAAGGAGGCCTTTAGCCTATATAAGTACAGTAACCTATTAAAAAGTTTCCAGTTCATAGGGAAAGGAGGCCTTTAGCCTGTATAAGTACAGTAACCTAATAAAGGGTTTCCAATTCATAGGAAAAGGAGGCCTTTAGCCTGTATAAGTACAGTAACCTATTAAAAGGTTTCCAGTTCATAGGGAAAGGAGGCCTTTAGCCTGTTTAAGTACAGTAACTTAATAAAGGGTTTCCAGTTCATAGGAAAAGGAGGCCTTTAGCCTGTATAAGTACAGTAACCTATTAAAAGGTTTCCAGTTCATAGGGAAAGGAGGCCTTTAGCCTGTTTAAGTACAGTAACTTAATAAAGGGTTTCCAGTTCATAGGAAAAGGAGGCCTTTAGCCTGTATAAGTACAGTAACTTAATAAAGGGTTTCCAGTTCATAGGGAAAGGAGGCCTTTAGCCTGTATAAGTACAGTAACCTAATAAAGGGTTTTCAATTCATAGGAAAAGGAGGCCTTAAGCCTATATAAGTACAGTAACCTATTAAAAGGTTTCCAGTTCATAGGGAAAGGAGGCCTTTAGCCTGTTTAAGTACAGTAACTTAATAAAGGGTTTCCAGTTCATAGGAAAAGGAGGCCTTAAGCCTACATAAGTACAGTAACCTATTAAAAGGTTTCCAGTTCATAGGGAAAGGAGGCCTTTAGCCTGTTTAAGTACAGTAACTTAATAAAGGGTTTCCAGTTCATAGGAAAAGGAGGCCTTTAGCCTGTATAAGTACAGTAACTTAATAAAGGGTTTCAGTTCATAGGAAAAGGAGGCCTTTAGCCTATATAAGTACAGTAACCTATTAAAAAGTTTCCAGTTCATAGGGAAAGGAGGCCTTTAGCCTGTTTAAGTACAGTAACTTAATAAAGGGTTTCCAGTTCATAGGAAAAGGAGGCCTTTAGCCTGTATAAGTACAGTAACCTATTAAAAGGTTTCCAGTTCATAGGGAAAGGAGGCCTTTAGCCTGTATAAGTACAGTAACTTAATAAAGGGTTTCCAGTTCATAGGAAAAGGAGGCCTTTAGCCTGTTTAAGTACAGTAACCTAATAAAGGGTTTCCAATTCATAGGGAAAAGAGTTACCTAATAAAGTGTTTTCAATTCATAGGAAAAGGAGGCCTTAAGCCTATATAAGTACAGTAACCTATTAAAAAGTTTCCAGTTCATAGGGAAAGGAGGCCTTTAGCCTGTTTAAGTACAGTAACTTAATAAAGGGTTTCCAGTTCATAGGAAAAGGAGGCCTTTAGCCTGTATAAGTACAGTAACCTAATAAAGGGTTTCCAATTCATAGGGAAAGGAGGCCTTTAGCCTGTATAAGTACAGTAACCTAATAAAGGGTTTCCAGTTCATAGGCAAAGGAGGCCTTTAGCCTGTATAAGTACAGTAACCTAATAAAGGGTTTCCAGTTCATAGGGAAAGAAGGCCTTTAGCCTGTTTAAGTACAGTAACTTAATAAAGGGTTTCCAGTTCATAGGGAAAGGAGGCCTTTAGCTTGTATAAGTACAGTAACCTAATAAAGGGTTTCCAGTTCATAGGGAAAGGAGGCCTTTAGCCTGTATAAGTACAGTAACCTAATAAAGGGTTTCCAGTTCATAGGGAAAGGAGGCCTTTAGCCTGTATAAGTACAGTAACCTAATAAAGGGTTTCCAGTTCATAGGGAAAGAGGCCTTTAGCCTGTATAAGTACAGTAACCTAATAAAGGGTTTCCAGTTCATAGGGAAAGGAGGCCTTTAGCCTGTATAAGTACAGTAACCTAATAAAGGGTTTCCACTTCATAGGGAAAGGAGGCCTTTAGCCTGTATAAGTACAGTTACCTAATAAATGGTTTCCAATTCATAGGGAAAGGAGGCCTTTAGCCTGTATAAGTACAGTAACCTAATAAAGGGTTTCCAGTTCATAGGCAAAGGAGGCCTTAAGGCTTTCTATCAAAGTGAACATGGGGTTGTGTTAGAAGGTACACAGGCCAGCACATCAAGCTACACACTTTGGCATTCGTACCGGTGCAGGATCTTGGCTAGAGGTTCGACTAATCATACTGGACAACTATCCCTAAGAAACCTTAATTAATTCTCAAAAAAAATAACCTAACCACTCCGGGAGTGCCGACAGAAGTGAAAACTTTTTACAGTTTTATAAATTTTGACCATCCGAGTGTTCCTGGTACGGGGTCGGTGACGGTTACAGTGTCGCGAGTTCAATGTTTTTTTCCCATCTCAAAAATGTCCAATATTAGTTTTTATCCTCCGAGTGTTCCTGGTACAGGGTCGGTGACGGTTAGTGTAGTGAGTTCCATGGTTTTTCCCATTTTAAAAATGCCCTAAGCTTCAAAAATTAGACCCTTCATAAAAAATGCACAAAATGAAATTGGTCATTCAGCTAATCGATTTGTATGAAGTTTTTTTTTTGCGATTTTAGCAAAGTCATAGAACAAAAGTTGTTCAGTATGATGATTAGAAACCCCAGTTAACGGGACCTACACCAATTATATTACACCTGTCTAACGGCTTTGACTAGTTATATTTTGCAAATGGAACACCTGATAAAAACGAATTTAATGATACCCTATACATACACGAGTTAGCGCACACAAACATTATTTTTTATGCCTGTTTCACTTATATGACCACCCCTGATTTTTTTTTGCCAAAATTATCATTTTTACCCAAACTACCAATAGAACTTATACAGATTTGTCGTTAGCAATATTTTGTGACGACACACCTCTTGATCTCTTCTCTACTATACTAGATACTATGCAATAGCCATGCAAAAAGATCATTGATCTGTCACTCTGTCGTTCGCGTCAGAAGCATCATCATGCTACCAGACCTGACTTTTCCAACAATTGAAATTTCAAATAACTTGACGCTGATTCACACTGACACGTCGTATTTACCAAGCCGGGGTTCCGACAACGTAACGGTTTCGTCAGCGGTGGGGTTTGGCAAGGTTCCGCGAACGACGACACCGGCAGATTCTGTCGTGCAACATGAGACCTGCAATGCTTTATTGGTGGTCTTGAACACTCTTAACTTACCTGTAGTATTTTTATTGTATTTATTTTTATTTATTAGGAAAACTTACAGCTAATTAACATCATTATAGAGAACTAGATAGCAAAATAACATAGACATTATAAGTTTCCACCTATAGAACGTTAATGTAACATATTATTGTTATTAGAGAATAAAGAAAAAAATAGTCAAATCAACAAGTTGTCCTTTAGAAAGATATAGCTAAGTAGGAAGTACCTTTAGAATCATCATCATCATCATCATATCAGCCACAAATCGTCCACTGCTGAACAAAGGCCTCCCCCAAGGATTTCCACGACGACCGGTCCTGCGCTGCCCGCATCCATCGGCTTCCCGCTACCTTCACCAGGTCATCGGTCCACCGCGTGGGAGGCCTGCCTACGCTACGTTTTCCGGTGCACCTTTAGAATAAATACATGGTATGATATTTAACTTGTAAATTGTTCGTTTATTTATACAATGAACAAGTTACAGAAATAATATAATTAAAACAATATCACACTAAAACACCTAAAATAAAACACCTTTACTACCTAAAATAAAACACCTTAACTACCTAAAATAAAACACCTAAACTCCCCCAAATAAAACACCTAAACCCCCAAATAAAACACCTAAACTCCCCCAATTAAAACACCTAAATTACCTTAAATGAAACACCTAAACTACCTAAAATAAAACACCTAAACTACCTAAAATAAAACACCTAAATTACCTCAACTACTTAAAATAAAACAACTAAACTACCTAAAATAAAACACTTAAACTACCCAAAATAAAACACCTACAATAACCCGTCCGTCGTCATCCCCGGTGCAAAGGTGCCTTTAACACTAGCTGCATTTCCGCACTGAATGCGGCTTGCGCACTGCGCACCCTCGGGGAGAGTCATAGAATTTATGTTCACGCGAGCGAAGCCGCTGGCAAAAGCTAGGTAATAAAAATAATAACTAACATAGGCTAAAGTCTTACTAACAAGACAGGGATCAGTGCGAGTCGCACTCGCGCACGAAGGGTTCCGTACCTTTATCTATAAAAATCACGTTTGTCTGGAATCCCCCCTTAAATATTAATTTTATTTTTTTAATGTGAATAATACAACTCAATATTCTATGAATATTTCAAGCGTCTACCTGTTTCCGATATCAATATCGAGCAAAAAAATCAAGTTTATTGTATGGGAGCCCCTCTTAAATATTTGTTTTATTTTAATTTAATTATTTATTTTTAACGAGAATTTAAATATCTAAATATTCTGTCAATATTTCAAGCGTCTACCTGTTGCCGTTATCAATATCGAGCAAAAACGAGCAAAAAAATCATGTTGGTTGTATGGGAGCCCCCTTAAATATATTTTTTATTCTGTTTTTTAGTAGGTACCTATTTGTTGTTATAGCGACAACAGAAATACATCATCTGTAAAAAATTTAACTGTCTAGCTATCACAGTTTATGAAATACAGCCTGGTGACAGACGGACAGACAGACGGACAGTGAAATCTCAGTAACAGGGTTCCGTTTTTACCCTTTGGGTACGGAAACTAAACAGCAAATGTGAACGTTTTTAAGTCACGAAGGCTAAGGTAACATGCACACATGCAGTCTGATGTGAGGCCGAAGCACAGATTACTAAATAGTTACCGAAGGCAAAGATGACCTACTATCCGAAGGCGGCCGGTAAGTCAAAATCAAAATTGTTTATTTTGTAACGGTAGATTGTACATGATATTTTGTGTTTGGACATGCTTTTATGTAAAAAAATACTTGTGATAGGATGCCCAGTTCTTCCGTGCCACTAAGTACAAATAAACAAACAAACAGATCAAACAGAAGTACCTACTTATTATAACTTAGAAATGTTCATTGCTCGAATTAGTGAATCAAAAGTTTACATAAAAGAGAAATAGGATGTACGAAACAAATAAAAAAAAGAACTATGAATAACGTGTGGTGTGCGTGTGTTCCTGTGTCGATATGTTCTTGTATGTGTGTGTGTGTGTGTGCGTGTGTTTGTATATGTGTGTGTGTGTGTGTGTGAGAGAGAGTGTGTGTGTATGCATGCATGGGTGTGTGCGCACGTGTGTATGTGTGTATATATATGTATGCATGTATGTGTGTGTGCGCACGTGTGTATATGTGCGTGTGGTGTATGTATGTGTGTTTGTGGGCAAAGGTATAAAATATTTTGTCACGTATGTGTTACACATCCTAATATAACATGCGACTACTGTATAGCTCGCTCGTTTTTTTATTTATTAAAATACATTAAACCATTGATACCTAAAACTAACATTTACAACTTCATTTTTATTAAATATGAAATACAAAATAAAATATTACAGTGGTATAAAATATTACAGTATGATTAAAAAACTTAGTAAAAAATATAACGTCTTATCGTCACTTTAAATACCTATCTATGTACTTACTTACATTTATTGTTGTACAGTGTGTTACAAAATTGGTGCAGGGTCTGTTAACTGGGGGGTTCTACTCATCATACCGAACAACTTTTCTCAAAGAACCCTTATAGTTACTTCTCAAAAAAAATTGGATCCTCCATACAGATATGCACAAAATTGATCGATCGATCGAAGAGTTTAGACAGGCGATTGAAGATGAGGAACTTAAAATTCAAGACGTTGTTCAAATTATATTGGATCCCAAAAACCAATCGAGCGAAATAAAACGGAGGTAACTTAAAAAGGCATTTAAATCCGACTGTGAGCTCTTGATTACATCGTCTCCTAAATTAAGTCAGGATACAATGATTGTTGAATATTTAAAAGTGTAGAGACAAGAAGGCTTGTTTAATCCCTCAAAAAGATCCTAAAATTCTACTCACAACTTATCGATTAGTATGAAGAGTTTTTTTTGCGATTTCAGCAAAGTTATTGAACAAAAATAAATAAATTAATAAATAAAAATAAATATTCTGGGACAAATCACACATGGTCATCTGGCCCCAAAGTAGGATTCCCTGTGTTATGGGTTACCAGAGACTAATATACATACTTATATACGTTTAAATACATACATATATAGATATAATTAACACCCAGACACAGAGCAAACAAATCTGCTCATCACACAAATGCTTGCCCTGGGTGGGGATCGAACCCACGACTCTCGGATCAGTAGTCAAGGGCACTAACCACTGAGCCACAGAGTCAGCCAAAATTGTTCAGTACAATGAGTAGAAGCCTCCGTTAAGGGGACCTACACCAATTTTGTTACACCCTATTTAAGAAATTGAATCTCCTACTATTATACCATGTTTATACTTTAAGGCGCAATTGTACTTAAAAATCAGTCTTTGTCTTTTTCTTTACTTGTAAAGAGGGAAGAAAATATAATCACACTTTTGCACTTTTTCGATGTTTTCGTTTTTATTTTCATCATATTTATCTTATCATTAAAATCCATTCGATGTGTTCTCTTCAGTCATATATGAACTTTATTTTAGTACTTAAATCATATTATCAAATTACTTAATTTAAGAATAAAACCGAAAATAGACGATAAAATGGCTCGAAAAGAGGTACCTTTGCGAAATTATTATATCTAGCTAACTTTATTAAATCGTATAATACCAGTATGTTTTCCTAGAATTTAAATTTACTGTTAACTACTTCAAAAATGAATTTTAAAAACCTGTTTAAGTGGATTTTTAGGTACCACTGGGTCTTAACGAGCTGTATAAGTTTGTCGAGGAGAATCCTGAGCTTTCCAAGACTGCATCGCACACTTGATTACGTTAAAACACAAATTTTGTTACACCCTGTAGACCAGCTTTAAAACGTTTATAAATACGTAAGTTATACCAAGTGTTTAGCCTACGGGAGCAACTCATCAAAATTATTATTACGAACGTCAATTACGAAGAGGGGCTTTCTTTATCAATCGGACAGTTCGATCCAATAAGCAGTCTTCAATTGATCCACTGTACGTTCCAGTTAAGTTATAAAATAACTTGTAAACAAGTATAGAGGTGGGACGACCGCGGTACCAAGCTACCAACTTAACTTTGCAGTTGGTTACACTTCTATCTCCAAGTAGTTCTATACGAATCTCAGCGAACCGACAATTTTGTTGATTGGTAACTCATTTTAGTTTATTTGTACCCATAAATCAGGTTTCTTGTCGATGTTGCTAACCGGGTATTTTTAGACTTCATTCTTTTGAACAGACCGGTATCTACTATGACATGTCATTATGTATGTAGGTATAATTTGAATCGTCTAAGATATTGTACCGTATCATTATTTTAATCTTCTGTTTCTGCCTTTGTATGTATGATGTGAGTTTGTTAGTTGTTGAACCCAAAACGGAACACTAGATTAAAATTAAAATCGTTAAAATTCGTTACAACAATACAATAAAGTTATTGAATTACAGTATTCAACAATCTCCTGCTATCGATTAGTGGCTTTCATTTTAGAGAATAAGTTGCTGGACTGACTAGATTAATATTTCGGACCAAATCTCACCTACTCTATCTATACTGACTGACTCAAGACTGACACTTACTTCACTAGTAGGCCTCCGATCTCCGATACCTTAAAACGCCAATTTTCCCTCTATAGAGCACTAAAATCATGAAAACACCGTGGTGTGCACTAAAGTATAAAAAAATCTCCTGCTATCGATTTATGGCTTTTTTAGAGATTGAGTAGAGTAGACACTTACCTACCTAATATTTTGGATCCAATCATAGGTAAATACCTACTCTACAAACTGATTCTCTTTACACTTACCTCATTAGTAGTCCTACGACCTCCGATGCCTAAAGACGCCAATTTTCCCTATATTATAGAGCATTAACATCATAAAAACGCCGTGCTGTGCTCTGCAGTATTAAAAATCTCTTGCTATCGATTTGTGGCTTTTGATGTAGATATTATGTTTCTAGATTGACTATAGTAGATACTTACCTATTATTTTGGACCAAATCACTTACTCTATAAAATGATTATCTCTACACTTACATCATTAGTAGGCCTCTGACCTCCGATACCTAAAGACGTCAATTTTCCCTGTAATTTAGACCATTAACGTCAGAAAAACGCCGTGCTGTGCACTACAGTATTAAAAATCTTCTGCTATCGATTTACAGCTTTTGTTTAAGAAAATGAGTTTCTAGACTGACTAGCTAGAGTAATATTTCGGATTAAATTTTACCTACTCTATACTGACTCTCTTTACACTTACTTCACCTATAGACCGCCGATCTCCGATACCTAAAAACGCAAATTTTCCTTAGACATACAGAAAGAGCAATCAAATCATGAAAACGCCTTACTGTGCATTAAAATATTAAAAATCTCCTGCTATCGATTTGTGGCTTTTGTTTAAGACAACAAGTTTCTAGATTGACTACAGTAGGTACCTAATATTTCAGACCAAATCATAAACTCTATAAACTGATTCTCTCTACACTTTACTTCATTAGTTCATTAGTAAGCCTTCGACCGCCAATACCTAAAGACGCCAATTTTCCCTATATTATAGAACATTAACATCAGAAAAACGCCGTGCTGTGCACTACAGTATTTTTTTTCCTGCTATCGATTTATGGCTTTTTAATAGAGAATAAGTTTCTAGATACCTTACCTAATATTTTGGACCAAATCATAGGTACCTACCTACTCTATAAACTGATTCTCTCCACACTTACCTCATTAGTAGGCCTCCGACCTCCAATACCTAAGACGCCAATTTTTTCCTATAAAGTACAGATTCTGTTATTCTTGTTTCAAATTCCTATTACCTATGGGTCTTTATATTTAAAGTCGTATTCGCTAATTTAATACACGGGAGTCGTTCAGCAGGCGTCAGCAGTCAGCTGTCAAGATCACAAGTATTTTTTCAACAACTAGGAAGCAATTACATAGTACTACGATAGGTATTTATTTACCATTTATAATTTACTAGCTTTTTCCCGCGGCATCGCCCGCGTGGACATCGTTTTTATGACTGTCTCAGAGGGTGCGCGGTGCGCGAGCCGCAAGCGGCTCGCGAGCGTGGACATGACTTTTCTCCAGATCCCTCGGGAACTATGTCAGGATATGCTTATTAGTAAATCGTGTCATTTCCCACCCCCTCAACCATCTCAGTGCAATTTTCAAATCAATCCATTGTTCCGTTGCGATGTTAAAGAAATTAACCAAAAAAGGAGTATATTTTCAGTTCCCTCGGGAATTGCATCGGGCTATGCTATTTTCCCGAGATAAAAAGTAGCCTATGTCCTTCCACGTGACACAGGCTACCTGCATGCCAAATTTTATAAAGATTGGTCAAGGCGTTGAAGCGTGAAAAGGTAACAAACAAACAAACACATTTTCACATTTATAATATTAGTAAGGATTCATGTTGGCCACACGTAGAGGCGCAGGCGCCGGCCGCGGCGGGCCCGTGTCTAACGCGCGCGCAGCCGGATCTTCGACATCGTAAATGTTTAATTACTTTTATTTATGAGGGGTGCCGAGGCACACAACGCAAGGGGCCGTCCATAAATTACGTCATCGATTTTTGGCGATTTTCGACGCCCCCACCCCTCCCTACAATCATTATCATTATTTATCATTTTGTACCTACATTATTTGACTTGTCTTCATTCTTTTATATTATTTTTAATTACCTACCACATTTAAAGCAAATAAATCATTATCATCCTATAGTCATTATCTAATGAACCCCCTCCCCCCCCCCCTCTCGCAAAACTGACCGTCATTTTCACTAATTGTTGACAGAATTCAATTAATTGCAAATTCTAGAATCAAATAGGTTTGACATTAAAAACCAATAGGTACATTAAATTTGTTATAATGTATACTTTTGAGTAATATCGAAATATTTTCATTTACGCTCTCATTGTTAGGTTTGGAATATAATGAATGAGCTCAATAATTATTAATAACAATATGTACTTACTTAATATTTAAATATTTTGTAGTAATTTTGGTATTTACAAGAATGACGTCAATTTTGGTACGCCTCCCTTCGCACGTCATTTACCATCATCCGCAGACTAGACCCCCCTCCCTAAATTCCAATGACGTAATAGATGGACGGCCCCCAATTAGATTTCGTACGTGCGATTTCGCTTGTTAAATGTTGTGTATCCTGATGTTTCTTTTTTATATCATCAATGAATTCCTGTTTGTGATCGTTGAACAGATTTCATCAAGTCGATACTTTTGTGTCTGGTTGACCCTTGAGAATATATGGAGAATATCGATTAGTGGTAACGGATGCTACTGGTATAATGCCATAGAAACCGTCTCTTATGAAAAGGATACGAGTTACCTAGGGTTAAGTAGGAACCCATTATATGTATAACTAGTGGATGCCCGCAGCTTCGCCCGCGCAGATCCCGATTTTTGCGGTTCCCGTGGAAATTTCCCAAAATCCTTTCTTAGCGGATGCCTACGTCACAACATCTACCTGCATGCCAAATTTCAGCCCGATCCGTCCAGTGGTTTGGGCTGTGCGTTGATAGATCACTATGTCAGTCAGTCAGTCAGTCACCTTTGAGTTATATATATATTTAGATAATAAGCTCATTTCGAATAACCAAAAACTTTTTATTTGAAAATAATTGTAATTATTTCGTACTAGCTTTTGCCCGCGGCTTCGCCCACGTGGACATCGTTTTTATGACTGTCTTCTAAGACGGTGTTGTTTTTATCTCTACCCTCTAGGGTACGCGTGGACATTACTTTTCTCCAGATCCCTCGGGAACTATGTCAGGATGTGCTTATTAGTAAATCATGTCATTTCCCACCCTCTCAACCATCTCTATGCAAAAAATCACACAGTCCATTGTTCCGTTGCTATACTCGCTATGTAAAAGAAATTACCCAAAAAGAGTATATTTTCAGTTCCCTCAGGAACTGCATCGGGCTATGCTATTTTTACGGGATAAAAAGTAGCCTATGTCCTTTCTCGTGACACAGGCTACCTGCATGCCAAATTTCATTAAGATTGGTCAAGGCGTTGAAGCGTGAAAAGGTAACAAACAAACAAACACGTATTAAGTAAGGATTCTTCAGCAAATCCTTTCATTTGATACCCATATCATTGGGCATACATAAAAAATAACTGGTCCGCCATCTTTAGAAGTCCGCCATATTGGATTTAGAACGATGTCACTTAGCTAAATAATAATTATGCATTGTCATCGGAACTAAATGTGTATGCAAAATTTCAGCTCAATCGAACACCGGGAAGTGGGTCAAATTTAACTTGCAAAGGAGATTGCTACGGTTTCATACAAGGCTCGTCTCAATTTGCGTCATGACGAAACCTATAACATTGGGTAGGGGACAACTTACATCTTAATCTCATTAAAAACGGGGTAGCAGAGTTTTGTCAGTTTCAATGTACGTTTTTGAGGTTACTTTAGGCAAAGACGATTTAATCTCTTTTTTGAAGCTGACAACTTTGTTAAAATATTATGGACAGATAAACTTTAATTTAAGAAAAGTAGATAGTAGAGTTCAAGGAACAAAAACCGGATCAGGAAAATGTTCAATACAGTTCATCTTGTTGTTATCCCAACTGCCTAAAAAAATGATTTTCGGGCAGGGTTGGCATGTTTACAACAGAGTGTTTAAAACACTTGCATTAAACACTGTTTGCAACACATAAAGGAAACTATAAACAATTATCAAAATAAAAAAAATGACCCTCTATACAAAAAAGCACAAAATTGGTCCATAAACACATGTTTAATATGTTTGTTGTAAAGTGTTAACGTTATTTTAAAACAGTGTTTTGAATAAAAGTTTATAACAAAGCAAATTAAACAAATCTAAAACATATACGATTTGAATAAAATAAAATTAAAAATTCTATTAAAAACTCATGTGAAATTCCCTCATAAAGGCCTATCTTACTTGTAAAATATTCCGTTAGGTAATTTGTGTTTTAAACGGTTTTTAACGTGTTCAAAATAGACAAAAAATACAGTTCAAAATGATTCAAACATTTTAAACGTTGTACTCCTCTGAAGCTTGGAGGCTCTACGCTCGAAGTTGTTGCCGAATACGTGTACCTGGTACAAACAGTCCAGTTGGGTAGGTCCAACTTCGAGAAAGAGATCAATCGTGGAATCCAACTCGGCGGGGCAGCGTTCGGGAAGCTTCGCAATATCTTCACGTCCCAAATACCGCAAAGTTCTTCGACCAGGGTGTGTTGCCAGTGATGACATACGGAACTGAGACATTGACGCTTACTATGGGCCTCATAAGAAGACTCAAGGTACGTTAGTACTAATATATATACTGTGCTCAAGGTCACCCAAAGGGCAATGGAGCGTGCTATGCTCGGAGTTTCTCTGCGTGATCGAATCAGAAACGAGGAGATCCGTTGGAAAACCAACATAGCTCTAAGAATTGCTAAATGGGCGGGGCACATAGCTCGTAGAACAGATGGCCGTTGGGGTAGTAAAGTTCTCGAGTGGCAACCGCGCACCGGAAAATGTAGCGTAGGAAGGCCTCCCACTCGGTAGACCGAAGATTCGGTGAAGGTCGCGAGAACCCGCTGGCTGTGAGCAGCGCAGAACCGGTCGACGTGGAAATCGTTGGGGGAGGCCTTATGTCCAGCAGTGGACGTCCTTCGGCTGATATGATGAAATTTTGAACTGTTTGTTTTGTTCTCTTCCACGAGGAACTCGCCTTGCAGAGCACCGGGACAATCGTCTTGGCGGCAAGACCTACCGTAACTGGTCCTTGTCTTCACCTTATGATGTTGGCAGGAATAGCGGCCCTCACTGTATGCCAAGTGGGGACGCTATATCATAAACCTGGTAGTTTAAGCGTATCTGGTAATATGTTACGAGAGGGATTGTTTGTTTTACAAATTAAAAAATTGTAATTTTTTTTCCTACCCTATTTTTGGGTATATTGTATGCATCATATGACTTTTCTTTGGCTCAAGCTGTAGCTTAAACGGATTGATGGATTTTGAAATGTGAGGTGTTGTTAGATTCGTCTTGACACCCTTAGTGACATATAATACATTTTATCTACTCTCATATCGTAAAGTTCGCATTATCAACTTCAAAACGAGTTTATATTGGCATACTTTATAAACACAATACCGTAATTTTAAAAAAAAATTACATTATAACATTATTTTGTAAGAGAAATAATATTATAATGTATTTTTTTTCCATTACGATACAAGTTAAACCAAAGAGATAATATCACCAACGAAGTTCCATATCATTTTTTTTTATTGGAACGCACATGCGGTTCGCGCCATTTTTACAGCAATACAAAAAGTTTTCATTCCAATTTTTACTTGTCTGTGACAGCGCCCGCTTTAACGCATGCGCGGTGATGTGTTGGTTTTTCATTGAATTTTGTTGTAGATACTGAATTTCGTGGATAATTTTCATTCTCGTTTAAAAATGTCTGAGATCAGTGAAAGCATTGTTTTTACCTGTCTGTGACACCGTCCGCTTCAGTGCAAGCGCGGTGATGTGCTGGGATTCAGCTATGACACGTTTTGTTGTAGGTACTTACTGAATTTCGTGGGATTTTTTTCTTACTCTTAACTTTGATCTTTGTATTTTAGTTGATTCTATCCCAATGTATGAGATTAGATAAAGTAGTGTATGAAACTGCACATAATTTGGTCTTTACGGCTCGTTTTTTTAACTTACACTCGTATTTTAAGAACCCTTATTATGCAACAGTTTCATAAACTATTATTAACACATATGTTCTATATATCTAAATAGAAATTCCTTGTTTTTTAAGCAGTCGGGTTTTAATTTGGATGATGACGCTGGATGCGGGCAGCGCAGGACCGTTCGTCATAGAAATCCTTGCGGGAGGTCTTAGACCTTTGTCCTTTCAGATGATATGAATCATCAGATGATGACTGCTAGTCATTTGAGTTACTTCTTGTTATCTGTCAAAAACGACATATTGTTCTAAAATGTTCCAAATACCCAAAAGTGACGTCACGGTTTATCTAATTTCACTCATTTTGTGATTTTGATAGATATTTTTGGACTCCTGCTGGACACTTTTTAGGGTTCCGTAGTACAACAAGGAACCCTTAAAGTTTCGTCACGTCTGTCTGTCCGCCGCCTAGCTTCTAGACTATTAGTAGTTAAGAGCTGAAATTTGGCACAGATATATATAATAATAACGCGAAACTGTAAAAAATTTTTGGAAAAAAATCGTTTTAAGGGTACCTCTTCTACAAGTAAAAAGGGGTGATTTTTTTTTCTCGTCAAACCCAGTCGTGTGGGATATCGTTGGCTAGAGCTTAAAAACAGTTGTGAGTCTTTTAGGACAATTTTATAATTTAGGATTTCGTTTTCAAAAAAACCGCCTCCGTAGCTCAGAGGCAAAGTTCACTGGCTTTACACAGGAGGTCGCGGGTTCGATTCCCGGCGGGGTCAGTTCTAAGACTCGGTTTGGTTGGTGGTAGGGCATTTTCTAAGCCCGCCTGGCTAGCTACCACCATCTTATCTAAGTCTTGCCGCCAAATACCAATGTTGATATCATTGGTGTGTTCCGGCATGAAGATAAGATAGCCAGTTCCCCATTGCGTTAGGAAATCTTGGTAAGCCCGCTTCCATCTTCGGCAACATCGTCACTTACCACCAGGTGAGATGTTGTCAAGGGTTTACCAATAGTGAATAAAAAAAAATAAAAAAAAGGCTTGAAAGTGCTAAATTTTGTTGGGAGTCGAGTGTCCCTACCCCCTAACAACTAAACCGATGTATTTGGAAATTTGAAAATTAGATATGGACGCGATAATGGCAACTACGGAACCCTACAATGCGCGTGGCCCGACACGCACTTGACCGGTTTTTATTATTAAACACAAACTACTTAGGGGGCGTCCATTAATCGCGTCATATTGTATAGGGGGGGGAGGGGGTCACCAAAAAATCACCAATGATCACCACAGGGGACGGGGGGGTATGGACACGTATCACGTGTATTTTTTTTTTCATCTGTGGTATACTGTGTTATAGTCAATAAAATAAAAATAATAGTTTTCCGCCCTTCAATTAACCAAACTGTCAAAATCAGAGTTTTTAAAATTCGCGCGCTATATAGGTTCATTTGTTAGAAAACTGTTCTTTAGTTATCGAAAAAAATACACGTCATATTGGATGGGGGGGGGGGGGGTCCTGAAAATATCACCAAAGATCACCATGGGGGAGGGGGGGGTCTAAAACAAGCCAAAAACGTATGACGCGATTAATGGACGCCCCCTTACGCTCTTTAGCCTATATATATAAAATAACTGTGTTTGTTTGTGAAGGAGCATCCTGAATACTACCCTCCCCCACCCATAGCTTTTAGACAACTGCGACCTCGGAAAGCCAATACAGTACTAATACCCAAATGTAAGTTGAAAATGACACAGAAAAATTATTGTTTTATGGCAGCAAAAGTATACAACGCTTTACCTGACGAAATAAGAATGTTGTCTGTAGGATTATTCAAAAAAACCTGCAAAAATGGTTAATAAATAAATGTTTTTATTCAATGAAAGAATTTATGATGATATCAGCTCATATACGTCCCCACCGAGGGGTTCGAGCCAAGCCTGATTTAGGGCGATCGGGCCTTAGTCAACCACGCGCGCCCCAGTGCGGGTTGGTCGACTTCAACACACAACCTGCGAGTTTTTCGCAGGCGTGTGCAGGTTTCCTCCCGATATTTTCCTTCACCGTACGAGCGTCGGATAAACGTACTTATGAAATCTAAATTCGAAATCACATTGGTACGTGACAGGATTCGAACCACGGCTTCCCGGACAGGAGGCGGCGGCCCTAGCCGTTACGCCACCGACGCTCTTAAAGAATTTATACCTTACTCGTAACATTTAAATGAACAATAATGTAATTAAGACGGTTCACCTTAAATATTTGCACGCTTAAATTATGAGCAGGTTTTGAAAGGAACTTTTTAATTTATTGTATATTATCACCAAATTTTGTACTCAAAACTAAGCAAATAAATTATATTTCATTTCAGATTAAGGGTCTCCCCCAGGAGGCTCGAGTTTCCATACAAACGTAGTTCCGCTTTAATACAAAAACTACATGCCGGATTGAATCCAAACTTTGCGAATATATTGAGTAGACACACATCGATGTTTGTAATTAATTAGTCTAACTTTAAAGGTCTCGGTTGGTGAAAGGGCATTTTCTACGCCCGCCTGGCTGCTCCTACCATCTTATACAGGGTGTAACAAAATAGGTGTAGGACCCGTTATAACTGGGGGTTCTACCCGTCATACTGATCAACTTTCTCCAAGGAAACCATAGTCAATTCTCAATAAAAAATTTGGACCCTCCATACTAAAATGCACAAAATCGGTCGATCAGCTGATCGATTTGTATGAAGAGTAAAAAAATTTTTTAAAATTTTCTGAAAAGTCGTAGAACAAAAGTTATTCAGTATGATGAGTAGAAGCCCCAGTTAACGGGACCTACACCAATTTTGTTACAACTGTGTAAGTCTGGCCGCCAAACATAAATTATCACAGCATTGATGTGTTTGGTACAGATACGATAGAAAGCTCCCCATTGGGTTGAGGAATCTTGGTTAGCCCGTTTTCATCTACGGCATCATCGTCACTTACATAGCATCAGATGAGATAATGCGAAGGTGCCCACCGATCGTGAATAAAAAATAAATTGTATAGCCATGCTGTGCATAGGCACTTTATCGCGAAGCCTTAGCCATCTGTCGTAGTCGAGCGTACACAAATCAACTATGAAAATTACATAGTAGCAAAGAATACAGTAAGGTATATCAGAATTGATGAAATATTTCCAAATAATTCCGGTTTGTATGGGAGGCAATTTACTCCTCTTGGAATAATTAAGTACACAGTGCAGTAGACCTTATTATAAAGTCCTAGTTATTCAAAAAGTTTAATTAAAATCGTTAGAGCTTTTTAAGTAAAAGTAATAAAGTACATGGATTTGTATGGGAGGTACCTTATTTCGATTTTTCTTGGAATAACTAACTACTGCGTGCTGTAGGCCATGTGAAGTTATGGTTACGTACAGGGTTTCAGTAAAATCGTAAGCCATTTTGAGTACAAAAAAAAATTTTTAACCCTAAAAATCAAGATAAAATTGAATCAAATTTGAAAAAAAAAGGTTAGATATAAAATTAATATCGCCCTAACTCAAAGCAAAGTATATATATTAGTACTAACATACAATATGGACACTCCCTGGCGCTCTCTAGATTGCGACTTCACCTCTTCGTCGACCAGATTAGTTAAAGATTGGTTCTCGAACGTATAGGATTTCGCCGTGATTTTGTTTGCTCCGTCATTTGTTTTTAGGAATGTCTTTTCACGACCGTTGTAATGCAGTGTCTGGGGTGTGCTCAAAGTAACAAAGGTACTCACAATTGGCCGTTTTCTTTGATTCTGATCAGCATTTACGACACTACAGTGACGCTTATGTTGCCCCATCCACTCTTACTCGAAACTAGAAATACTAGGGCTTACCAACAGTGAATAAAATAATAAATAAATAAAAAATAAAAAAAATGATACAAAACCTAAAATAAACAAATGAAAAACCAACAGTATTGTGTTTCAAAATTATAAATTTTTAAGACATATTGTAAAAGAAATACTCCCGCCATCCTGAGTAATAGGGGGATGAAAAATTATTTTATGTACCCCTCCATATGGGGTAATGGGGTAAGGTATTGTGGGTCGTTCCTTTCCCTCTAATATGGTTGAGAGGAGCGATAACAGACTCTCGCGTTATACTCGTGACCGGGTGAACTGGCCTACACTTGTCAAAGTGTCATATTGTTTTCATGTTCTAATGCTTAGAGAATACATAAGCTATTCTAATGACATAATTTGTTTTTTTTATATCAAGGATTGGATTTTGACGTTATTAACTAATGATTGTTTATTTCTTGATTTTTTACAAATGAAATTATGTAATCACTATTTTGTGACTATCAGAAAGAGTGTAATTTGCACCTATTTGGAATAAATATCTTAAAACTTGGATCTATAAAGGTTTTTAAAAATAAAAATTCCGAAACCGTTCCCATAAATATAGCTTGTCAAGTAGTATGTCCCAATCGGCGTTTTCAAATTGTTGGACCAAGAAAAACATTTTTTTTTATTAATCTTGGCATCATCTCACCTGATGGTAAGTGACGATGATGCCGAAGATAGAAGCGGGCTTACCAAGATTACCCAACGCAATGGGGATCTGGCTATCTTATCTTCAAGCCGGAACACATCAATGCTGTTAACACTGATGTTTGGCGGCAAGACTAAGATAAGATGGTGGTAGCTAGCCAGGCGGGCTATGAAAATGCCCTATCACCAACCAAGCCAAACTTACAAAGTTGACCCCGCCGGGAATCGTACTCGCGACCTCTTGGTGTGAAGTGAATGGACTAACCATTACGCCACAGAGGCTCGCTTAAATAAGTGGGTTTTAGTAGGAAATCTCTACACAAACTATTGAGAATATCCTGTAACAGATTTCTATAACGATTCCAGAACTCTACCAAAGTACGCGAATATATGTAGTACGTATATATATAACATACAGTACGGAGTACGGACACTCCCTGCCGCTCTCTAGATTGCGACCTCACCCCCTCGTCACCCAGATTGATACAGATTGGTTGTCGAACGTATAGGATTTCGCCGCCATTTTGTTTGTTCTGTCATTCCTATTTTTAAATGTCATTTCTGGCTCGTTGTACGAAGTGTCTAGGGTGTGACTTTACACTGTACGTCGTCCAACATGCATTTGGTCGATTTTTGTTTTAGGTAGATTTTTCATGTTTCAGATTTTTATCATCATCATATCAGCCGAATGACGTCCACTGCTGGACACAGGTCTCCCCACGGGGATTTCCACAACGACGTGCCCTGTGCTGCCGCTCCTCTCGACCTTCACCAGGTCGTCCGTCCACTGAGTGAGCGGCCTACCGGTGCGCGGTCAGACTTTTAAGATATTGTGTAGCTTTTATCGCGGGCTTTAAGGGGACCGAATCAAGAAATTTCGTAACGAAAATAAAACCTATAACCCCAAAAAAAATTATTAAAAAGCGTCGGCGGCTTAGCAAAAAGCGTCGGTGGCTCAGCCGGTAACGACTCGGTCCTCCTAACCAAATCCTTCAAATTCTTCAAATCCTTCAAGTTCAAATCCGGACGGCCAATGTACCAATGAGTTTTTAGAAACTTACGTACATATACTCACCGATTGCTTTAACGGTGAAGGAAAACATCGTGAGGAAACCTGCGCACACCTGCGAAGAAACTCGAAGGTTGTGTGTGAAGTCGACCAACCCGCACTGGGCCCGCGTGGTCGACTAAGGCCCGATCGCCCTAATTCAGGGTAGGCTCGAGCCCCTCGGTGGGGACGTATATGAGCTGATATAATAACCCCAAAAATATATACATATATTGAGTTCTAAAAAAATTACAGTGCCATCTGATGGCTATCCATGGCTTAACAAAATGGCTATCCATCATGATGATGATGATGACGGATGACTGACGATTACGATGACGAATGACGGATGAAGAATGACGGATGACGAATGACGGATGACGAATGACGGATTACGAATGACGAATGACGGATGACGAATGACGGATGAGACGGATGATGATGATGATGATAATGATTAACTTTCTTAGTGTTAATTTATTACATAAACATCCCGCGCCCCAAGGGCTGGTACTGGTTAATACTGCATAAATAAAAAATAAATAAATAATTATAATTGCATAAGTTGATAAAAATGCTATGCAATAGATTTACCGCGGCAGTCCCCGAGTGCCACACGTCTTTTTTTAATTTCAGATATTTTCAGCACGAAAAAAAAATGTTACGGACCGAGAAAATAACTAAACAATTTAATTAAAAATCCAACGGCATAAATACTTAACCCCTCTTTTTTGTCCAGTCGGGTAAAATGTATCTTATGTCACTCACGGGATCAACTCGAATCTATAACGACACCTCGCACCCCCAAATCCATCAAGCTGTTTAGGCTGTGGCGTGCCAAAGAAATATACATACATACTTACATACATACACTCGAAAAACATAACCCTCCTTTTAAATAATAAAATTAAATAAAAATAAAATAAAAATGGATTATTTCGGATAACTCAAAGATCCATAGCATGTTAGTAAAGCTTATAGTAGGTTAGTATAAGAGGACGAAACAAAAAAAAATTGTATATAGGCCCGTCTTGCCCGCCACCCCGTCTTGCCCCTCTCTCCCCTATACAGATATACAATGTCCATGCCCAGAGTGATCAGGGAGAAAAGCTTGTTTCCGTGATCTCTCTCCGCACTAGACACCTCCATAGGGGCGATGTATATCTGTCTGCTCTGGTATTTAGGATGCTGTTGGGGCTTTCCCGCATTCTGCGTATCAATGAGTTAGTTTTTTGCCAATGATAGCTGCAAAATCATCAGTTTGGTACTACGCAAACATCCCCGACGCACTACAAAATCGGGGCAATCTCATCATCATCCTAAATATATTATTATATTGGACGCGCAGAGTGTCTAGCGATTTTTTTAGCCTTTTGGTTCAGTCGGGTAAATAAGTAATAATTGAAAACGTTAAACACGTTAAAAAACCGACTTCCATCGCAACAACTTAGTACATTTTTGGATTATTATTTTTGGTTTTTGTGTTATTTTCTAATATAGTAGTACCTACACCGATTTTAATAAAATTTATATTAAATTTATATGGAAAAGCGTCGGTGGCTCAACCGGTAACGACTCGGTCCATCTAACCAGAGGTACCGGGTTCAAATCTGGACGGCCAATGTACCAATGAGTTTTTCAAAAACTTACGTACATACTTACCGATTGCTTTAACGGTGAAGGAAAACATCGTGAGGAAACCTGCACACGCCTGCGAAGAAACTCGAAGGTTATGTGTGAAGTCGGCCAACCCGCACTGGGCCCGCGTGGTCGACTGAGGCCTAATCGCCCTGATTCAGGGTAGGCTCGAGCCCCTCGGTGGGGACATATATGAGCTGTAATGATGATTATATGGGAGCACACGGGAAGCACTAGCTTTCAAATAAAATAAGAATCATAAAAATCGGTTCACCCAGTCAAAAGTTCTGAGGTAACACACAACAAAAACAAAACATACAGACGAATTGAGAACCTTCTCCTTTTTGGAAGTCGCTTGAAAAGCTATGACGTTCTCACATTGAGACTACGCATTGAGATCATTGTTTAGTTAGCAGACGATTTTCCTCATCCCTACTGATTCAACAGTGTACTAGGCCAATCGCAACATCGTAAACAAGTTTTTGTTAGGTTAAAAGGTAGGTATGTATTATATCTACTTTGTTGTAGCGTCTCAAAGCGCGTGTCTTTTCAACCGACTTCCAAAAAGGAGGAAGTTCTCAATACGACTGTATGTTTTTTTGTTATGTGTGTTACCTCAGAACTTTTGACTGGGTAAACCGATTTTGATAATTCTTTTTTTATTTGAAAGCTAGTGCTTCCCGTGTGGTCCCATATAAATTTTATCAAAAACGGTGTAGTACTTTATTAGAAAATTAACAAAACCCAAAAATAACAATGCAAAATTGTACGAAGTTGTTGCGATGGAAGTCGGTTTCTTTTATTAGATCGTCTCACATTTTTTCGTCTGTGTGTTGCATGTCGCGTGACGGTCGCTTTCGTCTGACGGTATGATCGTTTCGTCCTCTGTACCGTAGCGAGAGCAGCCATGATCGTTTCGTCCTCTGTAAAGGTTCACTTTTACCGTGGTTTCATAAAACCACACACTTACTTTTTTAACGTGTTTAGCGTTTTTTTTTTATTTATTTACAATAATTAAAATCTCACCTAATGGTAAGTGACGATGATGCCGAAGATGGAAGCGGGCTTACCAAGATTCCCCAACGCAATAGGGATCTGACTATCTTATCTTTAAGCCGGAACACATCAATGCTGTTAACAAACGGCGGCAAGACTTAGATAAGATGGTGGTAGCTAGCCAGGCGGGCTATGAAAATGCCCTACCACCAACCAAACCGAATCTTACAAAATTGACCCCACCGGGAATCGAACCCGCGACCTCCTAGTGCGAAGCAAATTGACTAACCATTACGCCACGGGGGGCCTATGCGTAAATCAAGTGGAAACAACTAAACTAATACGTTATTTCCCAGCTAGATCATTTTCTTGCTTAGCGCCAGTTTATCACATTAATCAAATTGTGCCTAAATATATCGAATTACGTATCAAAATGGTAAAAATACATGAATTACAGCATTAATCATATCAAAGGATGAAGTCATAAAAGTAACTTAATTAGAATATTTAATTGTTATTTTCGGTGGGCTAAGAACGTGTTCACACGCGAGTCCTGGGATTGAAGGCGGTTGGATTGCTATTTTTTTCAACCGACTACCAAAAAGGAGGAGATTCTCAATTCGACTGTATGTTTGCTTTTATGTGTGTTACCTCAGAACTTTTGACTGGGTGAACCGATTTTTATGATTCTTTTTTTATTTGAAAGCTAGTGCTTCCCGTATAAATTTTATCAAAATCGATGTAGTATACTTTAATAGAAAATTAATAAAAACCAAATATAATCATGCAAAAATGTATAAGTTGTTGCGATTGAAGTCGGTTTTTTAACGTGTTTAGCGTTTTTTGTTAGATATTTTGCAGGAAGATGATCTTAAAAATAACAAAATATGTGTGTTTTTGTTCATTTTCTATTTATATATAAATGCGGTGACATATATGTACATCTATAAATTGCGTTAACTGAAAGTTTAGAATTCTTCCCTTTTTTTCGGCCTTTTATTGTGGAAGGCACAATAATTCCGCCAACGCAATGTCAATGAAGAAAAACAGTATTATATCTAGTTGAATTGAGTTAAAAAACGTAACGTCAAATCATAGATACAGTTGACAGATATGAATAAACAGGATATTGAATTGAGTTACGTTTAGATTTTTTTAAATGTAGCTAAAATAAAAACATTATATATTAAAAAGAATTGATGAAATCTAATGCGACTACGTTCGGCCGTTCTATCCAACCGATATGCTTATTTTTTATTGATGCACAGATTTGTCATCAAGCATTGGAAATCACTTAACTTTCGCCCTGCTCAATATATTTCAAAAAAATATGACATCGAATCCGAGGCCGTCCAACCGCTCTATGGAACCGATTTTCTATTTTTTTTTAATGAAAGGTATTTATGCATAGATTTGTAATCATCAAGCATAGAAAATCACTTTTGATTTCTCAAATAACTAAAAAAGAAGAAAAAAAATCTACTGCGAGTCCCATCAAGCATTGGAAATCACCTGATTGTGCCCTTCTCAAATTATACCCAAGCTTTCTTTCCCCATATCTCCGGTTCTAATTGAGATATGCAGTTCGTTTCGGTCTAAGATTGTGATTTTTTTTCGTTCGCTGAAACGAACTCTTTCATTTGGGTTATTGCGCATTTAAATTGTTTGAGTTGGAAAGAAGCTAGGTATGAACTTTCAACGCGCACTATCTTGCACCCCGCCTAACATCGATTGCGAGCCGCTTGCGGGTTGCCCACCGCGCACCATCGAAGGCGAGCCGCTCGCCGCTCGGCCACCGCGCACCCTCGATGTCCATAATAAAAAAAAAGAGTGTGTGGTTTTATAAAACCACGGTAAAAGTAAAACTTTTTTTCACATTATAGACATTTACAGAGCACGAAACGATCATGGCTGCTCTCGTCTTGGAGCTACGGTACAGAGGACGAAACGATCATACCGACCGTCACGCGACACACAGACGAAAAAATTTGAGACGATGTAAAAATGCTGCAGAGCAACCACGGATCCTCATCGTATCTTATGAACAGACTCTTACTCCAAAACCACCCAACCAAATTAAGAAACAATCTTGGCTAGCACAAACAAAGCTGAATAAAATTCATATATACAAATCGTTGTTAACATAAAATGGGTTTTTAACATTTAGTAGCTCGTAACAAAAGCCTTTATTTTACAGTCTGTTTAACAAAATAGTTGGGTCCATACTTCCCCCACACCGTGAGGGGTAATTAACTTTTGTATTGTTGCGTTCCAACAATGATGGTACGGTACGGTACGCCCGCTGCTGTTTCACAATTATTGTGCTCTTGGGTGTGCATTTGTACTATCTCAAGTTCAAGGTCATCTACAATAAAATTCCAGAAAATGTAACTAGTTTGTCAGAGAATAAATTCAAGACTCATGTCAAAAAATGCTTGTGCTCTAGAGGATATCATAAAATAATAGATTAAGTAAATGACCAAGATATAGGTATATGTTGACTCTATAACAAACACCATTACCTGAGACTGTAATCTGAATCAGGACCCTATTTGTAATATACAATAAGTTTTTTTTTACTATTTAAAAGTGTGTGTAAACACCTATTTAAAATAAATTATTTTGATTTGATTTGAAGTAATATTTTTTTTATTACCAATTTGAGTGCGTTTTACCATATCTCATCTGATGGTAAGTGACGATGTAGTCGAGGATGGTACACGTGAACACAAATATGCGTATTCACTCTCGCCTTGAAGATCCCCAAATTGTAGGAGTCGGGAAACGCAGACGCAGGCAAGGAGTTCCACTCCATCGCTGTCCGCATAATAAACGAGGAAGCATAACGCTTCGTGCGTATATAGGCTGAATATCAACAATAAAGGGGTGGAACCCCCCTGCGTCTCGTTGACCGACGGTGGAATGGAGCTGGGGGAATGAGGTCGTGAAGTTCTTGAGCACACTCTCCGAAATGAATTGATTGAAAACCGAAAGACAGGCAACTTTGCGGCGATGCTCAAGGTTTTGTTTTTGACAAGCTCATCGTCGCCAATGAGTCTCCGGGTGTCGGTCGATAGCGATTTGCAGAAGTTATGTATGAAGCAACTACCTACGATTTTTCTTATTCTATTCTATGGCTCTGCTGTAAAGTATTCCTCATGCGGAACGGAATTAAGCCGGCAGGAAAACCTTTTTTTTGTTCACAATTGGTAAGCTCTTGGCATCATCTCACCTGTTGGTAAGTGACGATGGTGCCGAAGATGGAAGCGGGCTTACCAGAATTTCCCAACGCAATGGCACAGTATATATATTAGTACTATGGCAATGGGGATCTGGCTATCTCATCTTCAAGCCGGAACACATCAATGCTGTTAACACTGATGTTTGGCGGCAAGACTTAGATATGATGGTGGAAGCTAGCTATCCAGGCGGGCTATGAAAATACCCTACCACCAACAAAACCGAGTCTTACAAAGTTGACCCCACTGGGAATCGAACCCGCGAGGTCAACGCAATGTCTCGTCTAACCGAAAAATCCGAGGCACAACCTGGACACTCAGACAACGGGCCAGAAATGACATTTCAAAAAAGGAATGACAGAACAAACAAAATGGCGGCGAAATCCTATACGTTCGACAACCAAACTGTAACCAATCTGTATCAATCTGGGTGACGAGGGGGTGAGATATATACTTTGACTGAAGTGACGCAATACGGGATAAGTCTATTCCACGCGGATATATTGTTAGGAGGCCCCGGTGGATCCGATAGTTGCAGTGGATGTAGATATTGAGGTGCGTGGTGCAGATCATAGGGTGTTGTCGAGAAATACAACTGCTTCCTTGTTATCGACTTGCGAGGCAGTTTATTATCACAATAAACCTAACACAAATATCATCCAAATATCAATGTTGATATCATTGGTGTGTTCCGGAATGAAGATAGCCAGTTCCCCATTGCGTTGGGGAATCTTGGTGAGCCCGCTTCCATCTTCGGTAACATCTTCACTTACCAGCATGTGAGATGTTGTCAAGGGTTTACCAATTGTGAATAAAAAAAAAAACAAGTCACAATTCGTTATGGACATATTAAGTAGTAATAGAATTACTGAAAATCTATAAAACTACAAATTACTTGCTGGACCGCGATATTGCGCACAGGGGAGCCATTTAAGGAAAGGAAAAAAAATCAGTGATACCTGCTGCATATTAAACATAATATGTAACGCAGACTCTATGGTCTTCCAACATATATGTCCCCCCAATGGTGTTGCCCCCAGCCACACCAACACTTATATCCGCGCGATAGTAAGTACGAATGCAACCAAGCACAAGTCGTTTCCTGTTTTAATATTGTGAAGCAGCAGCCGCTACAATAAAGAGATAGTACAGTCATAGTACAATAAAGAGTACTAACGTACTACGGTCTTATATTAGTAGGTACTAACATACAGTATGGTCACTCCCTGCTGCTCTCTAGATTGCGACCTCACCCCCTCGTCACCCAGATTGGCTATAGTTTGGTTCTCGAACGTATAGGTTTTCACCGTGATTTTGTTTGCTCCGTCCTTTGGTTTTAGAAATGTCATTTCACGAACGTTGTATGCAGTGTCCGGGGTTTGCTACTGTGCAGTGATACTTTAAGGGCCTCCAGGAGGCTCGAGTTTCCATACAAACGTAGTTCAGCTTTAATACAAAAGCTAATTAATGTCGGATTGAATCCAAACTTTGCGAATAGTATTGAGTATTATGTAAAGACATATCGATGTTTGTAATTAGTTTTCAATGTACTAATATAAAACGAAAAAAAAAAATAAGATAAGTTTCAAACTTTCAAACATCGATATGTGTCTACTACTTATATATATTCGCAAAGTTTGGATTCAATCCGGCATGTTAGTTTTTGTATTAAAGAGGAACTACGTTTGTATGGAAACTCGAGCCACCTGGGGACTCTTAAGGTGGGCTTGTACTCATCAATCTGAACACCTTTTGTTCTACAAATTTGTTGAAATCGCGATTTTTTTTCGGTCAACTGAAAGTTACAAATCGGTCAGCTGAAAGTTGTTCAGTTTGGTGAGTAAAAGTCGACCTTAGAGTATCATTTCACCTCTATGTTACACCGAAACGACGTTTTCCTTTGTTGACGACTCCCCAACACAACCTTTTAAATAACGGTCCAAAAAGATGACTAAATCGGGGCATCGCATCGTAGCTGGCGAATGGCGCGGCGGAGAAAGCGTTAGTACAGCGGTTTTCAAACTTGTAAATTGTAAGTTAGGGCGAGGTTTTGATTGGAACAGCTGTCTTTTTCTTTACGTTTAAAGAGTAAAGAAAATAACAACACTTTTTCAATGGTTTTTAGTTTCGATCAAAAACTACAATGAAAGTATAAAAAATAATAACATAACATAATTGTTGTATATTTTTTAAAATTTATACTTAGAATTTTTAGTCATAACTAGAGTTGAAAGTAACGGTGTAGACCTATATTTGTTTTTTTTTCTATTGAGCCAAAACTGCTCAATCGTGTTTCTAATAGCTTTGGACTATAAGGAACATCAAACCAAATTCTTAGGTCTAGAAATGGATCAACATTGTAACTGGAAGTCACACGTAGAGAATGTCTGTAATCGACTAGAACGGTTTGTGTTTGCACTCAGGAAACTCAGAGCGGTAGCTGGCAAAGAAACAGCTCTCACAGCGTACCATGGCTATGTGGCATCCGTGTTAAGGTATGGTCTTATTATATGGGGCAATTGCACTGATATATTACAAGCCTTCATTGTACAAAAAAAGTGCATCAGAGCTGTTTGTGGTTTGGGCCCAATGGATTCATGTAGACCTCATTTTCAAAAATTAAACATAATTACTTTGCCATGCATGTATATTCTTGAAATTAGTATGTTTGTTATGCAAAATGCAACTTTGTTTAAAACGCCTGTGGCTAGTCCTAGACTAAGAGCAAGAGATCCAGCTAGGTTACTAATACCAGCATGCAACAGTGCAGTGTTTGAAAAAAAATGTTCATACATGTCAATAAAGATATATAACCGATTGCCAAGTGACATAAGACACTCTCCATCTAAACTTTTTAGAAGCAAACTTTATAAATGGCTTTTAGAAAAATGCTTCTACTCAATTAAAGAATTTTTTGACCATAATGCTTAATTTTAAGACAAAATGTATTTAAATTTAATTAAAGGTATATAATAGTAACAAACATGATAAAATATGATGACATCGAAATATTAATATGACATTTTTTATATTATTATTAGTATTTTAACTTTTGTGTAAATTTTTGCATGCTTTGACAAAAGCGAATCATGTGATACTTTATTGTTATATCTTTATTCCCACTCAATTTAATACCATGTATTCGAGCAAATAAATATTATTCATTCATTCATTCATATTCATTCATTCATTCATCATCAACAATAAGGGTAATTTTTTTCAATCTTGGGTTTTTTATCGTTTAGGATTAAATTACGTCAAAAATAACGAAAGTCTGTAATATTGGTTCTCCTCTTACGTTCAAAACAGAAGTCAAGCAGTGGTACTCAACGGATATACTTCATCTTGGGTTGGGGTTCCCTCCGGGGTGCCTCAAGGTTCCTTGCTTGGGCCATTATTATTCGTTATATTTATAAATGACATTGGCACCTGTTTCGAAAATTGCAATTATCTACTTTTTGCAGATGACATGAAGATCTTTAATGTAGTGAATAGTACTTCTGACGCACTTGCTCTACAAAGTGATTTGCTACGGCTTGATAACTACTGTTTGGATAATAAACTTGATCTTAATGTCTCCAAATGTTTCTATATCAATTTTACTCGTAAACATAATGTATGTCAATATACATATAAAATAAGGAATGAATATTTAAGTAATAAAAAATCTAGTAGAGATCTTGGTGTAATTCATGATAATAAGTTATTGTTCGATCAACACGTAGAAAACGTAGTCAACAAAGCATATAAAGCACTCGGATTCATAATCCGTTCGTCCAAAGAATTTAAACATATGAAAACCTTAAAAATAATATATTGTGCCTATGTTCGAAGCCATCTAGAATATGCTTCCCAAGTCTGGAACCCATGTTATGAGCTTTACTCTAATAACATTGAAAAAATTCAAAGAAAATTTACACGTTTCTTAGGTTTTAAATTTAAACTGGGATACCTTAAGTATGAGGATCGTTGCGAGAAACTACATTTTCTTCCACTTCATAAACGTAGGAAGATTGCAGATGTTATCTTTCTGTCTAAAATAGCCCAGAATAAAGTTGACTGTCCGGAACTTCTAAGCAAAATTAAATTTAAAATACCATCACGAAACTCCCGTAGCAATGCATTACTTCACATCCCTTTCATCCGTACTAACTATAGGCGAAACAGTTACATTCCTAGAACATGTAGACTAATTAATCAACTCAACAAAGACCACCGTTTCGACATATTTTGTAACAGCACTTGTAACATTAAAAGTATGTTGTCCAGGTATCCCTTTGCGTAGTAGTTATCTCTGCAATTCATTGCTTTTTATTATGTATTTACTTTCTTCTATTTTTTTTTATTTTTTTTTCCACTTTTGAGTTTTGTTTCCTTTTTCTATGTGTGAAATATAACCTTGATTTTTATAATATGCACGGTTAACGCCTTTAGGCAATTTTCATTGTTATTTTCTTGTAATATGTGGAAGCTTGTAATTAGCTTGTAGTAACTATTTATATTTACTAGTTTGTAAATAAGGCTGTAAGCTCCCCAAATGAAATAAAATAAAATAAAATAAATAAAATAACTAGTATTATCTGTGACGCAACTAACAGTTAATGAAGTTTTTTGAGTACCTATACGTTTGCTCACGGATCGATCGTAAAGACGTATGTAAACATATTGGAGTATACACGTGTAAAAAAAGCTAACCACTCCGAGATTGCCGACAGAAGTGAAAACTTTTTACAGTTTCATAAGTTTTGACCCTCCGAGTGTTACGTAACATTACAGTGTTGCGAGTTCTATGACCTTTTCCCATCTCAAATACAGTTTTATAAGTTTTGACCTTGCGAGTGTTTCTGGTACGGTGTCGTTTACATTACATTACAGTGTCGCGGGTTCAATGGGTTTTTCCCCATGTAAAAAAATGCTCAGCTCTCCTAAAGAAGTTTTCACTTAAAAAAAATCTAAATGTGTGCTGGGACACATAGTAGAAGTGAAACTTCAACGGACAAGTGGAAAGGTAACCCAGGCTAAGTGCCTGCTTTATATCTCTATCTCAACTTTTCTCTATCTACGAATACAGCCGTTGCCCTCTCTCCGCCGCCAGCCTTTCTCTGTCTATTCCCTCCACGCGGCCGTAACGCTTTTTCGTGACAGAAAAAATCGTAATATCCCCCGTCTATATAAGGTCTAACAAAATTAGCTGAAACTATTTTAACTGGTGATTCTACCCATGAAACTGAACAACTTTCCCCATGAAACCCATAGTCAAATCTCCAAAAAAAGTATGAACTTCCCATACTAAGTTGGCTGATCAGCTGATCGAGTTAGTATGGGAGAGCCACATTTTTTTTGCGGTTTGGCTATGGGTTCCATGGGGAAAGTTGTTCAAATTGGAATATGAGCCGTTACTAGGGTTCCTGGTCATCTTACTGACCAACTTTTTCCCCATATCTTTTGTCGCGTGCCATACAGAGGACCCATTTTTTTTTGTGACCATTGAGTATGGGTTCCAGGAGGAAAGTTTTGCAGAGTAGAAGCTCTAAGGTCCTTTACTAATTTTGTTAAACCCTGTATAGTTGGTTCTGGTTAGTCCTCGCATCATTTAGATAGCTCTCAATGGATGCTCTGGAGTAAACTAAATTTTTGAAGTAAAAACTTCCGCGTTGGCCATTTTTTGAGATGGAAAAAAGCCATGGAACTCGCGAAACTGTTACCGTTACCGCACACTCGCAGATTCAAAATTTAAAAAACTGTAAAAAGTTTTCACACCTGTCGGCACTCCCGGAGTGCTTAGGTTTTTTTAGACCTAGCTTCATCATATCAGCCGAAGGACGTCCACTGATGGACATAGGCCTCCCCCAAGGATCTCCACGACGGCCGGTTCTGCGCTGCCCGCATCCAGCGGCTTCCTGCGACCTTCACCAGGTCATCGGTCCACCCAGTGGCAGGCCTGCCTACACTACGCTTTCCGGTGCGTGGTCGCCACTCGAGAACTTTACCATCCCAAAGGCCATCTGTTCGACGAGCAATGTGCTCCGCCCACTGCCACTTAAGTTTAGCAATTCTGAGAGCTATGTCGGTTACTTTGGTTCTCCTACGGATCTCCTCGTTTCTGATTCGATCACACAGAAAAACTCCGAGCATAGCACGCTCCATTGCCCTTTGGGTGACCTAGCCCTAGCTTACTTGATAAGTAATCTGTGTCGTAGCTGGCAGTGGTTACGAAGTAACTAGTATCTCATCTGTGGCTGTGGTCAGTTTGAGAAGCGCTACATGACGTGGTAGTGTAGCGCAATACCGGCGCCCGCGCCGATGCACAGATATACATACAACCTGAGAACCTTGACCCCACCGGGTGGGTCTATACCATAGCTGGTCTAACGGTAATGTGGTTCAATAGCGACTATTGTCTGTGGTATTACTGGTGGAAATGTTATATTACAGTTTGAAAAGCGCTACATGACGTGGTAGTGTAGCGCAATTCTCGCGCCCGCGCCGATGCACAGATATACAACCTGCGAACTTTGACCCCACCGGGCGGGTCTATACCATAGCTGGTCTAACGGTAATGTGGTTCAATAGCGACTATTGTCTGTGGTATTACTGGTGGAAATGTTATATTACAATTTGAGAAGCGCTACATGACGTGGTAGTGTAGCGCAATGCTCGCGCCCGCGCCGATGCACAGATATACAACCTGCGAACATTGACCCCACGGGGCGGGTCTATACCATAGCTGGTCTAACGGTAATGTGGTTCAATAGCGACTATTGTCTGTGGTATTACTGGTGGAAATGTTATATTACAGTTTGAGAAGCGCTACATGACGTGGTAGTGTAGCGCAATGCTCGCGCCCGCGCCGATGCACAGATATACAACCTGCGAACATTGACCCCACGGGGCGGGTCTATACCATAGCTGGTCTAACGGTAATGTGGTTCAATAGCGACTATTGTCTGTGGTATTACTGGTGGAAATGTTATATTACAGTTTGAGAAGCGCTACATGACGTGGTAGTGTAGCGCAATGCTCGCGCCCGCGCCGATGCACAGATATACAACCTGCGAACTTTGACCCCACCGGGCGGGTCTAGACCATAGCTGGTCTAACGGTAATGTGGTTCAATAGCGACTATTGTCTGTGGTATTACTGGTGGAAATGTTATATTACAGTTTGAGAAGCGCTACATGACGTGGTAGTGTAGCGCAATGCCCGCGCCCGCGCCGATGCACAGATATACAACCTGCGAACTTTGACCCCACTGGGCGGGTCTATACCATAGCTGGTCTAACGGTAATGTGGTTGAATAGCGACTATTGTCTGTGGTATTACTGGTGGAAATGTTATATTACAGTTTGAGAAGCGCTACATGACGTGGTAGTGTAGCGCAATGCCCGCGCCCGCGCCGATGCACAGATATACAACCTGCGAACTTTGACCCCACCGGGCGGGTCTATACCATAGCTGGTCTAACGGTAATGTGGTTCAATAGCGACTATTGTCTGTGGTATTACTGGTGGAAATGTTATATTACAGTTTGAGAAGCGCTACATGACGTGGTAGTGTAGCGCAATGCCCGCGCCCGCGCCGATGCACAGATATACAACCTGCGAACTTTGACCCCACCGGGCGGGTCTATACCATAGCTGGTCTAACGGTAATGTGGTTCAATAGCGACTATTGTCTGTGGTATTACTGGTGGAAATGTTATATTACAGTTTGAGAAGCGCTACATGACGTGGTAGTGTAGCGCAATGCCCGCGCCCGCGCCGATGCACAGATATACAACCTGCGAACTTTGACCCCACCGGGCGGGTCTATACCATAGCTGGTCTAACGGTAATGTGGTTCAATAGCGACTATTGTCTGTGGTATTACTGGTGGAAATGTTATATTACAGTTTGAGAAGCGCTACATGACGTGGTAGTGTAGCGCAATGCCCGCGCCCGCGCCGATGCACAGATATACAACCTGCGAACTTTGACCCCACCGGGCGGGTCTATACCATAGCTGGTCTAACGGTAATGTGGTTCAATAGCGACTATTGTCTGTGGTATTACTGGTGGAAATGTTATATTACAGTTTGAGAAGCGCTACATGACGTGGTAGTGTAGCGCAATGCCCGCGCCCGCGCCGATGCACAGATATACAACCTGCGAACTTTGACCCCACCGGGCGGGTCTATACCATAGCTGGTCTAACGGTAATGTGGTTCAATAGCGACTATTGTCTGTGGTATTACTAGTGGAAATGTTATATTACATTTGTTGTAATGTAAGTTACCAACCTGCAGGGGTTCAATGGCAGACTCGTAGTAGGTGGAGAACGAAAATCAAAGGTTGTGCGAATATTCTAGGATTTTTCCACTATGTAGGTATGTAAAAGGTAATGTATATCTGCGTGATCGAATCAGAAACGAGGAGATCCGCAGGAGAACCAAAGCAAAGTATATTTAGTACTAGTACTAACATACAGTAAGGACACTCCCTGCCGCTCTCTAGATTGCGACCTCACCCTCTATACAGATTGGTTACAGTTTGGTTGTCGATCGTATAGGATTTCGCCGCCATTTTGTTTGTTCCGTCTTACCTTTTTTGAAATGTCATTTCTGGCCCGTTGTATGAAGTGTCCAGGGTGTTACCAAAGTAACCGACATAGCTCACAGAATCGCTAAACTGAAGTGGTAGTGGGCGGGGCACATAGCTCGTAGAACAGACGGCCGTTAGGTAGTAAAGTTTTCGAGTGACGACCGCGCACCGGAAAACGTAGCGAAGGCAGGCCTCCCACGCGGTGGACAGACGACCTGTTGAAGATCGCGGAAAGCCGATGGATGCGGGCAGCGAATATATTAAGTAGACACATATCGATGTTTGTAATTAGTTTTCGATGTACTATTAAGAAACAGAAAAAATAAGAGCAGTTTCAAACTTTCAGTAAAATACTAATTTAAGCCTTCGTTTATTTATGTTTAAATTTACTACGACGATGAAAACTTTTAATCCAGCATGTAGTTTTTGTATTATAGCGGAACTACGTTTGTATGGAAACTCAAACATCCTGGGGACCCTTAAATAAAAAGTAAGCAAAAAAATATGCATACCTAATACTTACAATTGACATCTATTGGTAGACAAAACCAAATGTCGTTTTACGTCGCCTATATAGGAACTGTATCGGACTATGGTATTTTCACGGATTATAAGCAGTCTGTCACATTCCACCCCTTCAACTATACCTACCTGCGCTGAAAAATCAGGTCCATCCGTTGCGACGTAAAGAAATGACAAAAAGTTAAACAATAAGTTAGGGATCTACTAGGTCTTTAAGTAATCAGTATTTTTTATTCTGTGTTTGTATGTGACTGTTTGAATTCTGAATATAATAAATTAAATAAAATAAAACAAAAAAACAAACACACTTTCACATTTAAGTATCATACGGAACCATTTAGAGCTGGAGACCGACTTTCACTTCACAGGTTTTTTCGAGATCACATAATGCACGAGATTATCTGAGATAGATAGCAGACAATTGACTTATATATTACTGGATAGTAGATACATTTCTTTTTCTACTCCCATTTGGTAATTTGTTAATACATAACCTCAAATCATATCACAAAATGATCATTTAAAAAGGAGACAACCAAAAACAAAAAATATTAACTTTGATAGGTACTTATATTTTCTTATATATCCCTGTGGCGGTATTCGGTCGATAATCAGGGATTAGTTTGCTAATTTAAAGCAATTTTTTGTTAGAATCAAGTGTCCCCCCCCTCCCCGGTACCAGCTATACCGCTAATTCAGGACATGTAAAAACGTACACAGTGGACATATAATCAATTTAAAGGGTAAACTATGACGGATTAAGTAGGTTCTTCTTAGTTCAAGGAGTAATAGTCGACCAACTTAAGTTCTGCAGTTGGATTTGTAAAAAGTTCACAGATTTTCCTTACAAAATGTTCTATTACCAACTGCAAATATAATTTTGTTTTTTAAAAACATACATTTACTTTTTAAAAAGGCTACGGAACTCTAGTTTTCGCGAGTCCGACTCGCACTTGGCCGGTTGTTTTTAATGTCGGATTACCACAACTTTAAGATTCTGATACTTGTTCATTGAATATTAACTATTTGTTTTCGAGAAATTTTGCAATTACTGCCAAAAACAGGGAGACTACAGTATATATTTTTTACATCAAAAATGCTAATATTTTTAAAATTTTATTAAATTTAATCTTTGTTTTTTATTAGGTACTATAAGTTTATTTTAAATATTTTTCCATAGTGATGTCTTTACACAGTATCTCAATAATTTGAATTGAATATTGTCATTTGACCTATCTTAAGGCCTTAACAGAGAGTTGTTTCAGAATGCCCTTTTTGTTTTATAAACCTGCACATCCCGAATAACCGCTGAATATACCAAGATAGATGTAATAAAGCTATCTCAAGCCTCAACCACAAGAACCTTGGACTATTCCGGGGTGATCCAGCAAGCGTGGGGTGAACGACTGCAGCTGCCATCGCCTTCACACGACCGCATCATTACAGCGAGTACGTGCCAGTACCGTGCTCGAATAAAACTTTATTTTATACCCGAGTGCTGTAAAACTATAAAGTTGCTCACTAGTTGGGCAGTTGAGTTTGTTTAAGCTTCTTGGAATATTGTGTGAGTACCTATAATACGAGTATGTCATAAAAATATAGTGTTCGTCTAAATAAAAGTACCTTGGCGACTGAGCGACGATGCTGGGGCGACTCATCATATCAGCTCATATATACGTCCCCATCGAGGGGCTTGAGCCTACCCTGAATTAGGGCGATCAGGCCTTAGTCGACCACGCAGGCCCAGTTGGTCGACTTCACACACAACCTTCGAGTTTTTTCGCAGGTGTGTGCGGGTTTCCTCACGATGTTTTCCTTCACCGTAAGAGCGTCGGATAAACGTACATATGAAATCGAAATTCGAAAACATCACGCCGGACTCGAACCAAGTTCTCCCGGATAGGAGGTAGCGACCCTTGCCGTTGCGCTACCGACGCTCGGGCGACTTCAGTGCGTTAAATCTCGGAAAATAGAGATTTCCCAAAGATGAGACCTATCCAGATAGATTTTTCGCGCTCAAATACCCCTGTATACCAATTTTCAAGCAAATCGGTATAGCCATTTCCGAGAAACCAATTAAGAAGAATTAAACACAAGAATTGCTCGTTTAAAGTAATAAGATATGATGCAGCTGTAATCTTTAATATTGTAACTGTAACGGGATATGCAAAAATAACTAAAATTGGAGCGAGCTATACAGGATGTAACAAAATAAATGTAGGTCCCGGTAACTGGGGGTTCTACTCGTCATACGGAACAACTTTCTCCAAGGAACCCATAGTCAACTGTCAAAAAAAAAATTAGACTCTCCATACTAAAATTCACAAAATCGGTCGATCAGCAGTAGTAGGTATTCGCGGGCTCTAGACCACTTAATATGCATGGCTGGCTTTTTTTTAATAGCGACTCGTTGTTTTCGCAAAAAACGCCAGCGACGACCCTAATTAAGGGCTCGGCCCGGCAGTAGTAGGTATTCGCGGGTTCTAGACCACTTAATATGCATGGCTGGCTTTTTTTTAATAGCGACTCGTTGTTTTCGCAAAAAACGCCAGCGACGACCCTAATTAAGGGCTCGGCCCGGCAGTAGTAGGTATTCGCGGGCTCTAGACCACTTAATATGCATGGCTGGCTTTTTTTTAATAGCGACTCGTTGTTTTCGCAAAAAACGCCAGCGACGACCCTAATTAAGGGCTCGGCCCGGCAGTAGTAGGTATTCGCGGGCTCTAGACCACTTAATATGCATGGCTGGCTTTTTTTTAATAGCGACTCGTTGTTTTCGCAAAAAACGCCAGCGACGACCCTAATTAAGGGCTCGGCCCGGCAGTAGTAGGTATTCGCGGGTTCTAGACCACTTAATATGCATGGCTGGCTTTTTTTTAATAGCGACTCGTTGTTTTCGCAAAAAACGCCAGCGACGACCCTAATTAAGGGCTCGGCCCGGCAGTAGTAGGTATTCGCGGGCTCTAGACCACTTAATATGCATGGCTGGCTTTTTTTTAATAGCGACTCGTTGTTTTCGCAAAAAACGCCAGCGACGACCCTAATTAAGGGCTCGGCCCGGCAGTAGTAGGTATTCGCGGGTTCTAGACCACTTAATATGCATGGCTGGCTTTTTTTTAATAGCGACTCGTTGTCTTCGCAAAAAACGCCAGCGACGACCCTAATTAAGGGCTCGGCCCGGCAGTAGTAGGTATTCGCGGGCTCTAGACCACTTAGTATGCATGGCTGGCTTTTTTTAATAGCGACTCGTTGTTTTCGCAAAAAACGCCAGCGACGACCCTAATTAAGGGCTCGGCCCGGCAGTAGTAGGTATTCGCGGGCTCTAGACCACTTAATATGCATGGCTGGCTTTTTTTTAATAGCGACTCGTTGTTTTCGCAAAAAACGCCAGCGACGACCCTAATTAAGGGCTCGGCCCGGCAGTAGTAGGTATTCGCGGGTTCTAGACCACTTAATATGCATGGCTGGCTTTTTTTTAATAGCGACTCGTTGTTTTCGCAAAAAACGCCAGCGACGACCCTAATTAAGGGCTCGGCCCGGCAGTAGTAGGTATTCGCGGGCTCTAGACCACTTAGTATGCATGGCTGGCTTTTTTTAATAGCGACTCGTTGTTTTCGCAAAAAACGCCAGCGACGACCCTAATTAAGGGCTCGGCCCGGCAGTAGTAGGTATTCGCGGGCTCTAGACCACTTAATATGCATGGCTGGCTTTTTTTTAATAGCGACTCGTTGTTTTCGCAAAAAACGCCAGCGACGACCCTAATTAAGGGCTCGGCCCGGCAGTAGTAGGTATTCGCGGGTTCTAGACCACTTAATATGCATGGCTGGCTTTTTTTTAATAGCGACTCGTTGTTTTCGCAAAAAACGCCAGCGACGACCCTAATTAAGGGCTCGGCCCGGCAGTAGTAGGTATTCGCGGGCTCTAGACCACTTAATATGCATGGCTGGCTTTTTTTTAATAGCGACTCGTTGTTTTCGCAAAAAACGCCAGCGACGACCCTAATTAAGGGCTCGGCCCGGCAGTAGTAGGTATTCGCGGGTTCTAGACCACTTAATATGCATGGCTGGCTTTTTTTTAATAGCGACTCGTTGTCTTCGCAAAAAACGCCAGCGACGACCCTAATTAAGGGCTCGGCCCGGCAGTAGTAGGTATTCGCGGGCTCTAGACCACTTAATATGCATGGCTGGCTTTTTTTTAATAGCGACTCGTTGTTTTCGCAAAAAACGCCAGCGACGACCCTAATTAAGGGCTCGGCCCGGCAGTAGTAGGTATTCGCGGGTTCTAGACCACTTAATATGCATGGCTGGCTTTTTTTTAATAGCGACTCGTTGTTTTCGCAAAAAACGCCAGCGACGACCCTAATTAAGGGCTCGGCCCGGCAGTAGTAGGTATTCGCGGGCTCTAGACCACTTAATATGCATGGCTGGCTTTTTTTTAATAGCGACTCGTTGTTTTCGCAAAAAACGCCAGCGACGACCTTGGACAAGAGGGCCACGGGCGCTAAGAAGAAACCCGCCGCAAAGAAGTTGGCTTTGCCGGGCAAGTCCACGGCCACAGCGCCCCAGGCGCAAAAAACCACTAAGCCGCCTACGAAGAAGCCGAAAGCGTCGAAACCCAAGAGGACCGCTGCCTGAAATCCTCCGGTGCTGGCATAAAGAAACATCCTGCGTACACACACCTGGAGCACCGACACCACCGTCGTCGTCGCTTCGTTGGTCTGTCGGCTAGTGGCTGCGAGAAGTAGTAGCGGATGACCATGACCTACAACCTGCTAAAACAATCGACTCAAATAATCCTGTGCGTAGGTATACTTTGTAACTGAATCATAGTGCGTATAATACTTACATCATTATTCTTCATTGAATTTTTTTCTTTATAATTTAAAAAAATGTAAATAATAACCCTTTTTGCGGTCAATCCACATTCAATATAAATGAATGAATAATATTAATTAAAAAAGATGTAACCCTGGGTTTGTATCTGGGCCTAAGTTACTTATCAAACCAAACGGCACATTTACAAGAGTTGATTATAACCTAATCAATTTGTTCTCACAATAGCAAGAGATACGTGCCAGTGTGTCAATTTCTTAACCCTCTGCTTTTTCCAAGTCGGGCAACAGGAATTTTGCATCTTTCTACTGTAACTTATTTCATTCGTTCCCATATAAATTACAATGAGTGTCGTATATTTAGCCTTTGTAAAACGTGAGAAATGCGGGGTTTTTATACCCACTAACAATTAAAATCACTAATTTATTACTAGCCTCTATCCTGAATGTATGAGATATTAAAGGCTTTTGGAGACTCGATGTCCATCCGACACACACAAAAAAACTGTTCTTTAAAATATCCCTCGCTCCAATCACAAAAAAACTGATATACTACACAACAGGTGCAATACAAACGCTCCCACGATCTTCGCGTCGGTTCCCCATACGTAAGTCCATCACTGCCTCTTTGATCACAATAGAAGTCGACCTGCATGTGACCAGTCTTTCATAAATTTAAAAATAAATCCATTAAGAGACCCTTTTTTTTTTTACACATATGTGATTGGATCAGTGTACGCAGCTTAGACATGTCTCAACTTGCTGATTTCCCTTCCTAAACAAAATAACTACCATAAATAAAAAAATATATGGAATGCATGCAGCTGCAACAGTGGTGTTTCTGAAAGTAAAAAACGGAATCTATTAAATGGCCCTTTTTTATGCATATCTGTCTTAAACGACGGAGGCAAAGTTGCAGGTGTGCAATGAACAAGTTTTGACGTGTTCATCAACCCTTCCTATAAAACAAAATGATATTGCATAGATAGAGCCAGTAACAACACTACCTTGATCCGATAAACTATAAAGTTTATAATACCGGTGTATTTGTGCAGTGCATTTTATCATACCTATATCAGTCCGCTGATACTATGACGGTAAGTTTTTCCTTGTTTCATAATTTTTCAGAAATTAATTTCTAGTGTCTCCTAAATCATCATCATATCAGTCGAAAAACGTCTACTTCTGGGCAAAGGCCTCTCCCCTCATGATTTCCACAACGAATGGTCCTGCGCGGTCCACATCCAGCGGCTTCCCCCCGCCATCTTCATCAGGTCGTCGCTCCATCTGCTTACGCTACGTTTTCCGGTGCGTGGTCGCCACTCGAAAACTTTACTGCCCGCATGGCCATCTTTCGGTGTTCTAAATAATTTATTTTATTTAAAATACACATTTTATTAACTCTTTACAGCAATTTAACAAATGCTTAGTTCTTTTTATTTCAACTAGTGGTTTCGATTGTTTCAGCTAGCAAATGCCGACTCTCTGGAATTGCCGAACACATTTAAAAGTTATTATTTTAATAATAGTATGAGTGATGAGGACGAAACGTGCTCCATGTTATTGACTCATAAAAACAAGAAAAATGGACTCAAAAGACCAAACAATATTGATTCATTTTTCGAAAAACCCAAACTAAAGCAGAAGAAAGTAACATTATCTTCGTGTGTTGGTCATGCAGTTGAAGGAGGCATGTCTTACGTGTCAAACAATGAAGAAGATGGATCTAGAGCCAGTCACCTTATAAAAATCGAAATTTTTAACTTAAAAGAGTTAAAAGGTGTTTCACCTACAAATCATTGGAAACACGCTGAATTGCGTGTTAAATATTACGCACAATCTGAATCAGACATCAATCAACAAAGCACGCGCGATATAATATACAATATCACGAAACATATTGCAGGGAAGCCCGACTGCAAAAAATACTTTTTTGCAACAGATTCCGACTAAAGCCTCCCTTTTTTTTGCTTCAAACTAACCGTCTCCCTACCATCTCAAAACTGAACCTCGCAAATATAAAGCGCTGGCCTCATTCACTACCCAACAATCAACCATGGACATTTATAACCTTCACAACGACTTGTACGACAAGGAATTATACGAGATAGCTGACATGGACATTCATAACCTCCACAACGACTTGTACGACAAGGAATTATACGAGATAGCTGACGATGCCGAAAGACAACTGGGATCAGATCGTGCTCGAGCAAGGTAAAAAAAAAAAATATATATTATTTTTTCATATTTCCCGAAAGGCGTCCACTGCTGGACAAACGTCCACTGCTGGACAAACTCCTTTCCCCCAGGATTTCCACGACGACCGGTACTGCGTTGTCCGCAACTAGCGGCTTCCCTCTCGATCGTGTAGGAGGCCTGCCTACGCTAAGTCTTCCGGTGCGAGGTCGCTACTCGAGAACTTTAGTGCCCCCACGGCCTTCTGCAATTGTTTAATGTTCTAAAATTAATTATTTTTCTTCCTTACTTCCCTATTATGTACCGCTTGTATATCTCTAATGCGATACATAACTTTCCGGGGAGTAGGGGCGGGGAGAAAAAGTATTTAAACTGTAAAAACTCATTTACATGTGCAGTCTTTAAAAAAGCTGTTCAGCTATCAAAATGATTTCTCTCACTAGTGATGAAATTAGTAGAATTGATAAATCTATTATTTTAAATAAATTTCATCGGTATCTTAGATTGTGGTACTTGCAATCTCAACTACCTCAATGGATGGTTGAAGATATCAGCATTTCCCCATATTTTACGCCGTGTAATGGGCATTTAATTTCAAATTCATTTCCATCGAATGATCAGGATGAAATTGACGGAGTCATGCAAATGCAAGCTTACTGTGTTCGATGTAAAAATAAAAGTTTGTATTTTTAATTACGCTAGCAAAAACATAGTAAAGAGATCCACATATTAATTGAAGTTTTTTTTTTGTTTTAGCAGCTCAACAGCAGCCCTCAATAGTTCTGGAAAAAAAAGAAAACTGTCCCTGAAAAGATCCAACTCGTCTATCAAGAGCGCACGTATTGAGCCATCCGTGTCGAATGAAGCCATACCCACTTCATCTACAGCTGCCACACAAAATGTGAGTACAAGCAACAATAACCAGATTGAATGTACCGTGTGCGGAGTTTTTGTGAAGAAACAATTCCATGCCAGTCATTTAAAAAGTAATTTACACAAAAAAAACGCAGCAGCTGCTCATCCGGAGCTAAATAATGTTCGCATAATAGAATCGGCTTTTGGAAACAGAATCGTAACATATAGGATAGTATCATCTGAAAAACAAGATAGTGTTCAATTTCAAACTCCTGAATTATTTTTACAGGGAATAAAAGACACCATGTATAAATTAATTAAAAAAGGCATAAACGAATTAACGGTGATCAAAGTTAATTTTATTTTGAATGCCGATTTCGTTCAAGAAACAAAAGAAATATCAAATAATTTTGATTTCCAAACATTTAATTACATGTTTTGTCAAGGTGATGATATCGATACTATATTTAATTTATTGGAAAAAGAAATCTCTAATAAAGTGTGTAACTTTGAGAAAAAGGATAGCGGTTGGAGTCTTGACAAAATAAAATATCTTGATATGAATGTTAATAAATTCAATCCACTTCGGGGATCATCATACATTGATCTACCGCACTGTATTAAGTTAAAAAAAGCCGTTATAAATGTAAAAAATCTTGATGTGCAGTGTTTTAAATGGGCTGTCTTATCTGCTTTATACCCAGTGCAACGTCACGCAGACAGGGTAACTTCATACATGGGGCATGAAAACAGATTGAACTTTGATGGTATACCGTTCCCTGTAAAAATAAAAGATATTGGGAAATTTGAAAAAAATAATAATATTAGTATCAATGTATTTGGGTTAGAATGTGACACTCAGTCAAAATCTTACAGTGTTGTGGGGCCGCTGCATTTTACTAAATGTCGTAAGGAGACTCATATTAATCTTTTGTACATCACAAGTGGAACCCGGGGGCATTACTGCTACATCAAAAATATCTCACGATTAGTAGCTAGTCAAATGACATCTAGAAATATAGCAGTTAATATTTGCGATGGATGTCTTTTAAACTTTACAACGCGCGAAAAATTAATAGAGCATCAACGGCGCGATTGTGGTCATATACGTGTAGACTTACCGAACGAGAAAAAAACAAAAAAAAATTGGTTTAACGAAATAGTACCGGATAACGTTCTGGAATTCGATAACTATCAACGACAGCGTAAATTACCTTTTGTAATTTATGCCGATTTTGAATCATTTTTAAGGCCAATCGCAACTTGCGATAACAATCCGGAAGCTTCATTCACTCATAACATACAAAAACACGAAGTATATAGTTACGGATATTATATTAAATGTGCATATGACGATCAAAATTCTTTATATAGGACATACAAAGGTCAAGATTGTGCTCAACACTTTATGCAGTCTATTAAAAGTGATTTACAAAATATTTGTGCCAAAAATTCATTTCAAAAAGAACCTCTACTATTGTCAGAAGAAGACCTCAGAGATATAGAACAAAGTGATGTATGTAAAATCTGCCAGAGGCCCGGAATAAGTAAAGATACTCATGACTATGATTGGCATACAGGGCGCTACATGGGTGTTGCTCACAAACTATGTATTCATAGGTGCATTGTACCCAATTATGTCCCAATTTTTTGTCATAACCTCAGTAACTATGACGCTCATTTCATAGTACATGCTTTGAACTTTGAAAAAGGGGAAATTGAAATAATTCCCCAAAACAAAGAAAAATATATTTCGTTTACTAAGAATGTACAAGTTAATGGTCGTACAATGAAATTAAGGTTTTTAGACTCGTTCAAATTCATGTCAAGTAGTCTAGAAAAATTAGCAACAAACTTAAAACCGGAACAGTTTAAAGAACTCCAACTGAACTTTCCTCATGAAGAAGATTTAAAACTTCTTATTCGTAAAGGTGTTTATCCTTACGAATATATGACGTCATATGAGTCATTAAAAGAGACCGCTCTCCCCTCCCAAGAAAATTTTTATAGTTCGCTAACTAAAAGTCATGTATTCGACAGTGATTATGAACACGCCCAAAAGGTGTGGGCTCACTTCAAATGTAATAACATGGGAGATTACTCAGATTTGTATCTAAAAACTGATGTTTTGTTATTGGCTGATATTTTTGAGAATTTTCGTAGCGTTTGCCTAAAAATATATTGTTTAGACCCTGCTCACTATTATACAGCTCCAGGATTAAGCTGGGATGCAATGCTAATGTACACTAAAATAAAACTTGAATTGCTAACTGACTTCGAAAAAATAGCATTCTTAAAAAAAGGTATAAGAGGGGGGACGTCTCAATGCAGTAACAGACATGGCTTAGCAAATAATAAGTATATGGATAACTATGACAAAAAAATGCCATCATGTTATTTGTCTTGGTACGACGCAAATAATTTATATGGTATATCAATGTCACAGTTTCTACCTACTGGTGAATTTGAATGGGTAGATAACAACACAGATTTTAATATTCCTGATGAAGCTGATTTTGGTTTTATTCTAGAAGTTGATTTGGAATACCCAGAAAAGTTACATGATGATCATTCAGATCTGCCATTTTGCCCAGAACTTATATGTCTGGGGGAAACTAAAGATAAAAAATTGGTTTCAAATCTTCACAATAAATTTAACTATGTGATCCATTATAGAAATCTTAAACAATGCCTGCGAAATGGATTACGGCTATTGAAAGTTCATAAAATACTCAAATTTAAACAGAGTCCCTGGCTGAAAAAATACATAGACCTTAACACATCGATGAGAGCTCAATCATCTTCTGAGTTTGAGAAAGATTTTTTTAAACTTATGAATAACTCAGTTTTCGGAAAAACAATGGAAAACATTGAGAAACGAGTAAACGTAAAATTGTTAAATAAGTGGAGTAACAATGGAAAATCACCCGGTGCCGAAACTTTGATAGCGAGACCAGAATTTCATAGTTTGTCTGTTTTCAGTGAAAATCTAGTAGCGGTGCAGCTAAATAAAACAAAACTTTTTTACAACAAACCGATATATTTAGGATTTTGCATTTTAGATTTATCAAAAACTTTCATGTATGAATTCCACTACAATTACATGAAATCTAAATTCAAAAATAATCTTAAACTTTTGTATACTGATACCGATAGTTTTGTATATCAAATATTTACTAATGACTTATACAAGGACTTGAAACCCGATCTTGATACCTATTTCGACACATCTGACTACCCCGCTGACAATGTGTATGGCTATCCTCAAGTAAACAGGAAACGATTAGGATTCTTCAAAGATGAATGCAATGGAAAAATCCTAAAGGAATTCGTGGGATTACGATCAAAAATGTATGCAATGGATATACAAAATAAAATAACTGCTAAAGCAAAGGGGGTGAATAAAAGCGTGACAAAATATTTCAAAATAGACGACTATAAAAAATGTTTAATACAAAAATCTAAGCAATTTTGCGACATGTTGAGATTCAAATCTATAAAACATGTGATATACACACAAAAAATTAATAAGGTTTCATTATCATGTAATGATAGCAAAAGATTTTTAATACCGAACTCTACGGACACTCTGGCATGGGGTCATTACAAAATAGATTCAATTAAAAAACAATGACGGATACATTCAATCTGAAATTATTGCTTGTACAAAATTTTGTTTTAAGTTTTAGTAAATAAATATTTTTTTGTAAAATTATTTGAGATGTAAAATACTAATTAACCGATTTTTTAAAATTGTGAAATATTTTTTTACATTCTTAATGTTTGCTCAGGGCGGGAATCGAACCCCCGAACCCTTAGTTTAGCAGGTATGAGTACCGACCACTGGACCATCGAGTCAGTCAGTAATGCTATTTGTAATTATTCTACTTTTTAGGTTGGAAGATATTTTTAAGATGTATAGTCATCATATCAGCCGAAGGACGTCCATAGGCCTCCCCAACCCCAAGGATTTCCACGACGACCGGTTCTGCACTGCCCGCATCCAGCGGCTTCCCGCCACCTTCACCAGGTCATCGGTCCACCGAGTGGGGGTAGGCCTACCTACACTACGCTTTCCGGTGCGTGGTCGCCACTCGAGAACTTTACTGCCCCCACGGCCATCTGTTCTACGAGTTATGTGTCCTGCCCACTGCCACCGATGAAAGATGCACAGTAGATAAAAATATTAGTTAATGTTCGTACTGGTGGGAACCGAACCCACGAACCCTTAGTTTAGCAGGTATGAGCACCAACCACTGGACCATCGAGTCAGTCAGTAATTCTATTCATAATTATTGTACTTTTTAGGTTGGTAGATATTTTTAAGATGTACAATAGATAAAAATATTAGTTAATGTTTGTACTGGTGGGGAACCGAACCCACGAACCCTTAGTTAAGCAGGTATGAGCACCGATCACTGGACCATCGAGTCCATTGTACTTTTTAGGTTGGGAGATATTTTAATATGTAAAGTAGATAAAAATATTAGTTAATGTTTGTACTGGTGGGGGAACCGAACCCACGAACCCTTAGTTAAGCAGGTATGAGTACCGACCACTGGACCATCGAGTCCATTGTACTTTTTAGGTTGGGAGATATTTTAATATGTAAAGTAGATAATAATAGTATGATGTTATTTTTGAGATACAAAATATAAATTATGAAGGTCTTTTCAAGTTGATAAATGTTTTTAATTGTATGATTTTCATAGGTACGATTATTTGTATTTTAATGCAGAGTTTCTTGCCGTTTCTTCTCTGCGACTAATTTTCCGAAACGGTGGTAGAGATCAACAAAAAATAATTAAATAAACTTAATAATTGATAACTATAATGATTGATTTTATTTTTTCACGTTCTCATAAAACCGTTCCTTTTTTAAACTCGGCTCATTTATTGATCATCTTTTTTATAGGATACACGTATTTTATTAAATTAAAAAATGTATCACTTTATTCACCCTTTTACAGCCATAGTAGCAGGCCCCAGTGGCTGTGGAAAATCTAATTTTGTTAGCAACTTTTTAAAATATACTTCACAATTATGCAATGTTGAGTTTACCAAAATAACTTGGTGTTACGATGAAATGCAACCATTATATAATTTGAGTAAAGTAAATTACAGTCAAGGTTTACCGGATCTTAGTATGTTTGATGGTGAAGAGCCCCAATTGCTTATAATTGACGATCTTATGAGAGAATCTGATGGTCGTATTGTAGATATTTTTACTAAAGGGAGCCATCACAGAAACCTTAGTGTCTTTTATCTAACGCAAAATTTATTTCATCAAGGCAGGGGCCAAAGAGATATTTCATTAAATTCCAGTTATATTGTATATTTTAAAAATCCTCGAGACAGAGCACAAATACGCTACCTCGCGCGCCAAGTTTCACCTGATAATTCCAAGTTTCTTGAAGAAGCTTATGGAGATGCGACTACTGAAGCACATGGTTATTTAATGATTGATCTGAAACAAAACACTAATGACATGTGCCGCTACAAAACTAAAATATTTCCTTTTGATCAGTTTTGTGTAGTGTATGTAGTTAAAAAAGGATTTAAATATGGCAAACATCATCAAATCCATATCAGTTCTTAACCATGCATGGTAGAGTAACAACTCATCGTGACTTTCTAAATGCTCTGCATACTCTTAAACCTAAATATCGTAAGGTTTTACTAAAGGCGTGTGATAAAGAAGAAATCAATTGCATCTGTGAGTGTATATTTAACGTCTTAAATGGGAAAGTTTCCCTTAAAGAAAAAGAAAAAAAGAAACTGAAAAAATACAAAAATATACTACGAAAATTGGTGTCTAAAGGAGTAAACAAATCGAGAAAAAATATTATAATTCAAAAAGGTGGTGCCTTTTTACCGATTATTTTGGGTTCTGTTTTAAGTGGTTTACTGAGCTCTTTTCTCAAACAATAATGGAAAATACAAAGAAAATGTTATTGGTGGAACCGGGTGTTTTTGAAAGATTAAATAACAAGGATACCACACCTGAGAATGCTTTGTCACGTTTGGATAAGGAAATGCAAAAAATCCTTAATAGCAAAGTTGAAGACCGTAAAAAATGGTCGTTATACTTACAAAGTTTACAGAGATATTTACATTTTACAGAGGAGGACCGCCAACCTGTAAAATTACCTATTATTATAGAAGAGAGTTTAACGAATTCGGATAAAACTGATAGTGAACTCGATAAAACTATAGTTGAAGATACATCCACAGCCGGAAAACACGTACTTAAAACAAAAAAAATATCAAGTTATACCCCTAATCTTCTGTTTAAATTAATACCAAAAACTTATAAAAAGAAAGGTGATTTATTACTAGCTGCATTACTAAGTAATGAGGATAAAATTCAATGGAATGATGAGGGAATAGTGACAATCAACAATGAAATGATACCTGGTAGTAACATAATCGATCTAGTGAATGATACATTGCGTCCATTAAAACGCCCCAAACCAATTGGGTGGGAAAAATTTGCTTGTGGACTAAATGATATAAAAGTACCTCTATCCTGCATTGGCAACCCACAAACACTGAAATTTATAAATCAAAAAAATACTGAAACTAATAATATAGATTTACTTACAGAAAAAATTATCACGCCAAAAACAAAAGTCTCTTATAAACAACTGAAAAGTAATAAACATAATCCGCGCAGAAAAATTGATTGGCAAAGATGGACCCCCTATTAGATGTTTATCGTATTTATTACGACGTTTCACATCCAGCTAGTTTTAGCAGTGTGGATAAACTAGCAAAGTCCATGCAAGGTCGAATGACCAAAGAAAAAGTAAAAAAATGGCTTCAATCTCAAGAAACTTATACCTTACATAAACCAGTCCAAAAAAATATTCATAGAAATAAGTATATATTATCTAATTTCAATGAACTTTGGCAGGCTGATTTGAGTGATATGCGCTCTTACAGTCAATATAATGATGGCTTTAAGTATATTCTGTGTGTTATAGACGTCTTTAGTAAGTACGCATTTGCTAGAGCTTTAAAAAAGAAGAACTCGGAGACCATTAAAGAATGTTTTGAAAGTATATTTTCAGAAGCAAAAGCTACTCCTAGACATATTCAGTCTGACAAAGGAACTGAGTTTGTATCAAAAGATGTTAGGAAATTCTTTAAAAATAATAACATTAATTACTACACTACAAACAACCCTGATATCAAAGCAAGCATTGTAGAAAGATTCCAAAGAACTCTAAAAATGAAAATGTGGCGCTATTTTACATATAAGAATACAAATAGATATGTTGAAATCTTGCAAGATATACTACATTCTTACAATCACACATATCATTCAAGTATAAAAATGTGCCCATTTGAGGTCAATTCTAATAATATTATGACTGTTTGGCGAAATTTATATGAAAAAAATCTATCAAACACTATCATAAGAGTACCTAAATTAAAAGTTGGTGATCATGTTAGGATAACAAAATACAAACATATTTTTCAAAAAGGATATGAAACGAACTGGAGCGATGAAATATTTATTATTGCTTCTATAATATATAGAACACCGTGGGTTGTTTATACTTTAAAAGATTTACAAAACGAACCAATAATAGGCACTTTTTATGAAAAAGAACTTCAAAAAGTTAATTACGACCCCACCATTCCTTACAAAGTAGATAAAATACTACGTACCCGGTACTCTGGTCACAGAAAGGAAGTATTAGTCAAGTGGAGAGGATATCCTGACAAATTTAATAGGTGGATCCGTGCATCAGACCTAGAGGAAATATGATAAACCAAGATAGTTTTTATCTCACTTTGCTGAGCAACAGTTCAGTATCATATTTTCCAGATAATACTACGACTAACTTTGTTACAAAGTTGCCAAAAACCATTACTTTGGAGGGAACTTGGGCTGTGGGATTAGTTGAGTTTCACTATCCTTGTACAATGCTTAATGTGCGTGAAGGAGAAAATATCATAACCATTCAGAAAGATAACATGGATATGCCAGACGATTCCGTAGCAAAAGTAGAGTATAAAACAAATATTCCTGCTACTAACTATGATAATATTAATCTTTTCTTGAGTGCTTTTAATCAAAACTCCTTGTTAAAACATCACGTATTACTAGAATACAATGAGGTTACGAGACTAGTACATGTTAAGCTATTAACGGATCAACTTTCATCTATACAACTTACACCTAAACTTAGCATGCAGCTTGGTTTCGAACCAAACGTTAATTTATTAAAAAATACCGTAGGTAAATTTCCTGTAAACCTATCTATGGGTTTGCCGACGCAATTTTTTGTATACTGTAATATAATAGAACCTCAAATAGTAGGAGACGTAAAGACTCCTTTACTAAGAATATTAGCATTTGACCCTACAAAGTACCTTTATGGAGCTTATCGTATGCACTCTTTTAATCCTACACACTACCTTCCTGTAATGCGTCGGGAGTTCGACACAATTGAGATAGATATAAGAACAGGTGAAGGTTATGCAGTACCATTTCAGTTTGGAACTTCATGTGCAAAGCTACACTTTAGACGTTTAAAATAATATATACATATTAATCATGATCTGTCCATATGAACATTACTATTCTCATCAAGCTGGTTCAGGGGTTGGCATTATTTACAAGGGTATACCGCACCAACGAGGACATGGTATCGGAAGCTTCTTGGGAGGACTATTTAGATCAGTACTGCCTCTTTTGACTAATGGAGCTAAGGTCGTTGGTAAAGAAGCTCTAAATGCGGGAGTTGGTCTTTTATCTGATGTTGTAAGCGCTCGACCACTAGACGAATCTTTAAAATCACGATTTAAAAATGCCAGTTCTAATTTAAAGAGAAAAGCTGATGAAAAAATCGAATCGATGTTGACAGGTTCTGGATATAAAATAAAAACACAAAGAAAGAAATCCATCACTTCTCGCAAGGCCTCCAAACGAAAAGGTTCTAAAAAAACACAAAAAAAGCAGTATAAATTAAAAGATATTTTTTCAGATTAAAACTATGTCGTTCTTACATAATAATTCATGTGAGTGTGTGAAATCTGAGTTGGACTTGTTTGCTCTTCCGTCAACACAGACCAGTATTGAAAGTGGACAATGGGTACATTACAAACCAATATCTTCTTTAAGCGATGATGGGCCAATAGAGTTTTTAGTTCCTGGGACTGGTGATGACTACATTGATTTGTCTCACACGCTGCTTCACGTTAGAGCAAAAATCTTAAATCAGGACTCCACCTCTATTGCTGCTACAGTTAGTGTTGCACCGATCAACAATTGGTTACACTCTTTGTTTAACCAGTTGGATGTATTTTTAAATCAGAAGCTCGTATCACCGCCAAATAATACATATGCATACCGATCTTACATAGAAACATTGCTAAACTACGGACCAGCTGCAAAACAATCTCATCTTACTTGTGGTTTGTGGTATCAAGATACACCTAAGTATATGAATGCTGCTAATGGAGATAACAAGGGCTATGTCAAACGAGAAGAGTTAGCTAAAGGAAGCAAGGAAGTGGAAATGATAGGACATTTACATGGAGATATTTTTAATCAAGAAAAGTACTTAATTAACGGTGTGGAAATGCGTGTTAAATTAGTGCGTACAAAAGAATCTTTTAATCTTATGACTGCTTCCAATGACGTTAAATTTAAAGTACAGATTTGCGATGCCACTCTAATCATACGTAGATCAAGAATCAATCCATCTGTCTTACTAGCTCATCAAAAAGTTTTATCAACCACCACTGCTAAATACCCCGTAACACGAGCTGAAGTAAAAGTATTAACAATTCCTTCTGGAGTTCAGGGCAAAACACTTGATAATATATTTCTTGGTCAAGTACCAAAAAGATGTATTGTAGGGTTTGTAGATAATGCGGCATTTAACGGTAGTCTGAATACAAACCCTTTTGACTTTCACAACCAGGGCGTTAATTCATTTAGTTTGTATGTGGATGGACAGCAGATTCCCTCTAAGACCTTGCAACCATCTTTTGGAGACAAAGTGTTCACTTCTGCATATCACACTTTATTCTCGGGAACTGGAATTCATTTTCTGAATGAAGGCAACTCTATATCTCTGGAGGATTACCCTGAAGGTTATTGTCTGATGGCCTTTGATTTTACACCAGATTTATCTTCCAATTCCAATTCGCACTGGAATCTAATAAGACATGGTAGTGTCCGGCTGGAAGTGCGATTTGATCAGGCTCTTACGAAAACGTTAAATTGCATCGTTTATGCAGAGTTCGATAACGTGATTGAAATAAATAAAAATCGAGATGTGAATGTAGACTACAATAGCTAAAATATAAAATATGAAGCTTGTGTATTTTATCATTATTCATCAACTGATCCATTGTTGTTGTAAACGTATTTGTACTGCAAAATGAATACACATCAACTACAAATGTTTATGAGGAAAATTAACCCTAAAATAAAGTTTAATGTGTTTGCTGCAAATCAAATACCAATTTTTGTTAATGCGCCATTTGGTTTGATAAGTAATTTAGACCCCGATACAAAACCTGGATCACATTGGGTTGCTATTTGTATAAACGAGTGTGGTGTTGGAGAATATTTTGATTCTTATGGGCGGAAACCGACTGGATATCATAAGTCTTTTTTGGATAGAAACACAAAAATGTGGGTTTATAATAGCATGAAATTACAGAATTATTTCACATCAGTTTGCGGATATTATTGTTTAGTTTATTTGTACTTCAAATATAAAAATAGCACAATGTTAAGGTTTTTGAAATGTTTTTCTGATAATTCTTTATGTAATGATATATTGATAGTAAATATGTTTCAGGCAATATTTTTGTAATAAATTCATAAAGTACCTTGTAATGAAATAGGTTTGTAAAAGTTTTTGATAAATAAATTTTGTAAACATATATATATTTTTTTATTTCAATTTGTAGTAAGTACCCAAATCTTAACCAATTAAAAAAATCAATATAAAAAAGCCAGCCATGCATATTAAGTGGTCTAGAACCCGCGAATACCTACTACTGCCGGGCCGAGCCCTTAATTAGGGTCGTCGCTGGCGTTTTTTGCGAAAACAACGAGTCGCTATTAAAAAAAAGCCAGCCATGCATATTAAGTGGTCTAGAGCCCGCGAATACCTACTACTGCCGGGCCGAGCCCTTAATTAGGGTCGTCGCTGGCGTTTTTTGCGAAAACAACGAGTCGCTATTAAAAAAAAGCCAGCCATGCATATTAAGTGGTCTAGAACCCGCGAATACCTACTACTGCCGGGCCGAGCCCTTAATTAGGGTCGTCGCTGGCGTTTTTTGCGAAAACAACGAGTCGCTATTAAAAAAAAGCCAGCCATGCATATTAAGTGGTCTAGAGCCCGCGAATACCTACTACTGCCGGGCCGAGCCCTTAATTAGGGTCGTCGCTGGCGTTTTTTGCGAAAACAACGAGTCGCTATTAAAAAAAGCCAGCCATGCATACTAAGTGGTCTAGAGCCCGCGAATACCTACTACTGCCGGGCCGAGCCCTTAATTAGGGTCGTCGCTGGCGTTTTTTGCGAAAACAACGAGTCGCTATTAAAAAAAAGCCAGCCATGCATATTAAGTGGTCTAGAACCCGCGAATACCTACTACTGCCGGGCCGAGCCCTTAATTAGGGTCGTCGCTGGCGTTTTTTGCGAAAACAACGAGTCGCTATTAAAAAAAAGCCAGCCATGCATATTAAGTGGTCTAGAGCCCGCGAATACCTACTACTGCCGGGCCGAGCCCTTAATTAGGGTCGTCGCTGGCGTTTTTTGCGAAAACAACGAGTCGCTATTAAAAAAAGCCAGCCATGCATACTAAGTGGTCTAGAGCCCGCGAATACCTACTACTGCCGGGCCGAGCCCTTAATTAGGGTCGTCGCTGGCGTTTTTTGCGAAGACAACGAGTCGCTATTAAAAAAAAGCCAGCCATGCATATTAAGTGGTCTAGAACCCGCGAATACCTACTACTGCCGGGCCGAGCCCTTAATTAGGGTCGTCGCTGGCGTTTTTTGCGAAAACAACGAGTCGCTATTAAAAAAAAGCCAGCCATGCATATTAAGTGGTCTAGAGCCCGCGAATACCTACTACTGCCGGGCCGAGCCCTTAATTAGGGTCGTCGCTGGCGTTTTTTGCGAAAACAACGAGTCGCTATTAAAAAAAAGCCAGCCATGCATATTAAGTGGTCTAGAACCCGCGAATACCTACTACTGCCGGGCCGAGCCCTTAATTAGGGTCGTCGCTGGCGTTTTTTGCGAAAACAACGAGTCGCTATTAAAAAAAAGCCAGCCATGCATATTAAGTGGTCTAGAGCCCGCGAATACCTACTACTGCCGGGCCGAGCCCTTAATTAGGGTCGTCGCTGGCGTTTTTTGCGAAAACAACGAGTCGCTATTAAAAAAAGCCAGCCATGCATACTAAGTGGTCTAGAGCCCGCGAATACCTACTACTGCCGGGCCGAGCCCTTAATTAGGGTCGTCGCTGGCGTTTTTTGCGAAGACAACGAGTCGCTATTAAAAAAAAGCCAGCCATGCATATTAAGTGGTCTAGAACCCGCGAATACCTACTACTGCCGGGCCGAGCCCTTAATTAGGGTCGTCGCTGGCGTTTTTTGCGAAAACAACGAGTCGCTATTAAAAAAAAGCCAGCCATGCATATTAAGTGGTCTAGAGCCCGCGAATACCTACTACTGCCGGGCCGAGCCCTTAATTAGGGTCGTCGCTGGCGTTTTTTGCGAAAACAACGAGTCGCTATTAAAAAAAAGCCAGCCATGCATATTAAGTGGTCTAGAGCCCGCGAATACCTACTACTGCCGGGCCGAGCCCTTAATTAGGGTCGTCGCTGGCGTTTTTTGCGAAAACAACGAGTCGCTATTAAAAAAAAGCCAGCCATGCATATTAAGTGGTCTAGAACCCGCGAATACCTACTACTGCCGGGCCGAGCCCTTAATTAGGGTCGTCGCTGGCGTTTTTTGCGAAAACAACGAGTCGCTATTAAAAAAAAGCCAGCCATGCATATTAAGTGGTCTAGAGCCCGCGAATACCTACTACTATCAGCTGATCGATTTGCATAAAGAGTAAAAAAAAATACGTTTTCAGCAAAATCGTAGAACAAAAGTTGTTCAGTATGATGAGTAGAAGCCCCAGTTAACGGGACCTACACCAATTTTGTTACATCCTGTACATTATATGCATGGACTTTCCTAACGCGATCGAATCAGAAATGAAAACTGTTGGAAAACCAAGGTAACCGCGACGAAGCTCACAGAATCGCTAAATTTAAGTACTCACATAGCTTGTAGAACAGTTCTCAAGTGGCGACCGCGCATCGGAAGACGTAGCGTAGGCACACTCGGTGATGAAGGTCGCGGAAAGCCGCTTGAAGCGTGCAGCGCGGGACCGGTCGTCGTGGGGATCCTAGGGGGAGGCCTTTGTGCAACTGTGGATGTCTTTCGGCTGATATGATGATGAATTGATGATGAACTAAAATTTCTTAATTACGTTTTCTTAAACATGTTTTGTAATGAAAACACATGGAAGGGTAAATAATATAACAGTGTGCTTGCCACAGACATCTAGTGAGCGTGTAGATATTTATATCAGCGGAAATAGTTATAGAAGTAACTAGTATCTCATCTGTGGTTATAGGTCCTACGATAGCGTTTAGCTTCGTATGTATGTATAGTTGTATGTATGTATGTTTGTAACCGACTCCTTTGCACTCGATTTTGACCCAGTTTAAACGGACAGATTTAATTCAAACTTTGTACATTTATCAAGAATCAGTGACAATACAATAATATCATAAGTTTATCTCATTATCCTGAACTAAAAATTTAAAAATAAATATAGTTTAAAAAAAACACGCTTTTAAAGCACATCAAACTAAAAAGTGAAAAATAATTCTTAATATTAGCTGAAAACAATAAAGAACGAAAAATACTAGTATTATTGTGAAAAAATCGTGGAGCGCTTTGCGCCATATTTTTCGTATATCGAGCAACCCACGCTTTTTTCACAATAATACTAGTATTTTTCGTTCATTATTGTTTTCAACTTTGAAAGAGAATTATTTTTCATTCTTTAGTCTGATTTGCTTTAAAAGCGTGTTTTTTTAGCTTTTTTAAACTATATTTATTTTATTCACAATTGGTAAGCCCTTAATTGACATCATCTCACCTGATGGTACCTAAGTGATGATGATGCCGAAGCTGGAAGCGGGCTTACTAAGATTCCCCAACGCAATGGAGGACTGGCTATCTTTATCTTCAAGCCGGAACACATCAATGTTGTTAAAACACTGATGTTTGGCGGCAAAACTTAGATAAGATGGTGGTAGCTAGCCAGGAGGGCTTAGGAAATGCCCTACCACCAACCAAACCGAGTCTTATAAGTTGACCCCACCGGGAATCGAACCCGCGACCTCCAGGTGTGAAGCGAATGGACTAACCATTACGCCACGGAGGCGGTTAAAATAATATACTTTGACTATGCTCACCGTTTTTGAATTTGGAACCGTGTATTTTTTATATTTATTTGAGCATTTGGCTTTTTGAGCATAAAAACTAGGGATGCATCGATACGCCTTTTTGCCGATACGATACCGATACCGATACTCTTATAAAAATATCGGCGATACCGATACCGATACGCTTATTGAATTCAAAAAGGAAGGTAGAATAAATAAAACACAATTAATTAATAGTTTTAGTAATTAAAATTAACATTTATAAGATTTTTATTTAAAAAACAAAGCATTCTTAAGTTTTGCGGGCAAAGGCGATTTCGCAAGTCTGTTTGAATAAGACCTGCGGTGGAAAATAGTCTCTCAAATGATGCCTCATTTGCAACGAAATAGATGGGACAACACGCGCGTTTACATTACATTTTTAAAGCGCGAAATTTGAAAAGTATCGTTAAATCAGCCATAAAAATATCGCCGATACCGATATATCGGCAAACCCGAAGTATCGCCGATATATCGGTATTGGTATCGGTATCGGATGCATCCCTAATAAAAACTCTTTTCAAATAAAAGCTTGTACCAAAAGGCTTTTAAGTTTTTTTCGAAAATTATTACATTTTTATTTATACCATACCATAGATGAGATACTATAGTTACTTTCTACCCATACTAGCCTGTAGTCTTGTAAGGGCCCCGCCGACCGCTGCCCCGCAAGTACCTTTCCGTTGCTCTGCGTAAGTAGGTACATTCGTTGCGCTACTGTAAGCCGCTATATTGTAACACTCTGCCATTATGCCACGGAGCTATTTGTATGATGACCGTTTCTACAATTCTTTGAAATGGACAACTTCTTGAAATGGATGGGCTGTTTCTAATGAAACTTTATACACTTAAGCAAGTCACGAAATTCTAGTTTGTAGATAGATTACATTTAAAAAAAAAACGTTGTCATTAAATAAATGATAGTGATTTAAGGTTTGCAGATAATTAAAAAAAATGTATTGTCAGTAAATGATAAGTGATTTAAGGTTCGCATAGTAATCTTAAAACACGCTAGTGTTTTTTTAAAATAAAGTATTTCGAAAATGCCATCTATCCACAAGCCAGGATTTCGTGACTTGCTGGCCCATCCGTTTTCAAGAAGTAATTTTAAGTTTGTATGGAAAACGATTTTGTAAATACGCTCTATAATATGTATAATAATCATCATCTATACGTCCCCACCGAGGGGCTAGAGCCTACCCTGAATGAGGGCGACTGGGCCTTAGTCTGATTGGTCGCAGTGCTGGTTGATCGACTTCACACACAACCTTCGAGTTTTTCGCAGGCGTGTGCAGGTTTCCGCACGATGTTTTTCCTTCACCGTAAGAGCGTCGGATAAACGTACATATGAAATCGAAATTCTAAAACACATTGGTACCTAGTAGAATTCGAACCCTGATCTCCCGGTTAGGAGATAACGGCCCTAGTCGTTACGCTATACCGACGATATAATTAAAAAAACATAAAAAAACGATATAATAAAACCTCATGCAGGCTGATGCCGATAAAAGGACCAAGTACCTGGACCTGGCGCACGAGGTTACTGATATGTGGCAAGTGGAATTCACCGAAATCATCCCTGTAGTCCTATCCGTGAACGGGCTAATTTCAGCCGACCTTGAACGTCACCTAAGGCGGCTGGATCTCCGAGGCAGACCAATAATTGCAGCAATGCAGAAAGCAGTCCTCCTCGACAATGCCCGGATAGTCCGACGCTTTCCCTCCCCGTCGCACTGAACTCCAGCCGACTGTGCTTCCGCTGGAGGTGCTCCTGCCACTTTGCCTCGTGCCGAGTGAGCAGAGTAGCTTAAGTTTATATATTAAAATAATAATAATAACGAATTCACGGTCACCCAAGTTTTTCGCCGAAATAAATGTCGGATTGCCGCTAGACAACATAGGTATGGTTGTACATGGTACGCTGCATGAGTTATATATAACTATTTACGTATACGTAAGCTGGTTTATCGGCACATCTTTCCATTGTAGGCACGCGGGCCACATTCAAATGTATATACAGCCAGCATACACGCCATACACGGGCATGAAAACACAGAGGTTTTAATAACATACCTACATACCAATACCAAAGTATACAATATAAGTACTAACATACAGTATGGACACTCCCTATGCCGCTCTCCAGATTCCTACGTTCGCGCATAACTTCGTCGTTTATGAACCGATTTTGATGATTATTTTTTTGATGGAAAGGAGATATCCCAAGGGTGGTACCATGATAAAGAAACCAGGATCCGATGATGGCATCCCAGAGAAATCGAGGGGAACCTTCAAAAATCGTAGTTGCGACTATCGCGTTTGAATTCGGTTTTTTTGTTTATAATTAACTTGCAATGTATGTATGTTTGTTTAGTTCTAATGTTACGATCTATTTTCAAGCGACTTCCAAGGACAATAGACCCTTTTGATATTTTGAAGTTGATCTGATGATGAACTATGGAGGTGGAATCAGGGTCCCAGAATCGTCTTATATTTTTCAATAGAACCGTAGAAACTATTTATACTGTGCCACAACCTGGACACTTCATACAACGGGCCAGAAATGACATTTCAAAAAACGAATGACGAAACAAACAAAATAGCGGCGAAATCCTTTACGTTCGACAACCAAACTGTAACCAATCTGTATCAATCTGGGTGACGAGGGGGTGGGGTCGCAATCTAGAGAGCGTCAGGGAGTGTCCATACTGTAGGTATGTTAGAACTAATATATAAGGTGTAACAAAATTAGCTGAAACTATTTTAACTAAAGCTTCTACCCATGAAACTGAACAACTTTCCCATGGAACCCATAGTCAAATCGCAAAAAAAAATTTGGCTCTCCCATACTAACTCTATCAGCTGATCAGCCAACTTAGTATGGGAAGTTCAAAATTTTTTTTGAGATTTGACTATGGGTTTCATGGGGAAAGTTTTTCAGTTTCATGGGTAGAAGCACTAGTTAAAATAGTTTCAGCTAATTTTGTTAGACCTTATATATGTATATACTTTGACTATGCTCACCGTTTTTGAATTTGGAACCGTGTATTTTTTATATTTATTTGAGCATTTGGCTTTTTGAGCATAAAAAACTCTTTTCAAATAAAAGCTTGTACCAAAAGGCTTTTAAGTTTTTCGAAAATTATTACATTTTAATTTACCTGACAAAGAAAAAAACAATATTAGGTAGACTTTCAGTTTGTAGAAACTTATAAAGAGTATATCTACAGAAACAAAAAAACCGGCCAAGTGCGAGTCAGAACCGCACACAAAGGGTTCCTTACCATCATACTAGATGGCGATAGTTTCTTTACGTTTAAAAAAACCTTTTTTTTTGTATGGAGACCCCTTTACTTTTTTCACTTTTTCTAATTTTTATTATTTGTTGTTATATCGGCTACAGAAATACATCATCTGTGAAAATTTTAACTGTCTACAGCTATCACGGTTCATGAAATACAGCCTAGTGACAGACGGACAGAAAGAAAGACAGACGAACGGACAGCGAAGTCTTAGTAATAGCACGTAATAAGACTGTTTTTTATCCTTTGGGCACACCCTGGACACTTCATACAACAGGCCAGAAATGACATTTCAAAAAAGGAATGACGGAACAAACAAAATAGCGGCGAAATCCTATATACGTTCGACAACCAAACTGTAACCAATCTGTATCAATCTGGGTAAATCTGTATCAAGAGCGGCAGGGAGTGTCCACACTGTATGTTGTATGTATGTATACTGTATGTACTTTGCTTTGGGTACGGATCCCTAAAATGGAAATTCTCACAACGCAGAAAAAACATGTTCTCTTAATTTTAGAGGCGGAATTTTAACAATGTAAAAATATGTACACAGGAAAGTACGCCCTTTGTAATACCTCTTGTAAAAGAACTTGGCTGAAAGAGCGTTACGTCACAGTATTAAGATATGGCTTACAGTAGCGCAACGACTTTGATGTCGCACGATGCCGCCACGGAGAAGTTATTAGCAGCACTAGCCCGGAGTTTTACACAGCATTAGCATAGTAGCACAGTACTAAGATATGGCTTACAGTAGCGTAACGCCTTTGATGTCGCACGATGCCGCCACGGAGAAGTTATTAGCAGCACTAGCCCGGAGTTTTACACAGCATTAGCATAGTAGCACAGTACTAAGATATGGCTTACAGTAGCGTAACGCCTTTGATGTCGCACGATGCCGCCACGGAGAAGTTACTAGCAGTACTAGCCCGCAGTTTTACACAGCAGTAGCACAGTACTACGATATGGCTTACAGTAGCGCAACGCCTTTGATGTCGCACGATGCCGCCACGGAGAAGTTACTAGTAATACTAGCCCGGAGTTATACACAGCATTAGCATAAAATCAGAGCATTACGATATGGCTTACAGTAGCGTAACGCCTTTGATGTCGCACGATGCCGCCACTGAGAAGTTACTAGCAGAACAAGTGCGGAGTTTTACACAGCATTAGCTTAGTAGCACAGTATTACGATATGGCTTACAGTAGCGTAACGCCTTTGATGTCGCACGATGCCGCCACGGAGAAATTACTAGCAGCTCTAGCCCGGAGTTTTACACAGCATTAGCATAGTAGCACAGTATTTAGACCGGTCCTGTGCTGCCCGCATCCAGTGGCTTCCCGCGATCTTCACCAGGTCGTCGGACCACCGCGATCAATCAATCAAAATAATTTATTTCAAATAAGTGCTTACACACACTTTTAAATAGTCAAAAAAACAAAAAATACTTATTGTCTATTACATAATGTCATGATACAGATTACAGTCTCAGGTAATGAATGGTATTTGTTATAGAATCAACATATATATCTTTGTCATTTACATAATCTATTATTTTATAGTATCCTCTAGAGCACAAGCATTTTTTATTGCCTATATATGCTTACAAAAAAACGAAATACCAATATATTTTAGTTTTTAGAGAAATACTCATCTAACGTTTTTTGAGTAGAATTTTTCTTGCGCTCAAGTACATTTTTTTCGTAGTTAGTAACACCGTTTTCTATGGATTGCCGCAGATATAAAACACGGTTGACATCACTGTCCGAACTTTCCAACATCTCTAGACCAGAATATATTTTTGAATTTTTTTAATATCGCGAATTTCAAAAAATGTTGATTCTATAACAAATACCATTCATTACCTGAGACTGTAATCTGTATCATGACATTATGTAATAGACAATACGTATTTTTTGTTTTTTTGACTATTTAAAAGTGTGTGTAAGCACTTATTTAAAATAAATTATTTTGATTGATTGATTTGTAATTTATTTTGCTTGTTATTTCATTGACCTCGTTATACACGTATTTTGCTTAGCGCGAAATTGATCAGCACGCATCCTTCGCGTAAACCGAGGTATTACTGTATTTGTGTATATGTTTATGTGTATTTAAGTATTTTATGTTTCTACTTACCGGAAAACGTGGCGTAGGCAGGCCTCCCACGCGGTGGACCGACGACCTGGTGAAGATCGCGGGAAGCCGATGGATGCGGGCAGCACAGGACCGGTCGTCGTGGAAATCCTTGGGCCTTTGTCCAGCAGTGAACGTTTTCGGCTGATATGATGATGATGATGATGATGTTATGGCTTATTTCCAATTTTATCTTACTGTTTTTATTATTGCACCGCCCTTTATCTTATTCTCACACTGTTTTTCCTACCCAAAGCTTGCCTGGAAGAAATTGCTCCCTAGTAATAAGGCCGCCTATTGTTTACTATTTCTTTTATGTTATTTTTTTAATGTATTGTAATAAAAATATTGAAAGAAACCGCATTAATCTATACATATGTGTAATAAAACTGTAACGGGGCCGTGTCTGTACATGAAATATTTTTGGATTATAATAACTGGTGGACATTAGTTACGATATAGAGGCCAAAAACAATCGAAAATATACCGAATTTGATGAAATTTTGTATGGTGGTTCCTTAAAGCTCGGGTTAACATAGGATACTTTTTATCCCGGAAAATTCAAGAGTTCCCGTGGACAATTCAAAACCTTCACGCGGACGAAGTCGCGGGCACAGCTATAAATATATAAACGCAGCTATTTTCTGTGCAATATTTTTAATTGACCAACAAATAAATTCACAAGAATCTCAAATTGACGTGAAATATACCTTTGATACGTAATAATTACACAAATTGTCAATCTTATAAATTAAAATGATAATAAATAGCTTTACATTCAGACCAAATATTTATACAATTATCTTTACTTATAATTACAAATACATATAAGTATAACTATTATTAATTCAGGGTGTTTTTTTGTTGGTATAAAACAGAAAATGGTAATGGCTATAAATTAAAATGATAATAAATAGCTTTACATTTAGGCCTAATATTTATACAAATAATATTTACCTTATAATTACAAATACATATAATTATGACATCACAATATTTTTAATTTTAAATTAATAAGTAATTTTTAATATACAGGGTCTTCGGCAGATGGTTGAAAATACGAAAATGGGGGATAGGTGGGGTCGCCTCCCACCTATTTTGAGAATTAAAAAAAATCTAGGACTTGTAATTTTTTTTACAGGATTTTTTTTCCTTTTTTTAGAAATTTTGCCCTTTTTATACCTTTGAACACATGTAACTTTTTGTTTTTTAAAGCTAGCTCCAAAATCTTTTTTTTAATAGACTTTTAGAAGATTGTCGGCTCTAAAAAAAATTATGTTTGTTTCAAGTTATTGCTAAAAACAAAAATGTGGTCCCCCGAACTTAAAAAAAAAGTTGAACAAAAATTTAAAAGTCAACTTTGCGATGCATTTAAAAAAAAATAATGGGGTTGGAAGGCTTCTGTTTTTTTTAAAACATCTCTAAAGCTTAGGCTTTTGAATGGTATGTAATTTGTTTCGGTATCTTTTTTGTAACCGGAGTTGTTAATTTTTTTTACTCAATTGGACCATGTTGACGAAATTCCACTAGTTACATGTTTTGTGAAATGTATCAAATGCAAAGTTGAAAATAATGTAAATACTTACTGTTGGGACGGTTACAAAGAGCAGGTACGTTTTTTTACATTCTTGCACACACATAATGGCTATCTTTTGTCTTTTATTGGCATATTGGAGTTAGCACTTCCATATGCCAAAAAAATGTCCGCATATTCCGCATTGGTAAATTGAGCCATTTTAAACCACAACAAAGTCTTAACAAAACGTCTGATAATAACAAAAAGTGACAAACAACAAAAAAACTTAACAAAATCACAAACGTTAATAACGTTAACGTTTTTTTTTTGTTTTCGTTAATTTCACTTTGCTGTGTTTGTGATTTTGTTAAGTTTTTTTGTTGTTTGTCACTTTTTGTTATTATCAGACGTTTTGGTAAGACTTTGTTGTGGTTTAAAATGGCTCAATTTACCAATGCGGAATATGCGGACATTTTATTGGCATATGGAAGTGCTAACTCCAATATGCCAATAAATGACAAAAGATAGCCATTATGTGTGTGCAAGAATGTAAAAAAACGTAACTGCTCTTTGTAACCGTCCCAACAGTAAGTATTTACATTATTTTCAACTTTGCATTTGATACATTTCACAAAACATGTAACTAGTGGAATTTCGTCAACATGGTCCAATTGAGTAAAAAAAATTAACAACTCCGGTTACAAAAAAGATACCGAAACAAATTACATACCATTCAAAAGCCTAAGCTTTAGAGATGTTTTAAAAAAAACAGAAGCCTTCCAGCCCCATTATTTTTTTTTTAAATGCATCGCAAAGTTGACTTTTAAATTTTTGTTCAACTTTTTTTTTAAGTTCGGGGGCCCACATTTTTGTTTTTAGCAATAACTTGAAACAAACATAATTTTTTTTAGAGCCGACAATCTTATAAAAGTCTATTAAAAAAAAGATTTTGGAGCTAGCTTTAAAAAATAAAAAGTTACATGTGTTCAAAGGTATAAAAATGGCAAAATTTCTAAAAAAAGGAAAAAAAATCCTGTAAAAAAAATTACAAGTCCTAGATTTTTTTTAATTCTCAAAATAGGTGGGAGGCGACCCCACCTATCCCCCATTTTCGTATTTTCAACCATCTGCCGAAGACCCTGTATTATGTCCATCAGTGGACTTCCTTCGGCTGATATGATGAAGTAATTATTATTAATTCAGGGCATTTTTTGTTGGTGTAAAACAGCAAATAGTAGTCTTTAAATAAAAATGATAATAAATAGCTTTAGATTCAGGCCAAATATTATACAATTATCTTTACTTATAATTACAAATACATATAATTATGAAATCACAGTATTTTAATTTTATATCATTATGTATAACTATTATTAATTCAGGGTGTTTTTTGTTGGTATAAAACATAAAATGGTAATTGCTATAAATTAAAATGATAATAAATAGCTTTACATTTAGGCCCAATATTTATACAAATAATCTTTACATAATAATTACAAATACATATAATTATGACATCACAATATTTTAATTTTAAATCTTTATGGATAACTTATATTAATTCAGGGTATTTTTTTTGTTGGTATAAAACAGCAAAAGGTAGTTACCATAAATTAAAATGATAATAAATAGCTTTACATTTAGGCCAAATATTTATACAATAGTCTTTACCTTATAATTAATTACAAATACATATAACTATGACATCACAATATTTTAATTTTAAATCATTATGTGTAACCATCATTAAATCAGGGTGTTTTGATATAAAACATAAAATGGTAATGGGGAATTTTCCACCACTTTTACAAAAATCAACTAGATGGCGCTGATCAACATTGGGAATTAGAAAATTGGCAACATTGATATTGAGAACCACAATCATGTCATCAGTATGACCAATTTCAGCACATTTCTACCTTTGTAGTAAATTTCAGGCAATAGAATTATATATGAATTTTCAAGCTAACCTGTAGGTGTAGATGTTCTGCTTGCTAGTAGGTCAATAAAAACTATTTTGTTTTAAATTAAAAAAAACATCAAAAGATAGTTTTTAAATACGGCTTAGGTTTCGGTAGATTTTAGCAGTATTTTTGATAGAAAGAATCCTCGGTAAAAAGAGTGGTCACTCTGTGGTCACTGCTGTTAGAGTGTCGTTGACCGTGGTGTTTATTCCAGTTCATGACTGCGAATTACTTGTTGGTTTTATTTTCCACTTGTTTCTTCCTAATTTTGTGTAATTTTTAAACTCCTGGTGCGTTGAGTCGAGCTTCGGTTCCTCCGTATTTCAGTTGAGGTCTTGTGCACATCAATAGGTACTTTGCAGTTTCAGAGACAGGACTCATAGCTGTGTGTTCAGAGTTTGTGTGCCTAATAGTGAGACATAGATTTCTTGTTTGGAAGTCATGGCGAAGGACTATGGATCGTGGACACTCAAGCAACTTAAAGAGGAGTTGCGGAAACGTAATGCCAAAACTACTGGGAAAAAAGCTGCTCTTGTCCAAAGGTTAGTGTATTTTGCTAAACTTCGGTTAGTTTTAGTATATTTTAGGAGCATTTTAGCCATTTTAATATTGGAAAATAAGGGCGTCTCTAATTGTTATAAAAATGGCATTTATATCTGCGAGCTAACATGTATGGCCCGCTTAAAAATACAGTTTGATTCAGCATAATTGATTGAGAAGCATTCGTAGCTCAGTACAACTTGGTTTGTACAGCTTGCTTGGGTCAATCACGTAGGTTAACTGACCTGAAGCACGGTCACTATCTGGATGGGTTGACTGTTCATAGCATTTTTCTCAACAGTTTACGTGCTGCGCAAGGCATGTTAAGCTGTTGGTTCCAGTTGATTTCAATACATGGCAGTCGTTAAGACTAGTTGAATATCTTACAGGTGGCTTAAAAAACTTTTGAAAATGGTGTTTGCACCAACCTATTGGTCCCTGTTTGTAGAGTATGGCCAGACTTTCCCGAGTTTAGAAAGAAAGTGATCTATAGTGGGGATGTTTATGGGTTGCTAACAACAGTCTGATTCACCACAACAGCTATGCCACATCTTGGAAGTGTGAGGTCATCATCTGCTAGATGTAATAGAAAATAAAGATAGTATTCAAGAATCATACATTACCTTCAGGTATTCCTAATTATTTTTTACTTTCGAGTGAGAAAGGAGTGACGAAGGTGTTGTGAAGGCAAACATAATCAAAGTTGAGAGTGTGTGTCTACATCCGTCCATTGCTCTAGTTCCCAAACTACTGAATGGATTTGGGTGAAATTTGGGTTAGGACAATGTTCTTTTTATATCTCAGTGTTTTTTTTAATGTCAAAAATGGCTCTATAGATTTTAATGAAACTTGGTAGTATAACTGTATATAGCCTAGAGTATTTATTGTTAATTTGTGTCTGACTTCACAAGAAAGTATGCTCAGTGTGGCTGTACAATTTATTTTACCTTTATTTGAAATGAGTGAAATTTTATTTTTAACCTGTTTATATTTTTTGGTTGCAGATTAATGGATTATGACACAATCTTCGGTGGCTTAGTTAACGATCCAGAGGAATCGTACCATATTAAAACACCCGATGCTGATCTGTTTCGTGATGTCACCTCAGATAGTGTTCTGCCACTTATATGTGAGCAAGACCTACAGCATTATAGTCAGCTAGCCGACCGTGAAAATTTAAAAAGCTCAAAAAACATGTATGAAGAGCAGTACTTGCAAACGAGTCGTGTAGCTTACTTTGGCAGTGAATATTTTATTACTGCTTTGTGCTCTTCAGAAATGAGAAAGTCTGTCACATATAATGTGACCATAAAGGCAAAAGACAATGTGATAATGGAAGGCCAATGTGAGTGTGCAGCTGGAATGGGCCCATATGCTCAATGTAAACATGTACTAGTGTTAGTATATGGTCTGATTGATTTTACTGATAACAAAAACATTAAAAGAAGTACAAGCTCCACATCAACCCTTCAGACATTCCATCACCCAACAGCAATCTACTCAGGTAATCCTGTCAAAGCTGAAGATTTGAATTTAAAAATCAAGAATGCAAAGAAGATTGCTGAATTTGACCCACGACCCGGGAGCTCTCAAGAATCAAGCTCAAGCTCTCATAAATATGCTGAACATTTCATAAATCAGTCAATAAATTTTTGCGCTCAAGAAAATGTTACAATGCCCATGGCTCAGCTGAGAAAACCAGCAAATAAAAAAGCTCTTTATAAAGACCATGATTACTTCAATAAGACGGAGGAAGAAAGATACCTGGAGTCATTAACTTTAAATGAAATCGAATTAGAGGAATTACAGCAAAATACAAAAAATGACCGAAAACTCTGGAAGCAGAAAAGAAAATTAAGACTCCAGAGTTCTGATTTTGGGAAAATTTGTAAATGCCCAAACAACAACAAAGAAAAGCTGGCCAAGGCATTGCTTAAAGATGAAGAATTCACATCACTAGCAATTCAACATGGATTAAAAAACGAAAAATTTGCCATCCAAAAATTTTGTATAGAAACAGGATTCACTGTAACGAAATGTGGAATCATAGTGCACCCAGATTTGCAATATTTTGGGTGCACACCTGATGGCCTTGTAGGAGACAATGCAGTCATTGAAGTAAAGTGCCCGTATACAGCAAGAAACAAAGCTGCTACTGGAGAAAATATACCCTACTTACATCTATGTGAAGAAAGTGGACTTTTTAAATTGGACAAAAACAGTGACTATTATTACCAAGTACAAGGACAACTGATGTGTACAAACAGAAATACAGCTTATTTTTTTGTCTACACTGTAAAAGATTTCTATATATCTATAATTAAGAAAGATAATGAGTTTATACAAGATATGACTGATAAATTAAACCACTTTTATGAAAATTTTTATAAACAGGTTTTATTAGACAAGTATTTGTACAATATGAAATAAAATGTTAACTTTAGTGTCTTAAGTCAATTCGCTCAGATAGTGTCATTAGTTTAGACAAAATGCAAGAATTAAATCTACTTTAATAGACAATTTACAGATACAAATCAAGTTATACATGTGTCAGCATTTTTTGAGGTCAAGGCGGCGTTCTTTGACACGCGACGGCACGCGCTGTGTCGGTATTTACAAATGGCGAATGGCACTATCTAAGCGAATCTTTTACTTACATTAGTCCTAAAATTTAGTAACTAACACATTTATGTTAAGAAAGATGAATGATGTATCCAAGACTAGCTTTGAGCATGGCAAAAAAGTAGCCTATAGATATGTTAATCCAGTTCCTAATCTCTCTACCTTCTTACCAAATTTCAACTGTTGTAGCGTGATATAATAACAAACATATATCCATCCAAACTTTCACATTTATAATATTAGTAGGATTACTGAAAAACCAGCCAAGTGCGAGTTGGACTCGCGCACTCCTTAGCGTGCTCTGTCCTTACCAACACACTTCTCGGCGTTAGTTCAACAATGATTTCTCTAAACAAGACATCAATGAGAGCAGTAGACTTTTTATTAAGTTTGGAATCGTTAGCGCGAGAACGACTCAGACTTGGCCAGTATTTAATATATGTTTTACCTAAGGATTAGTATTAGAATCAATGATAGAGCAAAAACAAAAACTGTAAAAATATTTTTTCTTGTATTCTAATTTTTACTTTTTCTTTAAAATTTGATTTACGAATTAATATTAGAATCGACAATTTTAACGCGTGTATATTTACTGTTTTCACGATAGAGCAAAAACAAAAAACTGTAAAAATATTTTTTCTTATATTATAATTTTTAATTTTTCTAATATTTATTATTTGTTAGTTTACCTTATATAAAAAACACTGAAAATTTCAGCCTGCTACCTGTTACGGTTCAAAAGGTACAGCCTTTTAAGTTGAACAGGTGGACAGCGTAAGCTTAGTAATAAGGTTCAATTGGAATACTTTGAGTCATCATCATATCAGCCGAAGAAAGTCTACTGCTGGATATAGGGCTCCCCCAAGGATTTCCACGACGACCGGTTCTGAGCTAACCGATTCCAGTGGCTTCCCACGACCTTTACCAGGCCACCGGTCCAACGAGTGGTAGGCCTACCTGCGCTACGTTTTCCGGTGCGCGATCGCCTTCGAGAACTTTACTACCCCAGGGGCCATCTGTTTTCTATGCCCCGCCCACTGCCACTTAAGTTTAGCAATTTTGAGAGCTATGTTGGTGACTTTGCTTTTCCTCTTTGATCTCCTCGTTTCTGATTCGATCACGCAGAGAAACTCCGAGCATAGCACGCTCCATTGCCCTTTGGGTGACCTTTGAGTAAGGAACCCTAAAATACAAATCACTTTTATAAATAGGTTATATTATAAAAGCATTTGTACAATATAAAAATATTAAAGATTTTTTAATGAAAACCTATGCATTTTTACTTATTATATTAGTTCTAAAATTTGTTAACATGGCACATATAAAAACAATGTCGCTTGACAATATTATTTCTGTATTATTCATAGGCTCAATCAATATTCTATATGTTTTTAATAACCCAATAGCTCTTTCTACATGAATTCTCTTACTTGCAACTTTCCGGTTCTTCTTTAGCATCTCAGGGCCAATTTGGTTCCCTTTTTTGAAAAATGCTGGCATATTAACTTTTACCCCATATGATATAAAAATGTCTTGTACGTTAAATCCTTTGTCAACCATTATTTCATCGTTAGGATCAAACCTGTTTAAAATTTCACTCCTCTCAATGATTTGTCGGTCACTCGCAGAGCCACCATAACATGGAGATACATAGGTTATCAAACCACTCGGTGTTATACCTAATAGAAACTTCACTGTGTTTTTATTTTTATAAGATGAGAAAGTTATCTGTTGGGCCCTTGGCAAACCAGGTTTCTTTATAGGACATTCTGTAGCATCTATGATGACTCTGGTCATGGGAAACTTGTCATTAAAATCAAATGGTATATATGATTTTACAGTTTCCTTTCCAACCCACAAATCTATTTTTCTCCACACTAATGACATGAATCGAATCCAAGTTATTACTAAATTTGATACATCTTTTATTGATATTAAATACATCATTGACAATTCTTCAAACGTTTTATGTCTCCGTAATACTATTAATGTTAAAAAGAACTGTTCTAACGGGTCTAATGAAGAAGGTGGAGAGCCATAAAAATATTTCAAATGGTGAACATCGTTGCCCAGGCTTGTGAAAACAAAAAGCATTTTTTTGTATGATTGTAAGCCAGTATAGAAATGTATCGCCTTGTTGTCATTTTTATATGTATGTACACTAAAAGCCGGTGAGTCGTTGATAGTTTGTACAGATATATCATTATAACTTTTAATTTCACGAACAGGGGATGCGCAAGATCCAATAATGGGTTCCAAACCACTTACTTCAATATCCATAGCTACAGAATCAGAATCTATATGATCTAGTTGTAGACAAAAGGAGTCACTAGTTGATGTATCAGATTGTTTCTCAGCATCGCTTAACTCCAAAGGATCTTCAGTTATGTCATTTGGTTCTACTTCAATAAATGGTATTTCTTCAACGAATCTTATTGGATAATTGTTTTTAGAATAGTCATTTACTACAAGACTAGGATCAAACCTAACATCATGATCTTCAGAATCATCAATACTAAAACTTGTCGTTGCTTCTACTTCAGCGACATCAGCTTCCCTTGTTTGAGAAAGTGTCCAAGGAAAGATTGATGGAACAGATCCTTTTTTTAATATCTTGTTTCCTTTATCACCAGCTAAAAAATACAAGTGCTTATATAAGAATTTTTACATAAAAAAGGAACTAATAAATGACTTACGATTAGTAAAAACCAAAAGGTATATGTTGCAATACAAAACCAACTTAACAAGCAGCATGCAGAACGGATTAGAAAACAGACTAGAGGTTGTTTTTTTCTATGCTATGGGTGAAGGGGTAAGTACTTACCAAACAGTGGCCGTGTGTAATAGAAATCATTGTCTTGAAAATGTTCAGAGCAAAGGTAAGTATATGTTTTTATGCTCCGTCCAGTCTTTAGTTTGGTGTCTAGTTTAGCAGCTGTAATCCACTGGGCCTTTATTGTTTCATCTTTTGGTAACTGGTGAACTCCATCTTTGTTACACCCATACACAATACATGGTCCACGCATTTTCCTAAAACAATATGATTTACATACAAAAACAGTTATTGTTTTTGTCATTTTAAACTAAAAAAAGGTAAACATACTTATCATTTGTTCTTCAAGGCACGTATTTACAGAACACTATTATTTACACGTACCTAAACACACCAGCTTGCTACTTTCATGTAAGTGCAGTGATCTGTGATACACTCATTTGCTTTAAATAAACAAAATTAGAAACGTCAAACAAAATGATTGCTGCTGTTCAGTTTTTTGTTTATTATAAGTACCTACGAAAAAAGATTTTACTTAAAAGTCTCTTAGAAAAATTACCAAGGCAAATCAGCGCCATCTATTGAAATTTATTTGAACGTTGTGACATATGTCATAAGAAAATTCCCTATTGCTATAAATTAAAATTATAATAAATAGCTTTACATTTAGGCCAAATATTTATACAAATAATCTTTACCTAATAATTACAAATACATATAATTATGAAATCATAATATTTTAATTTCAAATCATTATGGATAACTATTATTAATTCAGGGTGTTTTTTTTTGTTGGTATAAAACAGCAAAAGGTAGTTACCATAAATTAAAATGATAATAAATAGCTTTACATTTAGGCCTAATATTTATACAAATAATCTTTACCTAATAATTACATAAAAATATACTTACGACATCTCACTGTTTTAGTTTTAAATCATTATGTATAACTATTATTAAGTGTGTTCAGGGTGTTTTTTTTGTTGGTATAATAGTAGTTATATAATGGTAGTAACTACAAATTAAAATGATAATAAATAGTTACAGTTAACAGGTCCTACATCAATTTTGTTACACCCTGTATACAAAAAGTGTTTTGCTAAGAAATACGGATACCCTGACTTCAGGAATGTCTTATTATGTTTAATAAGTACTTACTACAAATGTTAAATGTTAAAAATCGCTGAATTATTGACCCGATGAAAATATTGTGGCAGTACCTGGTTTTCACTAAATAAGTACATAATATCAAATATAGTCTAAACAAAGGCATGCACTTTTTTTACTGGAGCTTGTACTCATGAAACTGGACAACTTTCCCCAAGAAACCCATGGTCAGTTCGCATTAGTTTTTTAAAATAAAATTATTCAATTGCGCGGAATACGCCAGAATAGTACGGCGCGGTATCGTAAAGTGAGTGACCGCACGGTCATTGAACTTACGTTGCCTTAGCTGGGAGTTGTATTCTGAGCAGTTTGATAATTTAACTCCAGTTAAAAAAAGTACATACTTTTGTTAAGACCCTATATACAGGGTGGAAACTTTCAGCGGGGTGGTAAAGGGAAGTTTTTTTTGTTGGTATAATAGTACCTTATAATAGTACCTTATCCATTGCAGCTACACGAAAATGGTCTTAGGAGACTATCCATAATTTTTTAAGTAATTTTTATCATCATTCACAGATTTAAAAAAAAAACAGTTAGCAAGAAAATAACCATTTTACAAAAAAAAATTGATGCCCGTCGATTATGTTTCTAATACTGATCAAAAACTTTTATGGGACCAACCATCGTTGGAGTACTCAAAAAGTCACAAATTGCAAACAACTTTTCCCTTATATTTTATTATTACATTTTCCCTAAAAGTTTTTTTAGTGACGGTTGAGATCTTTTTGTTGACTAAATAGAAAGATAACTTTAAAAACAATTCAAATTTCTAACTCATTAATAAATAAAAAACAATCTTGACAGTTTGTTGCGTCAGAAAAACTCTGAGTGTGTTGTGAATTTTACTATTAGTGCATAATTGGACAGCTATTGATAGGAGAAAAATGACCCATGATCCTATATCTAGGCCAGCGCGTAGTCCAGATCTGACGCATCTAGATTTCTTTTTGTGGGGCTACCTGAAAACTGAGGTTTACAAAAAGCAATAAGATGGTGTTCAAGAACTTAAAGACTCACTAACCACAATTTTGTATGGAATTCATCCAAATAAATTGTCAGCAGCACCTAATCAATTTATGTATTCGTCAAAATGGCGGTCACTTCGAGCACTTGATATCGTAGGGCAAGAAACCTGGTGATAAGGTAATTTTAAATAAGAATAACATCAAGTTATGTTAGTTAATAAAAAAAGAAAATTAATACGCCTTCTTATGGAAATGTGTTAAATTCTACGTGATCATTTGTCTTTTATTTTATTTTTTGTATTTCAGTTACACAAATTCTTTACAAAATGTAAGGGAAAAGTTTTTTGCAATTTGTGACTTTTTGAGTACTCCAACGACGGTTGGTCCCATAGAAGTGTTTGATCAGTATTAGAAACAGGATCGATTGGCATAAAAAAAAATATTTTTGTGTAAAATGGCTATTTTATTGCTAACTGTAATTTTTTTGAAAATCTGCGAATGGGGATCAAAATAACATAAAAAAAATATGGATAGGCTCCTAAGACCATTTTCGTGTAGCTGCAACGGGTAAGGTACTTCCCCTTACTGCCCCGCTGAAAGTTTCCACCCCGTATATCGGCGGAGACTTCCATATAGCACTTTTATATAACAGTTTTATATACTATCAATATTTAGCCGTTAGTCTTCCTAAAATAAATATAAAAATCTCGTGTCACGGTGTTTGTGTGCGTACTCCTCCGAAATGGCTCAACCGATTTCCATGATATTTTATATGTGTATTTGGTAAGTAAGTAGGTCGTAAAGTATATTTCATTATGGCAAAACAACGTTTGTCGGTTCAGCTATATAGGTATATATACAGGGTGTAACAAAAGTGGTGTAGGCCCCGTTAACTGGGGCTTCTACTCATCATACTGAACAACTTTTGTTCTACGACTTTGCTGAAAATGAAAAAAAATCTTTTTACTCTTCATACAAATCGATCAGCTGGTCGACCGATTTTGTGCATTTTAGTATGGAGGGTCCAATTTTTTTTTTGAGAATTGACTATGGGTTCCTTGGAGAGTAAACGCCCCAGTTAACGGAACCTACACCAATTTTGTTACAGCCTATATAACTATAAGGTGCATAATATACACAGATAGGCACTCTCTAAGGTATCTTGTCTATTTTAAAGCAATAAGTAAATTAAGGGTTGGAATGCAATTAAAAGAGCTGCCATACAAAAAAAATCCAAACCTAAAAAAAAATGTTTTATTCACAATTCGTTAGCCCTTGGCATCATCTCAACTGATGGTAAGTAACGATTATGCCGAAGATGGAAACGGGCTTACCAAGATACCCCAACGCAATAGGGAACTGGATATCTTATCTTCAAGCCGGAACACATCATGGTGTTAATATTGATGTTTGGCGGCATAACTTAGATAAGATGGTGGTAGCTAGGCGGGCTTAGACAATGCCCTTCCTCCAACCAAATAGAGTCTTACTAAGTTAGACTCCGCCGGGAACCGTACCCGCGACCTCATGATGTGAAGCTAATGGACTTAACCATTACGTCACGAAACACTGCGCACCCTCGAAAATTAATAGAAACATTGTCCACCCGGGTGAAGCCGCGGGAAACAGCTAGTAAAAAATAAAAGAGAGCACAAATACTTTGTTATTCATTATTCATGATTAAGTAATTCACTATTTGTGAGCCTATGCAGACAGAAATCTAAAAATATATATGTTAGTACTAATATACAGGATGTAACAAAATTGTTGTAGGTCCCGTTAACTGGGGCTTTTACTCATTATACTGAACAACTTTTGTTTTACAAGTTTGCTGAAATCGCGAAAAAAAATTTGAACTCTTCATACAAAACGATCAGCTGATTGACACATTTTTGTATGAAGCGTCAAATTATATTTTTTTTGGGAATTAACTATGGGTTTCTTGGGGAAAGCTGCTCAGTATGATGGATGAGTATAGGAGCCCCAGTTAACGGGACCTACACCAATTTTGTTACACCCTGTATATACTTTGCTCCAACACAGCGACTCTTTTAAAAAAATTAGTTAAGAAATATATTTTTCGTTTGCTAACAATTTTTCAGCTGACGCTGTTCATGTTTACGCACACAGGCGCAGGTTTCCGCACGCTTTGCTATTACAACCAAAGCTGACTGAAGTGCCTTCGCGAGAGTCTTATAATCATCATCATATCAGCGGAAAAACGTCCACTGCTGGACAAAGGCCTCCCCCAAGGATTTCCACAACGACCGGTCCTGCGCTGCCCGTGATCTTTACCAGGTCGTCGAGTCTATAGTTTGTTTTAACTATGAATAGGCTACCTACAAATAATATTCAATGCAAACTACCTACCTACATGAAAATTGGTGTTTTTGCACGACTGTCCTTAGAAACAAACAATTAAATGTATATTCATAGCAATGGGAAAGCAACCGGGTTTTTACTCAAAAATTGGGTTAAAACCAAGTTTATGGGTAACATGGTGTTTAAGCTGATAACCGAGTTTTGGGTTTAAGACTGTTTTTACCGGGTGGGTTGTTAGGGTTTTTACCCACGGTAATTAGGAACAATATGTAAACTACATATTGGCAGTATGCATAAGCAACCACTGTGGCACAGTATTACGATATGGCTTCCAGTAGCGCAAAGCCTTTGATGTCGCACGATGCCGCCGCGGCGTAGGTATGAGATACTAGTTACTTCGTCTAGCCTGCTACCCCGCAAGTACCCTTCCGTTGCTCTGCGTAAGTACATTCGTTGTACTACTGTAAGCTATATTGTTATACTGTGACTGTGGTAAAAATCTTTTATAAGCTTTTATTTAGTTTCACCTGTCCCGGTGTCTGTAGTGAAATCTTGCAAGTTAAATTAGACCCACTTCCTGGTCTCCGATTGAGATGAAATTTTTCATGCATATGTATTAAAAGCATGTACTTACATCAAAGTTTTAAGGATTTTCGAAAATTATATTTTATAACAATCAAGTTAATTTTATTGTTATCATGCTTTTATTCTTGAGTGAGATGCTATTATGAAGGAAAACAATATTCAAAAGCTTTTTTAATAATATTGTAATAATCGTTATCTTCAAATATCGCGATATCAAGACCTTATTTATCAAAATATTCGAAAAGCTTATATACGTACGTTTGAAGCCATATTCGAAAAAAGATAATTCACCTTTTGAAAGTCTATTTGTATGGAAATAGTCAAACATGTAAACCAATCGTTTTAACATTTCAGCTTAATCACTTACATTCGGACATCGAGCATTTTTCTAAAAGCATTTTCTTCACTTAACTACTGTGTGTAAGTTCATTTAAGACTTAAATACAAATTGCAACTATTTTTAACCGACTTCAAAAAAGGAGGAGGTTTCTCAATGTGTGTTCGCGGATAACTTCGTCGTTTATGAACCGATTTTATTATTATTTTGTTCGAAAGGACATATCCCAAGGCCACCCTTGGTATGTCCTTATCCTACCACCACTACCATGATAAGGAAACCAGGATCTGATGATGGCATCCCAGAAAATCGAGGGGAACCTTAGTTTCCTGTTTGAAGTTGTTTTTTTTTGTTTAAAATTATTTAAGAAACCACTTCACATTTTGCTTACAAATAGATTTTAATGACGAATTCAATCTTTTAGAATGGCTCGCGCCAAAGCTGCCGTTCTCGAGACATAACGTGGACGAGATCTAATCGCGATTCTAAATTCATTACCGCATTAATATCGCGGCTACAAAGTCCAAATTCGAGGCATTCAGCCTTGCTTAACGCTCAAATATCGACAAGCACTGATAACTCCCTTGAAGTTACAGATATTATATGCGGGGACAGTAAATTCCGTAAGTAATCTACCTCTATATATATAAAAATGAACCCCTATTTCTTCTGGTTTTGTTGAATTCGTTATAGTCAGGAGAAGTTTCTTATGTAGGATCGGGTAGTGTAGGGCAGGGTAGGGTAGGGTAGTGTAGTGTAAGGTGGTACGACGTTCGCCGGGATAGCTGGTAAACTATAAAAACCGAGGTCTAAAGGTCTAAAATAGGTCAGGTTTGGTGTTATCATTCGGCTAAACCTAGGCAGGCAGATTTTAGCGGCCTTAAACCTCTGAAGGTTTGAACTTCCTCACACTTACCAACTATTACGTATATCACAGAGCCTCGCCCTTTTTCGGCCCGTAGTACTGGGCGGCCAGCTCGTACAGCTCGCGCCGGAGTTGCATCGCGTGCGCGCGCAGTTGCTGTTCGCGAGTCCTTATCGCACGGTACTGCTCCTCGCGCTGTTCAGTCCGCTGCTCGATCTGCCAGCGGAGATAAAGCTCTGGAAAGTAAAATTATACGTCAATAATCCTCGATCAGTATCAGTTATCATCTTCTCCCTACCCTGTTCTCAATTTTTATTTGGGGTTGGAGATTAGAGTCTACCTGGTAGTAAGGAGGGTAAATAAAACTCCAGCTTTACTACTGCAAGCGTTAGTAGTAAGGTGGGTAATAAAAGTTGCCCCCCAAACTACTGGTAGTAAGGAGGGTAAATAAAACTCCAACCTTACTACTGCAAGCGTTGGTAGTAAAGTGGGTATAAAAAGTTGCCCCCTTTACTACTGGTAGTAAGGAGGGTATATAAAACTCCAGCCTTACTACTGCAAGCGTTGGTAGTAAAGTGAGATATAATAGATGCCCCCTTTACAACTGGTAGTAAGGAGGGTAAATAAAACTCCAACCTTACTTCTGCAAGCGTTGGTAGTAAGGTGGGTAATAAAAGATGCCCCCTTTACTACTGGTAGTAAGGAGGGTACATAAAACTCCAACCTTATTACTGCAAGCGTTGGTAGTAAGGTGGGTAGTAAAAGTTGCCCCTTTACTACTGGTAGTAAGGAGGGTAAATAAAACTCCAAACTTACTACTGCAAGCGTTGGTAGTAAGGTGAGATATAATAGATGCCCCCTTTACAACTGGTAGTAAGGAGGGTAAATAAAACTACAACCTTACTTCTGCAAGCGTTGGTTTGGTAGTAAATTGGGTAATAAAACTTGTCCCCTTTACTACTGGTAGTAAGGAGGGTAAATAAAACTCCAACCTTACTACTGCAAGCGTTGGTAGTAAGGGGGGTAATAAAAGTTGCCCCCTTTACTACTGGTAGTAAGGAGGGTAAATAAAACTCCAACCTTACTACTGCAAGCGTTGGTAGTAAGGTGGGTAGTAAAAGTTGCCCCCTTTACTACGGGTAGTAAGGTGAGGAACGAACGGATTTTTCACCAGCGCCCAGTATAATAAGTCTTTGAATGCTAAATGAGATCTGAGTTATCGTGTTATACTCTTTCCTTCATTTACTCGGTTATTTAAAAATTAAATACGTTATTTTCCGTACACAATAAAATAGCACGTTAGCAATTTCCAAAACGACAATAACAGAAATTGCTGGACAGTCCATCAATAATTTCCTTTAGGTACCTACGCAACAAAATAACACGCTAGCGATTTTCAAAATGACAATAATATAAATTGCTGGACAGTCGATCAATGAGCTCCTTTTGGTACGCAACAAAATAACACGCCAGCGATTTTCAAAATGAAAATAATATAAATTGCCAGACAGTCGATCCATAAGCTCCTTTTGGTACGCAACAAAATAACATGCCAGCGATTTTCAACATGACAATAATATGAATTGCTGGACAGTCGATCAATAAGCTCCGATTGGTATGCAACAAAATAAAGATCCTATATGAGGATATCTCTAGAGCTTTACAAAATAGCTCCCGGACCCAATACATCGTTGTTATGGAGGACTTTAACGCGAAACTGGGCAAAGGAAGTGATGGTGAGCTGAGGGTGGGGCCATTTGGATATGGAGAGAAATGCACGAGGCCAGCTGCTAGCCGACTTTATAGACAGGGAGGGCCTCTTTATGATGTAATCCTTCGTCAAAAAGCCTAAACAGCGGAAGTGGACATTGTTGCATCCCAATGGCGTAACGAAGAACGAGATTGACTTAGTCTTGTCAACGATAAGGCAAATATTCAATGATGTCTCTGTGATCAACTTAGTAAAATCAGGAAGCAATCACCGAATGTTAAAGAGGCATATTGAATCTTAAGACCAAGCTAGACAGATGTCGACTGATGAAGTCTACGTTCTGACCAGCGCCCATCCAGCTCCAAGACCCCGAGAGAATTCAGCTCAAGTTACACAATCGCTTCGAATGCCTAGGAGAGTGCGGGAATGTGGACGATTATTATGACAAGTACGTGGAAATTGTTCAAACGGCAGGGTCTAAGATTTTTAAAACTCGCCATTCAAACAGAACCAAAAAAATCTCGGACTTCACTAGCAACCTCATGGAAGAAAGACGCAGATTGGTTTTGCAGTCCTCTGAAAACGCTATTCAGTATCTCCAACTAAACAGGCAGACCTCAGTCTCTAACTCGCGATTTGCGCCAGTATAATACAAATTGTATTATGAGGCGATTGAGAACAACAAAGGCTCAAAAGTATTCGCGAAAGATCTGTCTGTTGGACAAAGTCAAATGACCAAGCTGAAGAATGAGAATGGCAGGATCATATCGTCTAAGACGGAGTTGCTGGAAGAAGTTGAGAAGTTCTACGGACAATTGTACACGACCACACTTCTGCCTGTCAGCGATCTGGCTAAAGACCATAGAGCCAGACTAACCCGACACTATACCGAAGATATCCCGGACGTCAGCCTGTACGAGATTATAATGGCTCTCGAACAGCTCAAAAACAATAAGGCACCGGGTGATGATGGAATTACGGCTGAACTTCCGAAATCAGGTGGAACACCGGTACTTAAAGCTTTTCAGAAGTTATTTAATTCCGTTATACTTGAGGGACAAACGCCTTAGGACAAAGCACATAATTGTGGTCGTGCTTTTCTTCAAAAAGGGCTACAATATCATGCTGAAGAACTACAGACCCATCTCACTTCTGAGCCATTTCTACAAGCTATTTTTGAGAGTCAGTACGATTCGTCTCGCACGCAGGTTTGACGACTTCCAGCCTCCCGAACAAGCCGGTTTCCGAAAAGGCTTTAGTACACATACATACACTACGGCAGATTATACAGAAGACCGAAGAGTACAATCAGCCACTAAAATAATAATATTAATAACCTCGTGCAGGCTGATGCCGATAAAAGGACCAAGTTCCTAGACCTGGCACACCAGGTTACTGATATGTGGCGAGTGGAATCCACCGAAATCATTCCCATAGTCCTGTCCGTGAACGGGCTAATTCCAGCCGACCTTGAACGTCACCTAAGGCGGCTGGATCTCCGAGGCAGACCAATAATTGCAGCAATGTAGAAAGCAGTCCTCCTCGATAATGCCCGGATAGTTCGACGCTTTCTCTTCCCGTTGCACTGAACTCCAGCCGACTGTGCTTCCGCTGGACGTGCTCCTGCCACTTCGCCTCGTGCTAAGTAGAGAGGCTCTAATTTTATATTCGTAAATAATAATAATTCATTTATTGTCAGATTAAAAATGTAAAATCAAATTAAATTCTATGCTTGGCGTTCGTGGACTATGAGAAAGCCTTTAATTCGGTTAAAACTTGGGCTGTTTTACAGTCTCTCCAGCGGTGCCAAATTGACTATCGCTATATCGAGGTACTGAAGTGTTTGTATGAAAACGCCACCATGTCGGTTCGCCTCCAGGATCAAAACTCAGAACCTATCCGGCTGCAACGAGGGGTGAGACAGGGAGACGTTATATCTCCGAAACTGTTCACCGCTGCCCTGGAAGATGCTTTTAAGCTTTTGGACCGGGGCGGACTCGGCATCAATCAACGGCGAGTACATCACCCACCTTCGATTCGTTGAGGATATCGTGGTCATGGCTGAGACTATGGACGACTTGGCAAAATGATAGATAGCCTCAGTAGAGCCTCTCAACAAGTAGGCCTTAGAATGAACATGGACAAGACAAAAATTCAAACGTCCGTATCATACATACTCCTCTGAAGATTTAAGGCTCTACACTCGAAGTTGTTACTGAATATGTATACCTGGGACAAACAGTGGAGGCCGAGTGGGAGGCCTGCCTACGCTACGTTTACCGGTGCGCGACCGCCGCTCGAGAACTTTACTGCCCCAACGGCCATCTGTTCTACGAGCTATGTGCCCCGCCCACTGCCACTTAAGTTTAGTAATTCTGAGAGATGTGTCGGTTACTTTGGTTAATTCGTGTAGGTGACCCAAAAACAGACATTTCAGAACAGCTCAGACCCTTTTCTTACCTTCCCAAAGTACGTAGCTCATAGGCGCGACCGACGGCCAGATAACAGTGGGTGTTGGCTCATAAAGTGGGTTGATGTACGTGGTCAGTTCATTGGGCTGGTTTATCCAAGACCAAATACTGGTTGTCTGTGTGAAAACCCCTCGCGAGACCCTTTTCTTACCTTCCCAAAGTACGTAGCTCATGGGCGCGACCGACGGCCAGATAACAGTGGGTGTTGGCTCATAAAGTGGGTTGATGTATGTAGTCAGTTCATCGGGCTGGTTTATCCACGACCAAATACTGGTTGTCTGTGTGAAAACCCCTCGCGAGACCCTTTTCTTACCTTCCCAAAGTACGTAGCTCATGGGCGCAACCGACGGCCAGATAACAGTGGGTGTTAGCTCATAAAGTGGGTTGATGTACGCGGTCAGTTCATCGGGCTGTTTTATCCAAGACCAAATACTGGTTGTCTGTGTGAAAACCCCTCGCGAGACCCTTCCTTACCTTCCCAAAGCACGTAGCTCATGGGCGCGACCGACGGCCAGATAACAGTGGGTGTTGGCTCATAAAGTGGGTTGATGTATGTAGTCAGTTCATCGGGCTGGTTTATCCACGACCAAATACTCGTTGTCTGTGTGAAAACCCCTCGCGAGGCGCGCTCCTGGTCGTTGTCGCAGAGGAAAGTACCTGAAAAAGTTGAGCCATCATTATCATCATCATCATATCAGACGGAAATCGTCCACAGCTAGACAAAGGCCTCCCGCAAGGATTTCCACGACGACCGGTCCTGCGCTGCCCGCATCCATCGGCTTCCCGCGATCTTCGCCAGGTCGTTGGTCCACCGCGTGGGATGCCTGCCTACGCTACGTTTTCCGGTGCAAGAACTTTACTGCCCCATCGGCCATCTGTTCTACGAGCTATGTGCCCTGCCCACTGCCACTTCAGTTTAGCGATTCTGTGAGCTATGTCGGTTACTTTACGTTACTGCGGATCTCCTCGTTTCTGATTCGATCACGCAGAGAAACTCCGAGCATAGCACGCTCCATTGCCCTTTGGGTGACCTTGAGCCTTCTTATGAGGCCCATAGTAAGCGACCATGTCTCAGTTCCGTAAGTCATCACTGGCAACACACACAAAAAGTTGAGTCGTCAATATTAAATGTCATTATCATCATTTTTTTATATTTTTTATTTACAATTGGTAAGCCCTTGGCATCATCTCACCTGATGGTAAGTGACAATGATGCCGAAGATGGAAGCGGGCTTACCAAGATTCCCAAACGCAATGGGGATCTGGCTATCTTATCTTCAAGCCGGAACACATCAATGCTGTTAAAACTGATGTTTAGCGGCAAGACTTAGATAAGACGGTGGTAGCTAGCCAGGCGGGCTATGAAAATGGCTTACCACCAACGAAACCAAGTCTTACAAAGTTGACCCCTCTGGGAATCGAACCTGCGACCTCCTGGTGTGAAGCGAATGGACTAACCATTACGTCACGGAGGCGGCTAAATTCAAAAAGCCGATTCTCGCGACACACCAGATTGACCTTCTAACGAGTAAGAGGCCTGCCTACGCTACATCTTACGGTGCGCGATCGTCACTCGAGAGTTTTACTGCCCCAACGGCGTCCTTTCTTCGAGCTATATGTCCCGCCCACTGGTACTTGGGTTTAGTGATTCTGTGAGCTACTTCGTTTACTTTACGCCTCCGTGGCGTAATGGTTAGTCCATTCGCTTCACACCAGGAGGTAGCGGGGTCAACTTATCTTGAAGTAAAACGACAAATAATAAAAACCGACCAAGTGTGAGTCGTACTGGCGTTAAAAAGTCCGATCTAAATGAAAAAAAAAAATATTTTTCTGTCTCTGGTGTTGACGTTTTTGTTTGTAATGAAAACAATATACTATTGCTATAGTTGTGTGACTAAAAAAAAGCGTCGGTGGCCCAACCGGTAACGACTCGGTCCATCTAACCAGAGGTACCGGGTTCAAATCTGGACGGCCAATGTACCAATGAGTTTTTCAAATACTTACGTACATACGACTTACCGATTGCTTTAACGGTGAAGGAAACCATCGTGAGGAAACCTGCACACGCCTGCGAAGAAACTCGAAGGTTGTGTGTGAAGTCGACCAACCCGCACTGGGCCCGCGTGGTCGACCAAGGCCTAATCGCCCTGATTCAGGGTAGGCTCGACCCCTCGGTGGGGACGTATATGAGCTGTTATAATAATAATTGTGTGGCGAGGTGTGGCGGTACGGAATCCTAGGTGCGCCAGTCTGACTCGCACTTGGCCAGTTTTAATTAAAAATAGGTATACATAGAGCGTCGGTGGTGTAACGGCTAGGGCCGCCGCCTCGTGTCCGGGAGGTCGTGGTTCGAATCCTGCCACATACCAACGTGTTTCATATGTACGTTTATCCGACGCTCTTACGGTGAAGGAAAACATCGTGAGGAAACCTGCACAAGCCAGCGGAAAAACTCGCAGGTTGTGTGTGAAGTCGACCAACCCGCACTGGGCCCGCGTGGTCGACTAAGGCCCGATCGCCCTAATTCAGGGTAGGCTCGGTGGGAACGTTAATGAGCTGATATGATGAGGTATACATTCAAACCTTTTTTTAACGTTTCTGTTTTAATCTTTTAAATCGAACCGCAAAATGTGGAAAACGGTCAAGTTCAAGTCGAACTCCCGTGAAGAGGGTTCTGCATCATTAAGACTTTAGGTTTTTAGTTCAGGTTTTTCCATTAACTATAAGATATATTCCTTTTTTTTCTAAATTGAGGGAAACACTTATTTTTGTAAATTCTCCTTGATATCTTCTTCTCATTTTGCCGGTTATATTCCCAGCCAAGGTAAGCGAGTTTCCAAAAATCTTTGAATACAGTTCCACTTTTTTTTAACGAAATGACTGACAAAACACCTTATTTTAAATGATATTATTTTTAACATTTTGTGGGTGTGACCTCCGCTGGTTTCCTTAAATATCAAAAACATCGTGAGGAAACCTGCACACACCTGCGAAGAAACTCGAAGGTTGTGTGTGAAGTCGACCAACCCGCACTAGGCCCGCGTGGTTGACTAAGGCCCTATCGCCCTAATTCAGGGTAGGCTCGAGCCCCTCGGTGAGGACGTATATGAGCTGATATGATGATGATGCTGACCTCCGGCTAAGGCAAGCATCTTGCATCTTTGAATGCAGCTTTGCTCATTTTTTACCCGACCGCGCCAGAAGGTTTCAAGTGTATGTATGTATGTATGTATATTTATTTCTTTGGCACGGCCTGTAGTCGAAACGACTTGATGGATTTTGGAGTGCGTGGTGTCGTTAGATTCCTCTTGAACCCGAGAGTGACATAGGATACATTTTTAACCCACGGGTAAAAGGGGGGGGAAAGTTTTTATTATTATAAAGGGATGTTTTTTGGGTAATATTTATCATTTGCCTCAATATTTCGGACACTTTCTCTCCGGGTGCAAAGCGTTATTTTCATCCTGTAGGTACAACGTAATATGACAAACATTGTCGGAAATTGAGGACGAAACCAAAGTATATATATTTTACTAAAAGGGCGCACGCGCAGTTTGACGACGCACAGTCATAGCAAAGTATATATTACTACTATGTACTAACATACTAACATACGGTATAGATACAGATTGGTTACAGTTTGGTTGTGATTTCGCCGCCATTTTGTTTGTCCCGTCATTCGTTTTTTGAAATGTCATTCCTGGCCCGTTGTATGAAGTGTCCAAGGTGTGACGAAACAGTGGGAATATAAGGTTATGCTTACCAAATTGACTAGCATACGAATGTTCGAACAGCGTGATGAGAAACGACTGCCGGTATTCGAAGCTGCATGGGAACTGCTCTAGGAACTGCCTCACGCAGTCCAGAAACAGTGGGAAAGTGGGGGCCGCCCGGGGCTGCGTCTGGCCGTAGACGCCGACGCGCGTGCGTGCGCCGAAGGGGTGGCCCGCTTGCAGCCACTCGCGTTCTATGAGAGCTTGTAGTCTGTGAATAGAATTTTTTGAGGATGTCAAGCATCGGCATCAGACCAGTCAATTGGACAACGGAATTAAATTATATATTAGTAACAAATTGTCAAAAGTCAAATGAGATTTTATAAAATCATTAAATTTAAATATAAAATGTCATTACTAAAGTATTAATTATAAGAAAATTTACACAAATAATAAAATACCTATTACGTTATACGTAATTTAGGCGATTTAAAAAAATCTTTTTAACTATACGGGCTATATACGGGCGCGCCTCCCCAAAAGTGCGGCACTTCTACCGACCGATCTCCAGTCTTTTGAGAAGTAGTTCCTGATTTAATTGGACAATGGATTATAAGTGCACACACACACACACACACATCAGCTCATATACGTCCCCACCGAGGGGCTCGAGCATACCCTGAATTAGGGCCGGATTATAAGTGCAGCAATTGGTATTTTAAAAAAAAGTATTTTTAACCATACGAATTCTAGTCATCTGAGTTACTTTTTATCATCTGTCAAGAACGACGTTTTGTTCTAAAAATGTTTGAAATACCTAGGCGTGACGTCATAGTTTAGCAGCGTCATATATGTACTCATTTTGTGATTTTGGTAAATTAAAATCGTTGACTTGATGGAAAACAAAACGAGTTAGGTTTTCCGAAGTTTAAGTGGGAGGGCAATTTCGTGATCAAGAATTCATAATTTAATTCTGATGCTGTCGTCATCCCTATTGGCAAGCCCTTGGCATCATCTTACTTAATGATAAGTGACGATGATGCTGAAGATGGACGCTGACTTATTCCCCAACGCAATGGAGAACTGGCTATTTTATCTTCATTCATTATACATACATCGTGGTGTTAACATTGATGTTTGGCGACAATATTTTGATAATATGGCGGTAGCTAGCCAGGCGGGCTCAGAAAATGCCATTCTACCAACCAAACCGAGTCTTACAGAGTTAGACTTCGCTGGGAATCGAACCCGCGACCTCCTGATGTAAAGCTAATTAACTAACTATTACGCCACAGAGGCGGTTGATTTTTCTTAAAAGAAAATCTAGACTGTTTTAAGGAACCTTTTTAAATCGGTATTTAATGTATTACTGGTTATTTTTATAACTTTATAAAGTTCGTAAACTGATGTTAGAAGAAAACGAAAAAGGTAGGTACATAGGCCACACCGAAATGATTGAGAATCAGATACTTTTTGCAGATAATTGATGAAACCTCTTTTTTAACATGAATATGCAACCTCTTTAGTTATATATTTCGTTTAAATAATAAAAAAATAATGCGAGGGAAAAATGTTATGTCATTATTAAGTTTTTTAGAAAATCATAAAAATGAAACTCAGTAAGGAACATTTTCGTGCGATAATTTTTCATAACTTTCGTCGCGGTTTATTGCAAGAAGAATGCTTCAATGAACTTTTTGGTTTATATGGCACGGACGCACCATCAAAGGCGACTGTATATCGTTGGTATGCTGAATTCAAACGAGGTCGTGATTCCGTCAACATCTTCAGGTCGACCAAAAACAGCCGTTACGCCGGAGAACGTCGCTGCCATCAGAGAATTACTACATGAAGATAGACATGTCACATATGAGCAGATTCGGGCTGAACTTGGGATTGGAATGACAGCAATAAAAACAATACTACATACAGAACTTGGTGTAAGAAAGTTAGTTTCCCGCTGGATACCACATAATTTAACAGAAGAGCACAAAGTCGCCCGTGTTGATTGGTGTCGAAAAAATCTGAAACGATTTGACGGAGGGCAATCAAATGCTGTTTATAGCATAATATCAGGTGATGAGTCTTGGATCTACTCTTACGAACCGGAAAGAAAGCATAAATCGGCTGTATGGGTCTTCGAAGGCGAGACAAAACCTACCAAAGTAGTTCGTTCCCGCAGCGTGTCTAAAAAAATGATCGCTTCGTTCGTCGCTAAAACAGGACATATAATGACAGTTCCTCTTCAGAATCAAAGAACAGTTACCGCCGATTGGTATACTACCGTTTGTTTGCCCCGTGTCATCGCTGAACTTCGTAAATCCAATCCAAACCGTCGCATCATCCTTCATCACGACAACGCTAGCTCCCACACCGCCCGGAAAACTATTGAATATTTAAATACCGAAAACATTGAGTTGATGGACCATCCTCCGTACAGCCCCGATTTAAGCCCCAACGACTTTTTTACATTCCCAAAAACCAAAGATTTGTTGCGAGGAAAACGATTTGAGGACCCCGATTGTGCAGTCGAAGCTTACAATTCCGCCATTTTAAATAGGCCAACTTCAGACTGGCATAGCTGTTTCAATGATTGGTTTAATCGTATGCAAAAATGCATCAATTGTAAAGGTGAATACTTCGAAAAACAATAATTAAAAAATAATAACATAAAATGTGTAGTTTTTTTTATTCTCAATCATTTCGGTGTGGCCCTCGTATTTGATACGAGTAAGTAGGTATTTATATATCATACTAGCTTTTGCCCGCGGCTTCGCCCGCGTGGACATCGTTTTTGTGACTGACTTAGAGGGTGCGCGGTGCGCGAGCCGCAAGCGAGCGTGGACATGAATTTTCTCCAGATCCCTCGGGAACTATGTCAGGATATGCTTATTAGTAAATCGTGTCATTTCCAACCCCCTCAACCATCTCTGTGCAAAAAATCACAAAATCCATTGTTCCATTGCAAGATTAAAGAAATTAACCAAAAAAGAGTATATTTTCAATTCCCTCGGGAATATCATCGGGCTATGCTATTTTCACGGGATAAAAAGTAGCCTATGTCCTTCCTTGTGACACAGGCTACCTGCATGCTAAATTTCATTAAGATTGGTAAAGGCGTCGACGCGTGAAAAGGTAACAAACTAACAAACACATTTTCACATTTATAATATTATAAGGATAACCCTTCACGCGGAGATATCAAACGCGTCACCGGGGCTCACGCGGGAAGAGTAATTTGGCCGCACGGTAGTCCGCTTGGCCCTTTGCCGATATCCAAGGTTTTCTCTGTATTTTTGTATAAAACCTATGAAAACTAATTACTGTTCTAGTTAGCTAATGAAATCTTCTTTCTATCTATATCCATTTAAGCAAGATTTCATATATTTTTTTGGATTTTTTTGCAAACAACCTACACTTTTTGTGACGTTTGTATGAAATCTGACACTAAAAAGTTCAGAAATCTTTATTTTGGAAGAAAACTTCTATGGAATCACTCAAATAAACGATAAATATTGAGGTATCAGTCCCTCCAAAGTGTTTTAGTATAGTTTTCCAGAGATCAGAACAGTGTAAGTATGTAAAAAGTTTATCGTCCTTGAGCGCGCTCATTTTTCATCCCAAGCGGATGACGCCCCGCTTGAGCGGTGTAACGTAACCGTGCCGCTTCGGATGACGCCCCGCTTGAGTGGTGTAACGTAACCGTGCCGATTCTGATACCGCCCCGCTTGAGCAGTATAACGTAACCGTGCCGATTCCGATGACGCCTCGCTTGAGCGGTGTAACTTAACCGTGCCGATTCGGATGACGCCGCACATAAGCGGTGTAACGTAACCGTGCCGATTCGGATGACGCCCCGATTGAGCGGTGTAACGTAAACCGTGCCGATTCGGATGACGCCTCGCTTAAGCGATGTAACGTAACCGTGCCGATTCGGATGACGCCCGCTTGAGCGATGTAACGCAACTGTGCCGATTCGGATGACGCCCCGCTTGAGCGGTGTAACGTAACCGTGCCGATTCGGTTGACGCCCCGCTTGAGCGGTGTAAAGTAACCGTGCTGATTCTGATAACGCCCCGCTTGAGCGGTGTAATGTAACCGTGCCGATTCCGATGACGCCTCGCTTGAGCGGTGTGATGTAACCGTACCGATTCGGATGACACCCCGCTTAAACGGTGTAACGTAACCGTACCGATTCGGATGACGCCCCGCTTGAGCGGTGTATCGTAACCGTGCCGATTCGGATGACGCCCCGCTTAAGCGATGTAACGTAACCGTGCCGATTCGGATGACGCCCGCTTGAGCGATGTAACGCAACTGTACCGATTCGGATGACGCCCCGCTTGAGCGGTGTAACGTAACCGTGCCGATTCGGATGACGCCCAGCTTGAGCGGTGTAACGTAACCGTGCCGATTCGGATGACGCCCCGCTTGAGCGGTTTAACGTAACCGCGCCGATTCCGATGACGCCCCGCTTGAGCGGTGTAACGTAACCATTCCGATTCGGATGACGCCCCGCTTGAGCGGTGTAACGTAACCGTGACGATTTGGATGACGCCCCGCTTGAGCGGTGTAGCGTAACCGTGCCGATTCTGATGACGCCCCGCTTGAGCGGTGTAACGTAACCGTGCTGATTCTGATAACGCCCCGCTTGAGCGGTGTAATGTAACCGTGCCGATTCGGATGACGCCCCGCTTGAGCGGTGTAACGTAACCGTGCCGATTCTGATGACGCCCCGCTTGAGCGGTGTAACGTAACCGTGCCGATTCGGATGACGCCCCGCTTGAGCGCTGTAACGTAACCGTGCCAATTCGGATGACGCCCCGCTTGAGCGGTAACCGTGTCGATTCAAATGACGCCCCGCTTGAGCGGTGTGACGTAACCGTGCCGATTCACATGACGCCCTGCTTGAAGGGGACACCTAATCATGCTACCGTGTACGATTTACATACGTACATTTAATTTATTTTTAAATAATATTGCTAAGATTTGGAAGCAGTCGCGCTTCTACAGTGTACTTTGCCCGCGCCCCAGTTTAGAGTACATTGACGCACGACGACTTAGCATAATGACTTAGCATAATTTTATTATTTTTTAAATCAGTGTTCAATTAGAGATACATCTGTCAAGACATTTCATTTGGGACTACCTCTAAGACACTCATTAACATTGATATTGCATATCCTGTACAAGATCATATCCTGTACATACCGTTTTACACTTACCCTCGTATTGTCCTACAGTCGGGATTCAATATGATTTGCACTAGCGAACAAACTAACAATGTGGCGTCTTCTCCCCGCGTACCGTGTATTAGGACTGGTTCGGCTTTCTGCAAAATTAAGAAATACAACATTGTAACAGGCAGTGTAAATGATCCATCATTAACGGGATGTTTGGTAGACTGTTGGCCAAACAGGAAACACGGGTAGGTGGGACCATTGTAACAATGTGAATGATCTATCTTTAACGGGATGTTTGGTGGACTGTTGGCCAAACAGGAAACAAGGGTAGGTGGAACCATTGTAACAATGTGAATGATCCATTATTAACGGGATGTTTGGTAGACTGTTGGCCAAACAGGAAACACGGGTAGGTGGGACCATTGTAACAATGTGAATGATCTATCTTTAACGGGATGTTTGGTAGACTGTTGGCCAAACAGGAAACAAGGGTAGGTGGAACCATTGTAACAATGTGAATGATCCATCATTAACAGGATGTTTGGTAGACTGTTGGCCAAACAGGAAACAAAAGTAGGTGGAACCATTGTAACAATGTGAATGATCCATTATTAACGGGATGTTTGGTAGACTTTTGGTCAAACAGGAAACAAGGGTAGGTGGAACCATTGTAACAATGTGAATGATCCATTATTAACGGGATGTTTGGTAGACTGTTGGCCAAACAGGAAACAAGGGTAGGTGGAACCATTGTAACAATGTGAATGATCCATTATTAACGGGATGTTTGGTAGACTGTTGGCCAAACAGGAAACTAGGGTAGGTGGAACCATTGTAACAATGTGAATGATCCATTATTAACGGGATGTTTGGTAGACTGTTGGCCAAACAGGAAACAAGGGTAGGTGGAACCATTGTAACAATGTGAATGATCTATCATTAACGGGATGTTTGGTAGACTGTTGGCCAAACAGGAAACACGGGTAGGTGAGACCATTGTAACCATGTGAATGATCCATCATTAACGGGATGTTTGGTAGACTGTTGGCCAAACAGGAAACAAGGGTAGGTGGAACCATTGTAACAATGTGAATGATCTATCATTAACGGGATGTTTGGTAGACTGTTGGCCAAACAGGAAACACGGGTAGGTGAGACCATTGTAACCATGTGAATGATCCATCATTAACGGGATGTTTGGTAGACTGTTGGCCAAACAGGAAACAAGGGTAGGTGGAACCATTGTAACAATGTGAATGATCTATCATTAACGGGATGTTTGGTAGACTGTTGGCCAAACAGGAAACACGGGTAGGTGAGACCATTGTAACCATGTGAATGATCCATCATTAACAGGATGTTTAGTAGACTGTTGGCCAAACAGGAAACAAGGGTAGGTGGAACCATTGTAACAATGTGAATGATCCATCATTAACGGGATGTTTAGTAGACTGTTGGCCAAACAGGAAACAAGGGTAGATGGGACCATTTAGAACTTGTTTATGTTTAGTGCCAATGACCTTTACTCGACCTCAACGTTTTTTTTATAAAATCTTAAATTTGACATTTTGACGTGAATAAGACTATATTAACACGCATTTATTAGCTTCACATGTATGTATATATATTTTTATGTATGTTTGTATGTATGTTTGTAACCGACTCCTTTGCACTCGATTTTGACCAACTTTAATCGGACAGATTTAATTCAAACTTTGTACATTTATCAAGACTCAGTGACAATACAATAATTTCATAAGTTTATCTCATTATCCTGAACTAAAAAATGAAAAATAAATATAGTTAAAAAATAACAAAAAAACACGCTTTTAACAAACTAAAAAGTGAAAAATAATTCTTAATATAAGCTGAAAAGATAAACGAAAAACACGTATTATTGTGATAAAAGCGTGGGTTGCTCGATATACGAAACACAAAGCGCCCCACGCTTTTTTTACAATAATACTAGTGTTTTTCGATCATTATTGTTTTCAGCTTATATTAAGAATTATTTTCCACTTTTTGGTTTGATGCGCTTTAAAAGCGTGTTTTTTCGTTTTTTTTTTTAAATATATTTATTTTACTATTTAATACTGTAACATTCAAAATAAAATCATTCTCATCTCTAATGTTGTTTGTAATGTAATGAGTACCAATAATTTGACCCCCAATAATAACGAGAAAAATAATTATGAGATGACAAAATATCGAAACACGAAATGGTATATATTACTTATTAATTTTCCAGAGGTCTCGGGTTCAAATCCGGACGGGCAATGTACCAATGAGTTTTAAAAAACTTACATACATATACTTAACGATTACGGTGAAGGAAAACATCGTAAAGAAACCTGCACATCTGATTCCAGATGTGTATGAAGGTCGCGTTGCACACGTCCGAAGGTGCAAATCTAAATGCCCTACACGTGACCGCGGGTGATGCTAAGTGCAACACCAGGCAACCGCCGTCTATCCCTTGGATAGCACGGTTAATTGTGCCATACGATAAGAAAGAGAAAGAAACAGTTTTCTTATTACGAAAATTTGCTATTCAGTTGCAAAGACAGCACATTTTGTAATAATTTGTTAAGTTTAAATTTTGTTTAAAAAAAAAGGTAATTGAAAGATTACTAATTGAAACAACTCACCCATCAACCACTGGAAACTACGATTTTTTTTCGATATATTACTAAATTATACAATTTTGTACAGAAATAAATACATTCTCATTTTTTGTATTTTGCAAAATATTGATTTGAAAAGGTTGACCCATGTTGTGCCCATACAAGAAAAAATTAAACCAAAACATTTTATATTTTTATAAAAAAAAATATTTTTTTTATTAAAAAAATATCCCTTATGTTTACAATAATGTAAACATAAGGGAAAAAAAACGAATAAACGAAAACTATATTAAATTTCCCTACTAGCAACACTGAATTAGTTAGAATTTTTAAGCGCAGCGGCTGCAATTTTGAAACAAACTAAAATTTGGGGGCGGAACAAGAGTCGCCATGAGCAACCAGGCCAAATCTACTTAGTTGCATACAGGAAACAGCCTACCAAACGTCATGTTTTGGTCATCATCTGCAAGGTGACACGCCTTAGGCACACCCCGGACACTGCATACAACGGTCGTGAAATGACATTTCTAAAAACAAATGACGGAGCAAACAAAATCACAGCGAAATCCTATACGTTCAAGAACCAAACTAAAACCAATCTGTACTGTGGTGACGAGGGGGTGAGGTCGGAATCTAGAGAGCGGCAGGGAGTATACTTTGCCTCAGGGCTCCTACTTCTTCTTAACGTGTGGCACAGTTAACCGTGCTATCAAAGGGATGGACGGCGGTTGCCTGGTGTTGCACTTAGCATCACCCGTGGTCACGTGTAGGGCATTTAACTTTACACCTACGGACGTGTGCAACGTGACCTTCATACACATCTGGAAACAGATGTGCAGGTTTCCTCACCTTCACCGTTAAGCAATCGGTATGTATATGTACGTAAGTTTTGAAGAACTCATTGGTATATTGGCCGTCCGGATTTGAACCCAGGACCTCTGGTTAGGAGGACCGAGTCGTTACCGGTTGAGCCACCTACCTCCTACTAACACTGGTTTTAAGCAACAAGGTAATAAAGGTGAAAAGTTGTAACCAACGCGTGAAAAAAAAAACTTACATGGTGTATGTGCTGAGCAACTATGCAAGCTGTGTGCAGAGAATTTCTAACATTTTCTGGCCAACCACACGATTCCAGCTTCGAAATCCACTTATCACTGGAGATCTCTTTATCGTTGCACGCTGAAATTTAAACAAAATTACATGTTGAAGTGAAAACTCCTTTAGGCGCGTTGGGCATTTTTGAGAAGGAAAAAACCATTGAACTCGCGACAGCGTCGCCGTCACCGACTCCTCACCAGGAACACTCGCAGGGTCAAAACTTATAAAACTTTTTTTGGAATGGGTTAAAACTTGAACTCGCGACACAGTCGCCGACACCGTCACCGTCACCGTACCAGGAACACTCAAAACTAACACGGCTACGTAGACTTAGTTTAAGAATAAAAGTCGACCAACTAAAGATGTGCAGTTAGATTAATAAAAATATCATAGATTTTCCATACAAAATGTTCTATTATCAGTTGATAATAGAACATTTTGTATGGAAAATCTATGATATTTTCCAAAATGTATGAACTGATATAATAATTGTATGAGCTGATATGAATGTATGAATGTATGAGCTGATATAATAATTTTATAAAAACAAAATTTTATTTGCAGTTGCAAATAAAATTTTGTTTTTATAAAATTATTATATCAGCTCATATACGTCCCTACCGAGGGGCTCGAGCCTACCCTGAATCAGGGCGATTAGGCCTTAGTCGACCACGCGGGCCCAGTGCGGGTTGGTCGACTTCACACACAACCTTCGAGTTTCTTTGCAGGCGTGTGCAGGTTTCGTCGCGATGTTTTCCTTCACCGTTAAAGCAATCGGTAAGTATATGTACGTAAGTTTTTTTGAAAAACTCATTGGTACATTGGCCGTCCACCAGATTTGAACCCGGTACCTCTGGTTAGATGGACCGAGTCGTTACCGGTTGAGCCACCGACGCTTATAATATATAAAATACACATTTATTTTTTGAAATGACCACGGAAGACTACTTTGCGCGAGTCCGACTCGCACTTGACCGGTTTTTTTAGTGACCTAGTGAAAAGTATGTTTTCTTTTATTCACAATTGCTAAGCCTTTGGCATCTTCTCACCTGATGGTAAGTGACGATGATGCTGAAGATGGAAGCGGGCTTACCAAGTTTCCTCAACGCAATGGGGATCGGGCTATCTTATTTTCAAGCCGCGACACATCAATGCTGTTAACCTGCGTTGCCACTTTAGTGATTTTCTCACTAGATTCGGTGATTTTTCGACAAAAAATATCGACGGTTCATACATTTTGGAGACTTTTTAATCACAGTAACACAATACAATACATTTAGCGATAAAATTCCAATTTTATATTGATCTGGTACCTTTTTGGACATTATTCTGCTCGTAGAACAGATGGCCGTTGGGGCAGTAAAGTTCTCGAGTGGGGACCACGCACCGGAAAGCGTAGTGTAGTCAGGCCTCCCACTCGGTGGACCGATGACCTGGTGAAGGTCGCGGGAAGCCGCTGGATGCGGGTAGCGTAAAACCGGTCGTCGTGGAGATCCTTGGGGGAGGCCTTTGTCCAGCAGTGGACGTCCTTCGGCTGATATGATGATAATGATTTAGCAACACTGCTGTTAACATTGATGTTTGGCGGCAAGAGTTAGATAAAATGGTAGCAGCTAGCCAGGCGGGCTATGAAAGTGCCCTAACCACCAGCCAAACCGAGTCTTACAGAGTTGACTTCGCCGGCAATCCTGCGACCTCCTGGTGTCAAGCGAATGGGCTAACCATTCGCCACGGAGACGATTAAAACAAGTTCTAGTCAACAAAATGTACCTTCAATAAGTTTCGAAAAGCTTTCCAAAAGCTGCTGATTACTATCCACATCATCCATTGACCTGTTGTATATTTTCCACTGGGAGTAGTTTGAGCTGCTCTCAGTTCCACCACCTGGAACAAATGCACACAATACACATTTGGTTTGGTATACTCTCCGTATCCACGGAGCGAGCTATGCTCGGAATTTCCCCTACGCGATCGAATCAGAAATCAATCATCAAATCAAAACATTTATTTCGGACAAATTAATCCATAGAGTGTTAGTACAAGAAAATATTATAAAGACATTCTAGGGTTATAGCAAGGTAACAACAAATTAAAATTGGTTAACATGCAGCCGTACCAATGGGGATGACGAATGCTAGTCATCTGAGTTACTCTTTATCATCTGTCAAAAACGACTTTTGTTCTAATAATGTTAGAAATACCTAGGCGTGACGTCATAGTGTAGCAGCGTTATTTATGTACTCATTTTCAAGCGACTTCCTAAAAGGAGGAGGTTCTCAATTCGTCTGTATGTTTTTTTTTATGTATGTTACCTCATAACTTTGGACTGGGTGAACCAATTTTTATGATTCGTTTTTTATTTGAAAGCTAGTGCTGCCCGTGTGGTCCCATATAAATTTTATCAAAATCGGTGTAGTAGTTTATTAGAAAATTAACAAAATCCAAAAATAATAATGCAAAAATGTACTAAGTTGTTGCGATGGAAGTCGGTTTTTTAACGTGTTTAGCGTTATCAATTATGTGATTTTGGTGAATTAAAAATCGAAGACTTGATGGAAAACAAAACGAGTAAGATTTTCCGAAGTTTAAGTAGGAGGGCAATTTTGTGAGCAAGAGTTCATAATTTATTTCTGATGCTGTCGTCATCCCTATTGCCACATGATAGGGCAGTCGGGTCGGCTAGCCACAACGCTCAGGATGCTGTTGCCGCTGCCACGAACACGGTTCAGCAACGAGGCGGCGTCTTAAGATGGCATGAAAGCCATCCGTACGACTTCAGCAAACATGCCTGATGCGCTGCAGTACCTCAGCAGCCCCAACAGCATTCTGAATGCGTTGTTATACTTACTGAACGCGCAAGGCATTGATTGTCTTCTGCGTATGGTTGACCCATAGACTGCACGTATAAATAAGAATATGTGCAGAAAGCTTAAAATAAAACAACTTCAACAGCTTTGGTGCAACGTGCAAATTTGCGAGCCAACATATCACATCTGACAGCCAACGCCCGGCGCTCCCTCTCTATATCCTCATCATCGGAGAGATCCTCCGAGACCCAGTGACCCAGGTACTTGATACGAGAAACTCTCGGCAAAGCGTCTCCGTCTATGAAAACGGGTGGAACTGAAGTGGTTTTGTGACCACGAGATTGAAACACTAAAAGTTCACTCTTCTTCACATTGTACCTGAGTCCACATGCCCCGGCATACCTCTCACATACCAGTAATAATTTACGTAATGAGGAGATCCGTAGGAGAGCCAAAGTAACCGACATAGCTCACAGAATCGCTAAACTTAAGTGGCAGTGGGCGGGACTCGTAGAACAGAAGGCGTTAGTGCAGTAAAGTTCTCGAGTAGCGACCGCGCACCGGAAGACGTAGCGTAGGAAGGCCTCCTACACGGTGGACTGACGACCTTGTGAACGTCGCGGGAAGCCGCTGGATGCGGGCAGCGCAGGACCGGTCGTCGTGGAAATCCTTGGGGAAGGCCTTTGTCCAGCAGTGGACGTCTCTTAATATGACGATGACTCTTCGTAGAGTTTGGTAGTTTTACTGACAAGATTCTATAGAAAATTCAGTTACTACAAAAGCACACCCTAGACACTTCATAAAACGGGCCAGAAATGACATTTCAAAAAAGGAATGACAAACAAAATGGCGGTGAAATCCTATACGTTCGACACCCAAACTGTAACCAATCTGTATCAATCTGGGTGACGAGGGGGTGAGGTCGCAATCTAGAGAGCGGCAGGGAGTGCCCTGTCCATACTATATGTTACTAGCTGTCCCGGCGAACTACGTACCGCCTTACATTACATTACACTGCCCTACCCTACACTACACTACCCTACCCTACACTAACCTACCCTACACTACTCTACCCTACACTACACTACCCTACCCTACACTACCCTACCCTACCCTACACTACCCTACCCTACCCTACATTACCTTACCCTACCCTACATACAATACACTACACTACCCTACCCTACACTACCCTACACTACACTACCCTACACTACCCTACACTACACTACCCTACACTACCCTACACTACACTACCCTACCCTACACTACCCTACCCTACCCTACCCTACATACACTACACTACACTACACTACCCTACACTACACTACACTACCCAACCCTACCCTACACTACCCTACCCTACACTACCCTACCCTACTCTACCCTACCCTACCCTACATACACTACACTACACTACCCTACACTACCCTACACTACACTACCCTACACTACACTACCCTTCCCTACCCTACACTACCCTACCCTACACTACACTACACTACCCTACACTACACTACACTACACTACCCTACACTACACTACACTACCCTACCCTACCCTACATAAGAACCTTCTCCTGACAATAACGAACTCGACAAAAAAAGAATTGGCCAAATCGGTCCAGCCGTTCTGGAGTTATAGCTTCAGGAAGGAAAACCCGACTTATTTTTATATAGTAGATTACTAATATATATATGTACTTTGACAAAAGTGCACCAATTCTCTCTTTGGCCTCCTACAAAAAGATAGTCTGGCCACAAGTTTAGACTATCGTCGATTGTTTAGCGTGCCTCGATTCTGGAAGTCCATTATCATCACATCATATCAGTCCAAAGATATCCCCCAACTAAGGTGTCCCCCAAGGATCCAGTGGCTTCCCTCAACGTTCACCAGACCGTCGTTCTACCAAGTACGATGCCTGCGTACGCTACGTCTTACGATGCGCGGTCGCCACTCGAGAGTTTTACTACCACAACGGTCGTCCATTCTGCGAGCTTCGTGCCCCGTTCACTGCCCTATCAGTTACTTTAGTTCGTCTGCGGATCCCCTCATTATTCTAATTCAATCACTTAGATAATTTTGTTTAATGACAATAAAGAAATTTTCTAGCCACCTTGTGGCGTCAGATATACCAGACACAGATAGACTTAGTAGGTGTAAGTACTATTGTGACAAAACCACCTAATGGTACACTACTATTCTATTACTTCATCATCATCATCATCATCATATCAGCCACAAATCGTCCACTGCTGAACAAAGGCCTCCCCCAAGGATTTCCACGACGACCGGTCCTGCGCTGCCCGCATCCATCGGCTTCCCGCGACCTTAACCAGGTCATCGGTCCACCGCGTGGGAGGCCTGCCTACGCTACGTTTTCCGGTGCGCGGTCGCCACTCGAGAACTTTACTGCCCCATCGGTCATCTGTTCTACGAGCTATGTGCCCTGCCCACTGCCACTTCAGTCTAGCGATTCTGTGAGCTATGTCGGTTACTTTAGTTCTATTACTTATAGTGATAAAATGAGGAACAAAAACATTTTACGTGGTAGTTGGAGTTGGTAATAGGAAATATAATTTGTTGTATTGATCTCCAAACTAGGGGGACCCTGTATCTTGGAGATCAGATTCTTTCTTTAATACGTCTGTTTGTGAATATGGGTAAATGGGTGATAGCGACTGTATGTACGTACGTGCGTGAGTTGTGTATGGATGTGTGTGTTTGTGTGTGGTGTACTCATTAGTCTAGCGAATGTTACATATCAAACTACTGCACAACTACAGATGTTTTATCTCACGAGCGCGGGTTAGCCATACTTGTGTGTGTAATGCGTATCGACACTCGCTATTGTGAGTTTATAAGTTGCGTCTATTGTGTGCGCTATTGTAAAGCTCCCGAGCTTACGCACGCAAAGACAATATTATGCACACACACAAGTATGGCCAACCCGCGCTCGTGAGATAAAACATCTGTATAAGTAAACCCTCGGAATAGTCGTATGATACACCTGTCAACCAGGTGGCAATAACTTTTATCATCTGATTAGCCCAAAGTTCGTAACTAATGCTTGCGTCAGCCTTAATACATTTTTTGTAGAGCAAAGCTGACAAAAATCTGAACTGTCTTTGGGCGAATGTTGTATGTACAGAAACGGGGGTAATCTGAAGTCGCCTCTTCGGTATAAGTGTTTCTGATTAAGGAGACAACCTTCGCGATTCTTTGTGGTAGTAGAGAACACATGATTTTATCAATATTTGCCTTACTGACAGCAGACTCGATTCTTTATACAGGATATCGGTTGGATGCCTATATGGTTTACGTAACATCACCTCTATGACTGCTCTTTGAGCTCTTTCCAATTCCAGCAAATGAGTTCTAGCCACTCCGCTCCAAGCCTTGATGCTAAGTATGATACAAGAGATAGGCACAAAGATTTGAAGACTTGAGTAATTAGTGCGGAGTTAGCGACATCGCGAAGATTTCGGAACACAGGCAGCAGTCTCCTAATCTTGCCGGAGAGAGAGGTTATGTGGGGGGACCAGGTAAGATGTTCATCTATGATGACACCCAAGTACCTGATGGAGGCAGTCCTGATAAGCTTGTTACAAGAACATTTGTTAATGTTCATTTGTTACCTATGGATTTTCGGAATCACAAATAAAGTATATTTAATTAATTATATATGACATAATAAAGGAACTGTCAAGCCGCCTTGTGGCGTCAAAGGCATACCAGACATAGATAGACTTACTAGGTGTAAGTATTACTGTGACCACTCATTTATAGTATGAATACATATAGTAAATGAATACGTATAGTCATATAGTCAATTTTGGAGAAAAAAAATTGACCTTCCATACTAAAATGCACAAAATTGGTCGATCCGATCAGCTGATCGATTTGTATGAAGAGTAAAAATTTTTTTAGCAACTTCTACGAAGTCGTAAAACTAAAGTTGTTCAGTATGATGAGTAGAAGCCCCAGTTAACGGGACCTTCACCAATTTTGTTACACCCTGTATATGACATAATAAAGGAACTATCTAGTCGCCTTGTGGCGTCAAAGACATACCCGACATAGATAGGCTTACTTAGTAGGTGTAAGTACTACTGTGACCACTAATTTATAGTGTGAATACTACCTTTTTTTTATTTATCTTTCTGACTTTGTTTGCTTCTAGTTACCTATGGATTTTTGGAATCCGAGATAAAGTATATTTAATTATATGACATAATAAAAGAACTGTCTGGTTGCCTTGTGGCGTCAAAAACCGACCAGACATGAACAGACTTGGAAAGTGTAAGTAACTACTTATTTATACACCTTTTGTGTTTAGTTTATATTTTGGACTTTGTTTGCTTCTAGTTACAGATATAAAGTACATCATATCAGCCGAAGGACGTCCACAACTGGACATAGGCCTCCCCCAAGGATTTACACGACGACCGGTTTTGCGCTGCCCGCGACCTTCACCAGGTCATCGGTCCACCGAGTGGGGGGCCTGACTACGCTACAATTTTCCGGTGCGCGGTCATATCGTACTCCTAATTAAACTAACCTTTATTCTGTTGCTGCGATATGGCTCCCGAGCTGCGCAAATCGTAGATGACACCCTTCATCCCATCTCCGACAACCCTATTCAAGATGGCCTCGTCCTCGCGGCAGCGTCTGTGCTTCGGCCCATACAGCGGTTGCCCCGCTCTTATTAGTACTGCCTACAAATTATGCAAAGGTCTCTGGTAAACACATTCGGAATAAGACAGGTAAGTAGTTAGAACCGTTCTATGATGACCGCTATGGCTTTGCTATTACATTCAAGCGACGATATTCACTATTATATTGGAGATCCTTGGGGGAGGCTTACGTCCAGCAGTGGACGTCCTTCGGCTGATATGATGATTCGAGCGACGAAGGAGTGAAGAAAGTATTGTGATGGCAAAAAAAATTGAGATTTTGATGGGGATCGATAATGGTCTTACACTAATAGTCTTAAAAAAATTAAAATAAATAGTCTTAAAAATATTAAAACGACCGATACGTACTGAAAACAGTATGCCAACGTCTACATGAGGCAGTGCAGAACATTTTATGCATTTCTATAAATATGCCGACTCCATCCCAGTCCAAAAGCTTAAAATCATCTTCCAGGGCGGCGGTGAACAGTTTCGGAGATATAACGTCTCCCTATTTCACCCCTCTCTGCAGCTGGATAGGTTCCGAGTTTTGATCCTGGAGGCGAACCGACATGGTGGCGTTTTCATACAAATATGAAGAAAAATTTGACACCAATCGATTTTGTTTCCTATTAGGATCAAAAGCCTCTATCGGACCAACTAAGGTAAAAATCCTAGAATTGTCAGAATTCAGCCATCGAGCATTGTGCCTAAGTCGTCTATAGTCACAGCCATAACCACGATATCGTCAGCGAATCGAAGGTGGGTGATGTACTCGCCGTTGATATTGATGCCGACTCCACCCCAGTCCAAAAGCTTAAAATCATCTTCCAGGGCGGCGGCGTGAACAGTTTCGGAGATATAACGTCTCCTTATTTCACCCCTCGCTGCAGCTGGATAGGTTCCGAGTTTTGATCCTGGAGGCGAACCGACATGGTGGCGTTTTCATACAAACACTTCAGCACTTCGATATATCGATAGTCAATTTGGCACCGCTGGAGAGACTGTAACACAGCCCAAGTTTCGACCGAATCGAAGGCTTTCTCATAGTCCACGAACGCCAAGCATAGTGGCTGATTGTACTAGTCTTCTATATAATCTGCCGCAGCGTATGTATATGGTCTATGGTACTAAAGTCTTTTCGGTTCGCAAGGCTGGAAGTCGTCGAACCTGCGTGCGAGACGATTCGTAATGACTCTCGAAAACAGCTTGTAGACATGGCTCAGAAGTGAGATGGGTCTGTAGTTCTTCAGTAAGGTATTGTCGCCCTTTTTGAAGAAAAGCACGACCACACTTCTGTGCCATGCCTTAGGCGTTTGTCCCTCAAGTATAACGAATTTTACAGGTTATCGCCAAAATATCCAGAATAAGGAATTTTACTTTTGACAAATTTATTGACATTGGTAGAAAAAAATATAAGATAGTCGCAAAGCAAACTTATTAAAAAATTATACATGGAGTCATAATTCACAAAAAAAAAACATTGAATATTTTGAAATTCGCGCTATTCAAAACGAACCAAGTTAAGGAACTGAATTGAAGGTTTTATCATATCAGCTGATATATACGTCCCCACCGAGGGGCTCGAGCCTTCCCTGAATTAGGGCGATCGGGCCTTAGTCGACCACGCGGGCCCAGTGCGGGTTGGTTAACTTCACACACAACCTTCGAGTTGCTTCGCAGGTGTGTACAGGTTTCCTCACGATGTTTTCTTTCACCATATGAGCGTCGGATAAACGTAACATATGAAATCTAAATTCGAAAACACATTGGTACGAAGCGGGACTCGAACCACGACCTCCCGGATAGGAGGTAGAGGCCCTTGCCGTTGCGCCACCGACGCTCTCTAGAATTGAAGGTTTAGAGAAAAAAAAATCATTGCTTACTCCGTTATTGTGCCTATAAGAGAGTACCGGGAACCTGCCCCCTTGCCTGAATGACGCTGCGGCAACCAGCTTCTCATCGTCCACACTCCTTGGCACTATTAAACATTTGCCATAACTAGGGCAAATCGAGTAGCTCTGGTTCACTCGGGAAATACGCCACTCTTCCGTTGCTAGTACTTTTGTGAATTCTCCTTCGATACTGAAATTAAGTAATGGTTTTACATTATATCAGCTCATATACGTCCCCACTGAGGGGCTCGTGCCTACCCTGAATCAGGGCGATTAGGCCTTAGTCGACCACGCGGGCCCAGTGCGGGTTGGTCGACTTCACACACAACCTTCGAGTTTCTTCGCAGGCGTGTGCAGGTTTCCTCACGATGTTTTCCTTCACCGTTAAAGCAATCGGTAATTATATGTACGTAAGTTTTTGAAAAACTCATTGGTACATTGGCCGTCCGGATTTGAACCCGGTACCTCTGGTTAGATGGACCGATTCGTTACCGGTTGAGCCACCGACGCTTTTTTTATGTAATGGTTTTACATAGTTTTTATTATTTACAATTGGTAAACCCTTGGCATCATCTCACCTGATGGTACGTGACGATGATGCCGAAGATGGAGGCGGGCTTAACAAGATTCTCCAACGCAATGGAGAACTGGCTATCTAATCTTCAAGCCGGAACACATCAATGTTGTTAACACTAATAGTGGCCTTAAGTGGCAGTGGGTTGGGCACATTGGCCGTTGGGGGCAGTAAAGTTCTCGAGTGGCGACCGCGTATCGGAAGACAAAGCGTAGGCAGGTCTCCCACTCGGTAGATCGTTGACCCACTTCCGCTGGATGCGGGCAGCGCAGGACCGGTCGTCGTGGCAATCCTTGGGGGGAGGCCTTTGTCCAGCAGTGCACGTCTTTCGGCTGATTTTATTAAACGACAGACGCATATTAGGAGGTGGATCAGAAGACGAATGGTCTTCGCAATGAATTTTAAACTTTTTTTTGTTTACAATTGGTAAGCCTTTGGCATCATCTCACCTGATGGTAAGTGAAGATGGAAGCGGGCTTATCAAAATTCTCCAACGCAATTGAGAACTGGCTATCTGATCTTCAAGACGGTACACATCAATGTTGTTAACACTGATGTTTGGCGGCAAGACTTATATACTAGGAGATCATGACAAACCTGGTAACGATAATGGAAATGGATAACTTTAGGTTGAACGGATAAATGGCAACCTGGGGACGTAAATGAGCTGATATGATGATAAAGGTCTTATTTGGTTTCCAGATTGCTTTGATTGAGTGTGCCATTAATAGATCAAAATCAGGTGAAGGTCAGGTAATTCCTGTCTTAGTCAAACATATGTATAAAAAAATAAAACATAACAAATATTCATAAACCAAACATATTCACCTGTATAATGTATAACCATTTTCCATTATAGGGTGCATATGCCTATAAAAGAATGGATAGAATAGACTGGGATCCTGCAGACCAGACAGGTTTTCCAATGTCTGTGCAACCAGGTGCAGCTCTGTACTGCCAGAAATATCCAGCTGGAAGATGCGCAGGTCCTTGCACTTGAGGAAGAGGGAGCCACCCTGAGCCACGCCACCGCTTGGTTTGTTCTCCTTCTTCTCTATGTTGTCTATGTTCTTGTGAAGAAGCTGGTTTGGAGAAAAAAAAGGATTAAAAAAAAGCTAAGTGCGAGTTGAACTCCCGCACAGAGGGATCCGTACCAACACACCTCTCCACACAAGTATAACAATGATATCTATTCATTTCAAACAAGAGACATCAATGCTCGCAACAGAAAAATCTTTTATTTAGTTTGGTTGGACTCTTTAGTACAAGTACAACTCACACTTGGCCAGTTTATATAATTAGTTGTTTTAATTTAAGATTAATAAGTACTATAAGCACACCAAGTTTCACATCATCATCATCATATCAGTCGAAAATCGTCCACTGCTGGACAAAGGCCTCCCCCAAGGATTTCCACGACAACCGATCCCGCGCTGCCCGCATCCATGGGCTTCCCGCGATCTTCACCAGGTCGTCGGTCCACCGCGTGGGAGGCCTTCCTACGCTACGTTTTCCGGTACGCGGTCGCCACTCGAGAACTTTACTGCCCCAACGGCCATCTGTTCTACGAGCTATGTGCCCTGCCCACTGCCACCAAGTTTCACGCTTGATTGTATAATCCTTTTCACAATAGGGAAAAAACAAAAAACCTTAGAAAATCATCTGTTATATACAACACATATTTTGTGAAAATTTCAGCTGGCTACCTATCATGGTCCAAAAGATACCAATCCAATCTGTTCCCTCAAAGCTGAGGACTGTGACCGCCATGGCATTGTGAGGGCGGAGAGTGCTCTATCATATAGCTCTATTACATAGCCACAGTATTACAATAAAGCGGCTTACAGTAGTGCAACGAATGTAAGTAGAGGCCAGCACATCAAGATATACACTTTGGACTTTGTACCGTTAGTATGCCGTTCGCGTATAGATCAGAATCGCACTACGAGTGTCCAGCTTGATGTGCTGGCCTGTGTACCTACATTAGACGTGTGTGCGTAAGTACGCAGAGCAACGGAAGGGTACTTGCGGGGCAGCGGGCGGCGGGGCACAGCCTCCAAGCTGGCTACAGGCTATTACTGATAGTATTTACGCCGTGGCGGCATCGTGCGACATCAAATGCGTTGCGCTACTGTAAGCCATATCGTAATACTGTGACATAGCTCTATCACTCGCTGCGTGCACTACCTGATGAAGCTGCAGTTTGATGGTGCTGATGACTTGGCTGCACCATTAGCAGGAGGTCTACCTCCAGCTCTCTTGCCCTGCATCTTAATCATCAAAATATGGTATTCGAGGCTGTTTTGTCGTCGCTTGCAATGTCCCGTCCAAAGAAGAAAGGGATAGTTTTTTGGCGAACTGTTGATAGGAGGGTGGTAACTTTGAGCTCTATAGTAGACGAGCTTGCCACGAGAGGGTCAGGACTTACAGCTGTGGGACCTGAACCTATAATACCCCTCCCATCTGGTTGGCTATGGTCCACCCTGAGGCAACGCACAAGAAACGAACACAATTTGTACAGGTCCAGTCCGGAAACTAGCCCTGGCCTATCCAGGAAGCTCCTGAGACTTGAGAGATCTTAGCTCTGCAAGGTAACAGCCGCTATTACTGGACATGGTCATTTTAATAAACTCCTATTCACTCTAGGTATCATGGACTATACAGTATACTTGGAGGATGAGGAGACTGCTGTCCCCATCCTGCTAGATTGCAAGGACAGTACAGGGTGGTGCAGCTCAATGACCCAAGGTCGCTCCAGGAAGTCGTCAGCAACCTATGGACTTCTTGGAGGAGCCGAGCTGGCAGAGATGCCGGCCAATCAAACAAAATGGGCGCAGTGGTCGCCTGGTTGCGGAAATCAGCCCGCCCCTAACTTCTGTGCCATATGCAGAATTATGCTTTATCTTGTCTAAGAATATGTATATTTCATAGGTATAGAATCTTCTTCTTGTTTATTTATTTGCTGCGCCATCGATTTTTTTATTCGAGAGTCAATAAAATTAGTAATGCCCAATGCGCAGTGTTCTAAATTAAAAACACTTTACTAAGTGAGCAAAATTCAAATTTCAATTTTTCACACTGTTTTTATACAAAAAAAGCGCGCTTTTTGAGCTAGTGTTGTATTTCTTATTTTTGCAGAAAGCCCAACCAGTCCTAATACACGTCCTGGTACGCGGGGAAAGATTCGTCCTTTTGGTTATCCATCTCAAACGCATATATCTTGTTTTGCTAGTTTGTTTTAATCGTTCAGGTCTCTGAACTATACAGGAAGAAATAGTGGAGCTTTGACTAGTTGGACTTTGACATCTGTTTTTTTTTTATTCACAATTGGTAAACCCTTGACAACATCTAACCTGATGGTAAGTGATGACGTTGCCGAAGATGGAAGCGGGCTCACCAAGATGCGGCAGATTATATTTTGATCGCAGTTAGTGTCGTTCGAAGATAGTTAAAATCCTCGAAAAATTCAAGATCTTGCAGTTCTATTGGTCGCTATAGTATTTGATCTCCATTGACAACCATATCTTTGATTTTCCCTCTATTGATGCGTAATCCGAAACTCAGACTACCCTAAGCGGTCCTCCTCTCATTTTGTTTGCATTGGCAGCTATTAAGCGTAGTGTTATCTGCATAACATAGGTTATTCAGTATCAAAACGATTACAGCGTTTTAAAAATCAGACATACAGACGAATGGACAAACAGCATAGGCAGAACCCTAAAAAGCAGAATGTAAACAAACCATTTTTAAGTTACAAGTTTTTATAGTTTTAAATGTGATGTGAAATGAGTATTAAATGGTGGCACCATTTTAGAAAAAGGAGTAGGAATATATCTATCTATATATATAAAAATCTCGTGTCACGGTGTTTGTGTTCGTACCCCTCCGAAACGGCTCGACCGATTTCTATGAATTTTATTATGTGTATTTGGTAGGTATAGGAAAAGGTCTTAATAGTTATTTATGTCACTGCCAAGTAATGAGAGCCATTGTAACATGAGTGCTAGTTTATTATTATAGACAGCAGGAGTGTTACAATGGCTAATTGCGTGCAGTGGCATGCAATACTTTTTCTACGACCATGAAGTAAATAAAGTACATTGAAATTTTGTCATAATAATATATTGAATTTTTGAAGCCAAAGCCATAAAAATATTTAAAAAGTTTCATTGTAGTACATACATTTGTCTCGTTTTGAAATGATCATTGTAAAACGACTTGTAGTAATGAATACTTAATTTTTGAAGCCAAAGCCATAAAAATATTTAAAAAGTTTCAATAAAGTACAGTTGTCTCGTTTTGAAATGATCATTGTAAAACGACTTGTGGGAATGAATACTTTTGCGATATGATTTGAGGTTATGTATTGAGCAGATTACCAAATGGGAGTAGAAAAAGTATATTTCATTATGGCAAAACCACAGTAATATATAAGTCACTGGGCAAAACAATGTTTGTCGGATCAAATAGTTAAAATCTAAAATTCTAAATGTAGTGTAAAAAATATTGAGAATTCTAGAAAACGAGATGTAAAGTGATCTAGTTTGTTTTATTTTGCTTTAGAGGGTTCCGAAGTCAAGAAGGAATCCTTATATTATAGTTTCGCCATGTCTGTCTGTCTGTATTCAGCTTATTTCAGAGACTATTAATACTAGAAAGCTGTAATTTAGCATGGGTATACATATTTATCACGCCGACAACGCGGTACAATAAAATAAAATTCGAGCGAGGCCTACAGTACTCGCATATGATGTGTAACATGTGACAAAATACTTTATAAAAGGACGGCAAAGATACGGCAGACTAGGCTGTATGGTCATAGAAACCATTGCCTTTTCCGCGCTTTTAAAGCCTGAAAAAAGGACGGCAAAGATACGGCAGACTAGGCTGTATGGTCATAGATACCTTTGCCTTTTCCGCGCTTTTAAAGTCTGAAAAAAGGACGGCAAAGATACGGCAGACAGGCTGTATGGTCATAGATACCTTTGCCTTTTCCGCGCTTTTAAAGCCTGAAAAAAGGACGGCAAACATAAGGCCGACTAGGCTGTATGGTCATAGATACCTTTGCCTTTTCCGTGCTTTTAAAGCCTGAAAAAACGCGACTCCCTGTACATTTCCGTCACATGGGACACTTTTCCGTCCCATTTCACGAAATCACTCCCACAAATTGCAGGAAAGCGAGAGCAAAGATGTTACACATCAAAAATACTGAGGGTTTACTAAATAAAACCATTTTCCGATTCAGGGATCTGTTTGTGAAATATTAAGCTTTAAAGTGATAAGGAGTCAAGTGACAAACCCTTCCCCCCCCCCCCTGCTCAGCTACCTGCTAGACCTCTATTTAAGGAAATCTTAAAAAATTAAATAGTAGGACACATAATCAATTTAAAAGGAAAACTATCACGGCTAGGCAGACCTTAGTTTAGGAGTAATAGTCGACCAACTTAAGGTGTGCAGTTGGATTAGAAAAAAGGTCATAGATTTATACAAAATGTTCTATTATCATCTGCAAATATAATTTTGTTTTTTAAAATATACTATATTTTTTTAAATGACTACGGAACTCTACTTTGTGAGAGTCCGACTCGCACTTGTCTGGTTTTTTATTGGTTTGGACTTTGGTGAGTAAGAAACTATTTTTTTAAATCAAAGTTTTTAGGATAAAGGATAATCTGGTTAAAATATCATGTAAAATTAGTGATTCATTAAAATTATAATAATAATGGGCAGCAAAGTACTCGAGTGGCGACCGCGCACTGGAAAACGTAACGTAGGCAGGCCTCCCACGCTGTGGACCAACGACCTGGTGAAGATCGAGGGAAGCCGATGGATGCGGGCAGCGCAGGACCGGTCGTCGTGGAAATCCTTGGGGAGGCCTTTGTCCAGCAGTGGACATTTCTCGGCTGAAATGATGATGATGATGATGATGATGAAATTGAAAATAACAAATATTTATTAGGAGCAGATTAGCAGTGTCAGATAAACAGTACTTCACAGCCACTTCAGTATTTTGAGCTGAGTAGGATAGAGGAAATATTGTTTTTGAGAAAAAAAAAAATTTTCCAATTTTTGTGAAAATGTGTTCTAAATCATTAACACATACCAAAAAACCGAACATCTCAATTACGCCCATCTATATGTACATCCGTCACGCTGTCACGCTTGGCTCTGGCTAAATCTTTAGTCCAATTGGGACCAAATTTGGAACATAAGTTTTAAATTATTTCATCGAGGGATTATCAAAAGTTTCTTCATACCGTCAAACAAAAGAGTAGTGCCATACAACAAAAACTGAAATTATTATTTTGATGAAACTTTGCATGGCATAGTTGCTTATGTTTCTCTATTGCTTAGTAATACCCATTGGTCTGGGAAAATTTGTGTTTGTATGGTTCTCCTACAAATGAAATTTAAACTTGCGATTTGCTTACAAATGGTTGGCGCTATTGAATTGTCATATATTACGAATGAGTATATATTTAATACCTGGGACAAACAGTCCAGTTAGGTAGGTCCAACTTCGAGAAAGAGATCAATCGTCGAATCCAACTCGGCTGGGCAGCGTTTGGGAAGCTTCGCAATATCTTTACGTCCCAGATACCGCAGTGTCTTAAGACCAAGGTCTTCGACCAGTGTGTGTTGCCAGTGATGACATAAGGAACTGAGACATGGTCGCTTACTATGGGCTTCATAAGGTCACCCAAAGGGCAATTGAGCGTGCTATGCTCGGAGTTTCTCTGCGTGATCGAATCAGAAACGAGGAGATCCGTAGGAGAACCAAAGTAACTTAAGTGGCAGTGGGCAGGGCACATTGCTCGTAGAACAGATGGCCGTTGGGGCAGTAAAGTTCTCGAGTGGCGACCACGCACCGGAAAGCGTAGTGTAGGCAGGCCTCCCATTCGGTGGACCGATGACCTGGTGAAGGCCGCGGGAAGCCGCTGGATGCGGGCAGCGCAAAACCGGTCGTCGTGGATATCCTTGGGGGAGGCCTTTGTCCAGCAGTGGACGTTTCTTGGCTGAAATGAGGATGATGATGAAAATGAAAATAACAAATATTTATTATGAGTAGATTAGCAGTGTCAGATAGACAGTACTTCATAGCCATTTCAGTATTTTGGGCTGAGTAGGACAGAGGAAGTATCATCGTAAAAATAAAATTCCAATGTTTGTGACAATCTGTTCTAAATCATCAATTCCGTTTATCCTTGGGGGAGGCCTATGTCCAGCAGTGGACGTCCTTCGGCTGATATGATGATGATGATATATTTAATCATTCAATACAAATTCATAAAAATTATGAAAAAACTATAATTCAAAATTAAGCAAATAACCAAACCCAATCTGGGAGTTCCGACAGAAGTGAAAACTTTTACGGTTTTATAAGTTTTGACCATCCGAGTGTTCCTGGTATGGTGGCAGTTCATCATCATCATCATATCAGCCGAAGGATGTCCGCTGCTGGACATAGGCCTCCCTAAGGATATCCACAATGACCGGTTCTGCGCTACCCGCATCCAGTGGCTTCCCGTGACCTTCACCAGGTCACCGGTCCACCGAGTGGGAGGCCTTCCTACGCTACGTTTTCCGGTGCGCGGTCGCACTTTTGCGTTGCGTTGAACTTTACTGCCCCAACGGCCATCTGTTCTACGAGCTATGTGCCTTGCCCACTACCACTTAAGTTTAGCAATTCAAAGAGCTATGTTGGTTACTTTGGTTCTTCTATAGATCTCCTTGTTCAAGTATTTGAGGGCCATTCTAGGCTGATGCCTGGAATATCTTTGGTATCATCGGTCGGGTTAGTCTGGCTCTTGGGTCTTCAGCCAGATCACTGACAGGCAGACGTGTGGTCGTATACAATTGGCCATAGAACTTCTCAACTTCTTCCAGCAACTCAGTCTTAGACGATATGATGATGACATCCTCAGTCTTCAGCTTAGTCAGTTGGCTTTGTCCAACAGACAGATCTCTCGCGAACACTTTTGAGCCTTCGTTGTTCCTAATCGCCAGCATCTTCAGAGGACTGCAAAACCAATCTGGGTCTTTTTTCATGAGATTGCTGATGAAGTCCGAGATTTTTGTTTTTGTTTGAACGGCGAGTTTTAAAAATCTAACGGTGGTGATTATTACATTACATTACAGTGTCGCGAGTTGAATGGTTTTTTCCCATGTCAAAATTTTTTATTTATTTATTTGTACAAAAACACACATTATCATTACAGGTACATCAACCCAATTCGACAATGCAGCCACTCTTAAAAATAATTAAAACTTATTACTTAAATAATTTAAAGTCACCCTTTCGAATTCCGCCAGCGAACAACTAAATAAATCTATTCTTTCCGGAATTGAATTTAATAAAACTTTCGCCCTTGTTAGAGGAGAAAGTTTTAAAACATTTGTACGCGCTACAGGTAGCGCCAGCAGTCTTACTCTCGGTTCCCGCCGCAGCCTGGGGTTAGGAATGAGCAAGCCTGACGATTCTAATATGGGTGGGTTATTAGAAATACCACGCAGTATGCAAAAAAGGTACTTGGCTAGAGCCAGATCTTGCCGTACCTCCAACCTATAAAATCCCACCATTCCTAAGACAAAAAGGGTTGGATACATAAGAGGATAAAAAGGGTAGATTCCGTATACCTTCAAGTACAGGTAACGCGTGAACTTGTTTTGAATTTTTTCCACCATTTGGCTGTATTTTGTCTCGTGCGGATCCCAGACCATTGCACCACTTTCCAGCCTACTCCTGACTAAAGAATTATACAATGTTCTGGCGGCTGCTGTACCCTGGAAATCTGACGTTTCACGCAACACAAAACCCAAGGTCCTAAACGCCCTCGAGCATATGTTTATAATGTGACTACGAAACGTTAAGTCCCATAAGTTAAGTCTAATAGCCCCAGGTCTTTCGTGGATTTAACACGCGGTATCTTTTCACCAGCTATTTCATAATTATAATTCAGTGGTTCCCTGGCTCGAGTACAGGACATCACCTTGCACTTCGATGTATTGAACAATAATTTGTTTTTTAAACTCCACTCTACGACCCTATCAATGTCACTCTGCAACAATCTACAGTCTGTCTCATTTTGCACCGCCCTGTATAATTTGAGATCGTCAGCAAAAAGTAAACACTGTGAAGTTTGAACCACATCCGGTAGATCATTTATCATTATTATAAACTCCATTGGACCCAAGTTACTTCCCTGGCTGACGCCAGTAAGTGTCAAGTAAGGCTTTGAAACGCAACCAGCATATTCCACGTACTGCTTGCGACAGCTCAGATAACTTCCGAAAATTTTTAATAATTTACAAGAAAAGCCTATTGCAGCAAGTTTTGTCAAAAGAACATTGTCTACACAGTCGAAAGCTCTTCTAAAATCAAAGTAAGCTACGTCCACCTGACCACCCACTTCAGCGTCAAGCACCGGTGCAGTGTGATTCATGAAGTCCAGGCCTAAACCCATGTTGCGCATCGCTAAGTTGGGCGCTTATTTGAGGGAAAATGGAAGCACACAACGATGACTCAAATACCTTGGCAAAAGTAGAAAGAACCGCCACCGGCCTGTATTCCTTCACGTCACTCTTCACTGCTCCTTTTGGTACTGGTGTGACACGAGTCAACTTCCAGCTCTCAGGATATGAACCGTTCCTCAAGCTATGATTAAACAAGCGTTGCAGTGGAAGAGCCAGTGCCATTAGACAATCTTTTACTATAAAAGAAGGAATACCATCGGGACCCACCGATTTTTTGGGCTTTAGGCGTGTAAGAGCAGACATAACCTCCTCTAGAGACAGTTGATCCACGTCTATTTGAACGCAACTACCCGGTGTCGCCCTGACAGCAGCCGTAGTGTCTAAATTTGGTGCATCAATGCCATACACCGATTCAAAGTAGTTCGCGAATTCTTGTGCACACTCATTTTCTGGTAAAGCTACATTATCTTTCAAGATCCGGGACTGGTTACGTTTCGAACGCTTCCTTCCGACATAACTCCAAAACGAACCGGGTTCCTTCCGTAGCAGAGATTCTATACGATTTTGATATGCCGCATATAAATATAAATAAATAAATATAAATATTCTGGGACAAATCACACGTCATCTGGCCCCAAAGTAGGATTCCCTGTGTTATGGGAACCAGAGACTGATATACTTACTTATATATGTTTAAACACATAATACATATATAGATATATTTAACACCCAGACACAGAGCAAACAAATCTGCTCATCACACAAATGTTTGCCCTGGTCGGGAATCGAACCCACAACCCTTGGATCAGTAGTCAAGAGCACTAACCACTGAGCCACCGAGTCAGTCGATATGAGCTATCTATTTTATTTTTAACTACCGAACGATAGTACGTAAACCTCTCGTAAGAAGAGTTTGATCCACTATTTTTATATTTCTTATGCCAATAAGCCTTCTCCTTTATACATGCTATTATTTCGGCTGTGTACCAATCTGGGTAACAATACCTGGACTTATCTGTCTTACGTTTTTTCCTAGGAGTGCAATTATCTATAATCCTATTTACAGTGTCATACAAAATATCGAGGGCTTTATCAACTTGACTCGTTTCATTTAAGGTGCTCCAGTCTTCCGAAGCTAATGCTGCGTAAAGTTCGTGTAAATCGGCATTAGCGAAATTCCACAGTGGATAAGTTGCAAGTGGAATAAAACTGGCGGATGGGAATGCCGCCGTGAAGGTAGAAGCACGGTTTTGCAGGAAGCTTATACAAAGTGGTGGATGCTGCGGGTCCACGAGAGTAAACGGTTCTCTTTCTTCACACACAGTGATCTCAGTGTCGGCTAAGTTTGTTAGTACCAGATCTAGTACGCGATCATTACAATTATATACATTGTTACATTGGCGAAACCCGCAAAAAGAGATAAAATATTCAAAGTAACACTGAATGTCACGATTTGCTGAATAGAGATTGAAATCTCCAACAAGTATCATCTTATCACATTTTACACAACATTCCTCTAATACAAACAAATACATATATTCTTTGTCTATAGTCCCAGGCGGAATATAAGCAACACAAAATAGAAAAAAAAAATTATTTGCCCGATGTACAGTCGCACAAACTAACTCAAAAAGGCTGGAGTCCAGATTGATCACCTCTGTTGGAGGCGCCGCGCGTAGATCGTACCCAGGCACCGCAGCTATTAGTATTAGTGATGGGCCGAATGTGGATTGAACCGAATTCGAACTTCGGCCGAACATTCGGTACATGACAACGCCGAATTCAGGCAGATCTTCCCGCCTTTTATTCAATGAGTCACGTCACGACTTGTTTACGCGATCGCTTGCAATTTGTTGTTGTCCCTACCGCCCGCACGTCACCGAGCCGGTCGGCCGCTCATTATTGCGTCATCCGTGACACGCGTGTTTTGTTTTTATTGACTTTTAATTGTTTTGAGTGTGTTCAATAATAAAAATACACAAAAAAATATTGAAAAATAGTGCTGTAAGTGTAAGAACAATGAGTGGGAGAAAAAAATCTAGTGTCTGGACTTTCTATTTAGAAATAAATGAACCAAACAAAGTAAAATGTACCTTGTGCGAGTCACTAATATCTCGTGGTGGTAGTGGACGAAAGGCGTCTACGTCTGCGTTATCTAACCATTTGAGAGTAAGACATCCACGAGAATTTTCGCAAATGCAGCACCCTATTCATACGCCAAACTTGCCGTCGACGGCGTCGACTTCAAGTACAAACGATACGACAAGTAATAGCGAATCTTTGCTTCCTAAGGAACAATGTCCTTACGGATGGTGGTGTAAGAACAAAGAAAAATATCCATGTCTTGGCATCCTAGCACGTATATTTTTGTCTTCTCCTGGAAGTTCTGTTTACTCTGAACGATTGTTTTCTGAGGCTGGTAATTTGTATGAAAAAAAGAGAAACCGTCTTTTGCCAGAAAAAGCAGAGGCGCTAGTGTTCATGCATCATAATTTGCCTTAAGTTAATTTCCAATACTAAGACTGCTACTCATAGTAACAACTAATATGACTACTTTTTCAACGTTTTCAATTTAACCTACCTACAGATATACCTACTCGCTCTTATGATTATTTTTCGTGTTCCCTATGTTAAAAATAAATGATTGATTTGATTACATGTTATGATTACCTAACATTATGTATGATTAAAAATAAATAATTATATCCTTTTCATACCTAATTCTGAGTTTTATTTCATTAAAATAATATAATTCCATTGACTTTGAATACTCAAGAAATAATAAAGTTTGTAACTTCATAATACATTTCACCTAACTAAACCTATAATTAAATAAATTATTTTAATTGAACATAATTATTATCGATGCTCATTCTCTCTCGCAAGGGATATCGGTGTGATATGTATGTATGCTGGTCCACCTACTACTATGACGATGATGTAACGAATTTCGGCCGAAGTTCGGTATTATGACCCGAATTTCGGCCGAATGACGAAATTCGGTTTAATGTGCCGAATTTCGGTTAAACCGAATGTGAAACGAACTTCGGCCCATCCCTAATTAGTATGCTTTTATAAGTTTTGACCCTCCACTCGGAGGGTTACTTTGGGATGTTGGTTACTTTGGTTCTTCTACAGATCTCCTTGTTCAAGTATTTGAGGGCTATTCTAGGCTGATGCCTGGAATACCTTTGGTATCTTCGGTCGGGTTAGTCTGGCTCTTGGGTCTTCAGCCAGATCACTGACAGGCAGACGTGTGGTTGTATACAATTGGCCGTAGAACTTCTCAACTTCTTCCAGCAACTCAGTCTTAGACGATATGATGATGACATCCTCAGTCTTCAGCTTGGTCAGTTGGCTTTGTCCAACAGACAGATCTCTCGCGAACACTTTTGAGCCTTCGTTGTTCCCAATCGCCAGCATCTTCAGAGGACTGCAAAACCAATCTGGGTCTTTTTCCATGAGATTGCTGGTGAAGTCCGAGATTTTTGTTTTTGTTTGAACGGGGAGTTTTAAAAATCTAACAGTGGTGATTATTACATTACATTACAGTGTCGCGAGTTGAATGGTTTTTTCCCATCTCAAAAATGCTTTTATAAGTTTTGACCCTCCGAGTGTTCCTGGTATGGTGGCGGTTACATTACAGTGTGGCGAGTTCAATGGCTTTTTCTCATCTCAAAAATGCCCAACGCGCCTAAAGAAATTTTCACTTCAAAATTCAAGAAAGTTTAGTGCAGGCTGCCCTACATTCTATTTAATTGACTTTCTAAGTAGGTAATATATATAGTAAGATTGCATTTTGAGTGCTGACTGAGAGAGTGGCACGCTTTGAAACGGGTTTTTAAGTGGGTGGAATGGTCGAAAATTACCCTTGTTGGCTGTTGAACTTTAAGCAGTGTACTAGCCAAATATCTACGTAAAAACTCAAAAACATTGATTTGAATAGGAGATGGTAGTTGGATTAAGACTTTTCTGTTCTTCTTACCCATAATTCTCGTACACCTTCCTTTCTAGAACTCAAAATAAGGTGGTGTCCTGTGATGCAAACTGTTCCATCGATATTTTCGTGTTGTGGATATTTCAAAATGACTCCGTCCAATTTATTTATCAAAATTAGTTCTATAAACTCCATTTCATTTCTTAAAAAGTTTTATACAGTTTTCAAATGCACTTTTAGGATAATTTTAAAAGAAAAAGAAAACAATGGGACGTTTTATTCAATAACCGAAATTTCTATACTCTTTGGACCGACCAACCAATTACCAATCTCATGGATTTGACAGACGAGCAAGAAACATGTTCCTTACTCAGTGAGAAACATGCATGACAACCAGCCAGCCAGCTGTCAGCCCACTGTCAGCCAGCCTTTGCTGTCAGCTGACAATAGAAAGATAGATGCATAGAGTTGTCTTGAGTATGCGTACAATAAATATCGATTGTGTTTCATTCAGCAAGTTCAGCGATACAGCCTACCTTGTGCCTACATTACGGTAAAAGTTACAATTATTTGACTCAGATTTTACCATTTACTAATAATCAGAGACGTGAAAACTATTCAGCATATTATACCTATCTTAATACGGCACGACAGCTTCCTGGCGACTATTTCGGAAGGTAAAATAGTAGAAGGAAGGCAAGAAAGAGGAAGGCCAAATGAGACTTCATGAAACAAATAAAAGAGAAGATTGGTATCATGAGGGGAACGTGTTGGCAGAAGACTAAGGCAAATGGTGATTACTTTACCGACAAGAGCTCAACTATTGAAAAAAAGCCAAGGTTGGCTCTATCTTTGATACAGCCGTAAATAAATTAGGTACGTGTATACGTCTATGTGTAAGAGAATATTCGGGCAATTGACTTGAGAATATTGATGCGGTCGGGGGACCCCCGGCCCCGTCAGGAACGAAGTTCCAAAGGGGATCTGAGACGGTCAACTGCTTAGCGACAAGCACGGTGCCCCGTCAGGAATGAAGTTCCTTAAAGGGTTTCCGAGACGATCAAGCTCTTTGACCGCTAGCACATACATTTTTGCTTCAGTCAAGCATGTTTTCCGTTTACAATGTTTGATTGATGCTCAAGAGGCAAATAATATGAAGGATCAAATCAAATCAATGTTTTATTATTTTACCTAGTTAAGTTCCTTTAATTTTTCAATATTTTCATTATTATTATTCGTTATTATATTTGCATAAAAATACCCAACTACCATTCAAAAAGATAAAAAAATGTCTTAAAAACCATATCTGCTTTTACTTTTTACTATAATTTGTATTTTTAGTTTTATCCTTAACCTTAGAGTAGTCGCGAATTTCCGTGAAACGTGAGTGGTCGAATGGGGAGCATTTTGTCGCCTATGTTTAAATGCTTTTTTTGCACACAATGGTTTCAAAAAACTTATAAATGTTTTAGAAGAATAAATATCAATCATGTACATACTATACGAAACAGTAATATTTAGTTAAGTAAATTTAAAAACATTAGAAAAATAACAGCACAAGTTCTTTAGAAAAATTGCTGAATTTTAACCATTTTTATGTCATCTTCATAAGTTTTTGTTTAAATCTTTAATTTAATGGCGGATTTGTGTATGTTCATTACATTTGGCATTATATTTTTGTAAAAATAAATCCTGAAAACTTACGAACAGTGCTCGCTCCACAATAAATTTGCTTATATATTGCAACTATTTTTAGTCCTGGCAAGTAACAACACTTTCCTCCTGCGGTCACCCGTGCACTGATGTTCTTCCAACTTATGATACAGGTAGGTAAACAGAGCAGCTACTGGGAAGCTTGACCTTGGTGAGCGCATAATTTATAAATTATTATACATAATTTGCCGAGGGCGGCAAAATGCTCATAGCACGAGCACTCTAGGGTCACAGTACAATATATTAGTGCTTTAAGTATAAGCGAACGCCACCAAAAAATAAAAAGTACATACTTATTGGAAAAGAAAAATTGTTAGCAAAAATTCTGTAGTCGGCTCATTCGAACAATCACTTTCGTTTCACTCTGGTGGTTTTTCGGACAGTCGAGTAATTTTATTTTGAAACATACTAACTCCTGCTGAGAGAGAACAGTACAATCGATCAAAAAATATCGATTTACATCCCTTACTAGCACGAACTAAGCGCATTGACTTCATTGTATAGAAAGGAAAAAAAATTCCAAATGACTCGGGGTGCATTGGCTTCAGTGGAAAAGAGACAGGACAACACTCTAATTACGTATACGAAAGAGATGAAGGCAATAGTACGAAGGAGATGCAAGAAATAGTGAAAAGACTGTAGCGGCTCCATCAAGCGCCAACCAATCAAATAACAGATCCGCTTCACCTCCGATCCGCAAATGGGATAGGTAATAGGTAGGTACTGCGAGCGGAGCGATGGCGATGTGTGGAGTTTTACGTTTCCCGATATTTTTGGTTTTGCAATAAAAGTGTTAATTTACGCCACGTAAATGAATAGATCAGCAAACTAGTGACTCCCATAAGTATAAACAGTATTCTGTCGTGGTGAACTACGTGTCGGAGTTTTCTCTAGAAAACAACGCGCGAGGTGAGTTCATGGATGTGTTTGTGTGATTGTGGTAGGTGGAACGTTGGTACGTTTCTAGCTGAGTGGCTGGGCTTGGGTATGACCGGTTTATCGTATACCTAGATACCTATTGTTAGGATGTGCAGAGTGTTGCTGCCGCTAAGAAGTCATATATTTGGTGTTTTCTGTCACAGGCTATGGAGGAGAGTAGTGAGGCCCACATGGACGTGTCGTCCTCGACCGATAACATGCCACAGGTTTCGGCGGTCTCCATGTCGCAGCCCAGCATCGAGACCGTCGTAGTCGTCGAGAAAATCAAGGAGGAGAATGAGAATTCTCCGAGAAAGGCAACACGAAACAAACCTGTACAGGCAGAGCCGGCCAGTGAGCCAGCAAAGCCTATGGATAAGCCACCAGAGCTAGCCAGTGAGCCAGCAAAGCCTATTGATAAGCCACCCCTAAAGAAGATTTTTATCAAATCCCCCAACAACAAAGACTATCAAATTGTCAAAATCATTTCAGCTATATCAGATGAGTCAAAGAAACCCACTAGTAGCTCACAAACTTCTCAACCTTCTAACTCGCAACAGTCTGAAAATGTTGTTGATTCGTCTAATAAGCTTGAGAATACCAAATCTCCTAGCAAAGCTACTGAAGCCTCTCCAATTATTGAAATTGTTGAGAAAGAAGCTTTGGTGCCTAAAATTGTCATAAAGAACCTTGTCAAAGTTCAGGCACAAGAATTAAAGACACCATCTCCTAGTAAGGAGACATCTGAAAAATCTCCCAGAAAAGATACTCCAGTAATGGAACATCCAAATATTAATGTTTCTCCCACAATGGACACATCAAATAAATTAACACCAACAGAAGATAAATCTAGTAAAGATGTACCAGCAACAGAATCCACAATAAATAAGGATTCTATTGTCAAACAATATTCTGGCAAGGTGATTCTGTCAAAGGAAATAACAACTAAGCCAGTTCAGCCCAAGGAATCTGAGAATAAATCATCTACAAATGCTTCACTTGATGTAAGTATTGTAAACAACGAACAGACAACTGAAACCACTGATGATGGTGGTAGTTCACATGCAGGAAACTCAAAGACTGATAGTTTGGACAACAAAGTTGATGATGCATCATCTAAAAGTAATGTTTGTCCCATGGACATTGACAAAGAGGCATCTAATGACTCCCGAATGGAAACTTATTCTGACAGTTCAGAAAAGGAGCATAACAAAAGCATAAGCAGAGAACTCAGATCATTAATTAACTCTGCCAAAGAATCGAAGATCATCAGTGAATGTACACAATTGACTAGTAAAACCAGGAAGTCAAGAGCTCCTTTAGATAGTGCCAATACTAGTCTAAACACTTCTATGGATTCTGAAAAAATTCAGGGCGCACGACGCAACAGTGACAACTCACAGAAGAGCAGTTGCAGTGAGCAGTCAGAGAAGGGTTTGAAAAGGTCCAAGAGGTATCAGAATTCTGAATCTGTAACTAAAGTAAAATCTTTTCTGAATTCTGTTCCTTCTAAAAACCAGAAGGAAGGGGAGGAGTCTGAGGATGAAGAGCAAGACACACCAAAGGCCAAGGAAAATGAAACTGAAGCTGCGCCAAGTGTGTCAAAGAAAAAAAAAACAGATGACGTAAGTATAAAAAAAAATTAAGTACAAATTTTGAGCATTAATATAGTATTAGTTACTTCTATTGTGTATTTATGTTGATGCTATGGAAACTCTTTGTTGTAACTATTGTCATTCATTGCAATATAAAAACATATTTCATTTGTTTCTGGTTGCAACAGAGTTTATAATGCTGTTTGACATTTATCTTTGTGGTACACATTTTAAAAAAAATACCCACCATTTTGTTGTACTCAGTTGCTGGAGTTTTGTTTTTAGTTTGTACGAATACACCTTTTTTCTCAAAGCTGATGTAATGGTAAATATTCTCCCTTTTGTGCTATTTACACCAATGTTAACAAAATATTCTGTGGTATTTATTAGTCTAAAATTATTTTGTACAATTTTATTGCTATGATGTATTAGCACATACTTTTATGCCCTTTTCATTATCCACATGCAATCAACTAACTAATTAAAATCATGGTATATATCTATACATATAATAAAACTGTAACTGTGTCTGTATATATGTCACGGCTAAGGTGTGAACATAAACTTAAGATTAGCTGTTTGGGTAAAGTCGGATTATAAGTTGATATTCGGCGTTTAAACGTACACAGCAAGGTCTACCCAACACTGGCTGGGTAAAAAATATGGAATATCTTAGATAATCGAAGAGTTCTAACAGGAAAGCAAGTAAACTGTATCTCCGAAATGGCTTAATATATTAAGATGAAACCTTCACTCTTAGATTAGGCATGTTGAATACTGTACTTTCTCTTTATGTTATGTCATATTTTTGATCCCGAATAATCAAAAGGCTCCTGCAGGAGGTAAGGAAAGAAAATTGTTCTCTAGAACGCCTTAATGTAATGAAACTTTTACTGTTAAATTAGCCGTGTTCAATATGGTAACACCTGATTGTAGTTACTAAAGTTTGATCCCGGAAAATTGAGGCTTTCCTTAAGGAATCAAAAGAAACCTTGGATGTTTTTTCAATTGGGTGTGGCGAACATTGTAGCTATCTTGGGAAGGCTATATAAGTGGCCCTAGAATTAAACCACCCGATCACTTTCCAAAGGTGTTGCAAGAGGCGACTAAGGGATCAAAATCCGGACAATGGGCAGCAGCTGCCTTTCCGCTTTCTGTGATCGCGAATCTGCCAAGCATGGCGATTACGGCAAACCCGCCCTCCCCTTCCCAACTCGGGGAGGCTATGCAGTGGACGTCATTTGGCTGATGTGAAAATGGTCAGCCATTGCAGGACACACTATTATCAAGACGAATTTAGGGACATCTATTTCAGATACTGTAATATTTATAATCATTCCTGTAGGCTAACCAAGAAAATCCAACCTTCACAAGAAGTTACTGGTACAAAGTCTACAGCACAAAAACGATATTCACACTGGCAAAGCCGTGGGCAAAAGCTAGTAATCATCATATCAGCGGAAGGACATCCACTGCTGGACCAAGGATTTCCATGACGCTGCCCGCATCCAGCGGTTTCCCGCGACCTTCATCAGGTCATCGGTCCACCGAGAGGGAGTCTTGCGCCATGGCCACTCGAAAAGCTAGTAATATAATATTATAAGTAACTTATTATTCTTTTATACAGGTCTCCGACAAGCCTAAACATAATAGTGCAGATCCGTACTGTTGGCGCTGCCACTGGGTTGTGGAGCTAGCAGCCGGGGACAAGGGTCACCCTCCCACTTACTGCACAGTGTGTCCCCGGTCTTTCCACTACAAATGCCTCTCAGTATCCGAGCGTAAGATCTCAACTGAAAAGAGTTGGGTCTGTCCGGAGTGCTGGGTTATACTCACCGCAGAGGGATCTGAGACTAGGTATGAATTAGATATTATTTTTATACACCAGCATAGCAAGACTATGAGCAGATGCGTTTAAATCACCGCACTTGTGTTAATTAATTTTAATATGTTTGTCAAGTCTATTTTTGAAAGTACTGTTGGGGCACTTATCACTGTATCTGGAAGAGAGTTCTAGAATCTCGAAATGGTAAGAAGTGAGTTCTGGGGCAAAGCATATATATTAGTACTAACATACGTATGGACACTCACTGCCGCTCTCTAGATTGCATCCTCACCCCCTCGTCACCCAAATTGATACAGCTTGCTTACAGTTTGGATGTCGAACGTATAGGATTTCGCCGCAATTTTGTTTTTTCCGACATTCCGTTTTTGAAATGTTATTTCTGGCCCGTTGTATGAAGTGTCCAGGGTGTGTCTGGGGTTGTTAGCACATGGAGGTTTGGTCAATTTCAGAGAGTGCCCTCTTAGGTTATTCTGATTCATCATATATAAGTGTAAACTGTGTATAAGGCACTTGTCCCACCGCCGACGAGAAAGCGACTAACTATCGACTATTTTCTCGCTCAAGAAACGTACAATATATGTAGATCCCGTGTCAATGAAAGAGATACATACATCATTAGTTATTCGCTGACTGTTCACACTGCCGGCGATTAACTATCAATATATGTATATCTTTCATTGACACGGGATCTACATCTAATTGTACGTTTCTTGAGAGAGTTGAGCGAGAAAATTGTCGCTATAATTTCTCGTCGGCGGTGGGACAAGTGCCTTACGTCACTCGATATAACAATTCACTATTTGAAACGTCAAATTTTCTGGCTCCAGTTGGTTTACTTTAACGCTAATTTCTCTCTGTATAACAAAAACTCTCAATAACAGCACAAAATAGCCGGTCCCTTGAGTGGTGCTATATAGAGTTTACACTGTATATCATTTTTATTATGTTTAGCAAGGTTGAAAATATTATATTTTCTTCTATTACTTACTTTGGTGTACGAGACACTTTGAAGCCATTTTAGTTTTTTTTTATTCACAATTTATAAGTCCTTGGCATCATCTCACCTGATGATAAGTGACGATGATGCCAAAGATGGAAGCGGGATCTTATCTTCGAGCCGGAACACATCTATGTTGTAAACATTGATGCTTGGCGGCAAGACTTAGTTAAGATGGTGGTATCTAGCCAGGCGGGCTTAGAAAATGCATTTCCACTAACCAAAATGAGTCTTACAAAACTAAACTCCGCCGGGAATTGAACTTGCAACCTACTGATGTGAAGCTAATGGACTGAACCATTAGGCCACGGAGGCGGTTAGTACTTACCTTCGACCATTATAACAGCTACGGACTGGCCTACGCGAGCAGCGGTTTTTAAGCGACTTCCAAAAAGGAGGAGGTTCTCAATTCGACTGTATGTTTTTTTTTATGTGTGTTAGAAATTTCTAACCTCAGAACTTTTGACTGAGTGAACAGATTTTGATGATTCTTTTTTTATTCGTAAGCTAATGCTTCTCGTGTGGTCCCATATAAATTTTATTAAAATCAGTTTAGTACTTTATTAGAAAATTAACAAAAACCAAAAATAACAATCAAAGTTGGAAGTCGGTTTTTTAACGTGTTTAGCGTTTTCAATTATTGATGCCTACAGTACAAGCTCATTCGCTCATTTGGCCTTAATAAATCAGTATTCCACAAATGGGTTGAATGTAAAAATTAGTGAAATTTATTATCTCTATGCATGTCATTGTTAATATTTGAACGAGACTCGGTAGACTATAGTAGTGTGAGTGTGTGTTTGCGTGTAGTTGTAATGATTAATGTATGGATAGGGCAGGTCCATTATATTTGGTCGAAGTATTAGGGTGGAGTGGAAAATAAAACTACCCTTACCAATTTTAAAAACCGGCCAAGTGCGAGTCAGAACCGCAAACATAGGGTTCCATACCATCATACTAGATGGCGCTAGTTTCTTCAGTTCCATATATCATACTACACCATCTTTCAATAGATATTTCTAACAATTTAAAGAATAACTTAACCTAAAAATTAAATTATTTCTTTTTTAAACAATTCTGATACCAATGTTTTCGCTCATTAATGTTACATTATTAATTTGTATATGATGGTTGGATGGCGCTAGTGTCTTCACGTTTAAAAAAAACTCATTTTTTGTATGGAGACTTTCACTTTTTCTACTTTTTAGTATTTGTTTTTATAGCGGCAACAAAAATACATCATCTGTGAAGATTTCGACTGTCTAGCTATCACGTTTCATGAAATACAGCCTGGTGACAGACGGACAGATGGACGGTCAGCGAAGTCTTAGTAATAGGGTCCCGTTTTTGCCCTTTGGGTACGGGACCCTAAAAATTAAAAATCCAACTGCTTAAAACTTACAAAAGAATGCTTATATCTGCATCAAAAATACCTGTATATAGTGAACCTGCTCTTCCTTATCAAATTAATTTAATATAATGGAAAAAAAAATCAAAGTAGTAGAAAACAAATCAAAGTAGTAGAAAACAAACTATAGTCAAAGTGTATATATTAATACTAACATACAGTATGGACACTCCCTGCCGCTCTCTAGATTGCGACCTCACCCCCTCGTCTCCCAGATTGATTCAGATAGGTTACAGTTTGGTTGCCGAACGTATAGGATTTCGCCGCCATTTTGTTTATTCCATCATTCGTTTTTTGATATGTCATTTCTGGTCCGTTGTATGAAATGTTTGGGTGTGGACATTTCATACAACGGACCAGAAAACGAATACTAATGGGACTGAAACTTAAGCAGTTAGTTGAACCGCCTCCGTGGCGCAATGGTAATTCCATTCGCTGCACACCAGGAGGTCTCGGGTTCGATTCCCGGAGGGGTTAACTTTGTAAGACTCGGTTTGGTTGGTTGTAGGGCATTTTCATAGCCCGCCTGGCTAGCTACTATCATCTTATGTAAGTCTTGCTGCCGAACATCAATTTTAACAGCATTGATGTGGTTAGGCTTGAAGATAAGATAGCCAGATCCCCATTGCATTGGGGAATCTTGGTAAGCCCACATCCATCTTCGGCGTCATCGTCACTTACCATCAGGTGAGATGATGCCAAGGGCTTATCAACAATTGATAAGCCCTTGGCATCATCTCAACTGATGGTAAGTGACAATGAGGATTTAAAAAAGCAAGATTCATGAGAAAAAATATAAAATTAAATTATACAATTATTTCATACATCAAATCAGCTGCACTGTGTGTGTGTGTGACACCCAGGGGATCGAGCAAGACAAACCCCACTCCAAAAACCATCGGCCCGTTTAAGCGTACATACATACCTACATATATACGTACATCTGGAAACATGACCCTGCTTATTAAGCAGTTGCATATATATATAAAGCATCCCCAGTTTTGAGGTTATTTTCACATTGTGATTCCAGATCTTCGCCTTTGAAGAGGATATCCTTGGGGATGCTCTGCGACCTGCTCAAGCACGCCTTGGACAGGATGATGGAGATTAATGGGGTAATATATTTTGTCTTATTAATCGCATTTCTCTGGTTTCCTTTACATAGTTTGTTGTTTTTAACCGATTTCCAAAAAGGAGGAGGTTCCTAATTCGACTGTACGTTTTTGAAATGTGAAAACTTATTTAGGTACGTTGAGCATTTTTTGAGATGGGAAAAAACATTGAACTCGCGACACCGACACTTTGCCAGGAACATTCACAGGGTCAAAACTTAAAACTGTAAAAAAAATCACTTCTTTCGGCACTCCCGGAGTGGTTAGGTTATTATTTTTGTATGTTTGTTTCCTACGCGATATCCACGAAAATTGTGAACCGGTTTTCATGATTCTTTTTTTAATTCAATAGGATATGCTGCCAGGTTGGTCCCATATAAATTCCATCAAAATCGGTGGTCTAAAAGCAACAAAACCAAAAATAATAATCCAAAATTGTACTAAATTGTTGCGATGGAAGTCGGTTTTTTTAACTTATTCACTTATTTTTATTATACTGTAGGCATGGATGGGTTTTCTTAAGGTAACTTGTGGGAAGGATATTACATAAGCCATTAACTGTTATGTGATTTGTTTATCATCATTTTGTTTAACGTCATCTAATGAGCAAAACACAACCAATTAAGTTTTTATGACAGTATTTGAGGGTAAGTGGTGCGCGAGCCGCCAGGGGCTCGCGAAAGTAGATATAGCCTATATCTCTCAGGAGTAATGTAGCTTTTTACTTGTGAAAGAATTTTCTAAATCGGTTCAGTAGTTCCAGAGATTAGCTCCTACAAACAAACTCACAAGCTTTATCTATTTTTAATATTAGTGTAGATTCCCAACAAAAAAAAATATTAAATGATATTCCTTTTCATACTAAATGTTTAATACGAGTGAAATTATTTTGATTTTTTTATCCAAATCTCATCTTTTAACCCATACTGTCTTGTATCAAAGTATATATATTAGTACTAACATACAGTATGGACACTCCCTGCCGCTCTCTAGATTCCAACCTCACCCCCTCGTCACCCAGATTGATACAGATTGGTTACAGTTTGGTTGTCGAACATAAAGGATTTCGCCGCCATTTTATTTGTTCCGTCATTCCTTTTTTGAAATGTCATTTCTGGCCCGTTGGTGTGACCATACTGTCTTGTACCAACAAAACAATATACATACTATTGCTTGTATAATGTATAAGAAGCAGCGATCGTTGGCGTTTGGCGTCGAGTTGGCCGCGGCGTCGGGCCTGCCGGTGCCGGGAGAAACGACCTTGCCACTTATCTACCCACCACTGCGCAGTCGCGGCGCATGACGCCTACACCCCTCTCTTTCTCTCCCACCCAATCGATACCGCGCCGCGTGACACCGTTCTCGCTCTAAGCTAATAATAAAACGCGCGTATGTGTACAACGGCACTCTGTATGTGTGCCGCATTTTTCTCGATTCATCGGTTTGAGTTTGTCGTACTTTCGAGCAACAGCACAGACAACTCGCAGCTGCAATGCATTGGATATTATTCGGCGGATTTGCGTGTTATGTACGATTCGTTCTGAATTTGAATAAACCCGATATCGTGTAGGGTGTAGTTCTGAATTTGAATAAACCCGATATCGTGTAGGGTGTTGTATTTTATTTTATTTGAAGACGTCTCATACAAAGGATAATAAATGTTAATCGTGACGTGACTAACTGAATAATTATTTCAAAAGAAACATTGATTAAAGTAATTACGACGGTTGACAGTTTAATACGTTGCTAGCTTTTTACCGCGGCTTCGCCCGCGCGGACATCTTTTTTATGACTGCCTGTGAGGGCGAGTGGTGCGGCTCGCGAACGTGGAAATTGGTTTTCTACAGGTCATTGTGATTAGCAATCTATGACACTCCTCAACCATCTGTGGAAAAAGACACAAAAATCCATTCTTCCATTGAGATTTTAAAGAAATTAGCCAAAAAGGGTTTTTTTCCGTTCCCTCAGGAACTGCATCGGACTATGCTATTTTCACGGGATAAAAAGTAGCCTATGTCCTTCCCAGTGACACCAGCTAGGTGCTTGCCAAATTTCATCATATTATAGTAAAGGAAAATATTCTTAGCTAGCAATAATAATAATTGCTTTTTTTAGGATGAATTTTAATACTAAGCGAAATATTTTATTTATTTATTTATTACGTACACAATTTACCGACAAAGAAAAAGGAAAAAACATTAATAACTTTAGGAATTCATAAAAAAATAAAAAACCGACTGCGTAAAAACTTAACCCCTCTTTTTGGCTTGTCGGGTTAAAATTTATCCAACGTCACTCACGGGATCAAGACGAATCTAACGATGCCTCCTTCAAGCCGTTCAGGCTGTAGCAGAGAACATAGAAAACTACATACATACATACACTCTAAAAACATAACCCTCTTATGAGGCAGTCGGGTAAAAAGGTAAAGACGACATAAAAAAACGCAGCTTATTTCTATAAGAAATTTCCTACAGCAGACTAGCAGCAGTCTTTGTACAGTTAAAAACTGACAAAAGGACGGCAGAAGACCAGAGGCGTATTTGAGAATCCGGCGCCCGGGGCACAAAATAACCCCACTAAGTGACAAAAAATCTTCCAAGTGCGTGTCAGAGTTGCGCGCTAAGGGTTCCGTACTGCCACACGATAAACGTCACCTTCTGTTTGCAAGAAAATCTATAATAGATTCGATTAGATTAATTATTTAATGTTTCCAATCACATATTTATTAAAAATAAAAAATGTCAAAGTGTAAAATAATCGTCAAAATTCATAAAATCAATGTCACAATAAAACTAAGGTGACAAACAAAGTTAAATAAGAAGTCAAAATAAAATAAAATAGGATGTCAAAACAAAATAGTTAATCCATCGTAATGATGATTAGAATTTCTTTTGTAGAAATTCGTCAACATTGTAAAATTATTATCCAACAAAAGGTTTTTTATTCGGAGATAGAACAAATCGTCATTTGTGACATTCCTTAGATCTGCAGGAAGTTATCGACTTCCTAATTCATGTTTTGCTCTAATTCTACTACGACTGGCGAAAGAACCCCCCGGCCAAGTGCCCTCCTGCACATTGGATAAATACGCCTCTGCAGAAAACGCAGTATGTCTGACGTACATGTCGCAGCCGTATTGTAGAATAGGGATGACGAATGCTAGTCATCTGAGTTACTTTTTATCATCTGTCAAAAACGACATTTTATTCTAAAAATGTTAGAAATACCTAGGCGTGACGTCATAGTTTAGCAGCGTCATTTATGTACTCATTTTGTGATTTTGGTGAGTTAAAAATCGAAGACTTGATGGAAAGCAAAACGAGTAAGGTTTTCCGAAGTTTAAGTAGGAGGGCAATTTAGCGATCAAGAGTTCATAATTTATTTCTGATGCTGTCGTCATCCCTATTAACCGTTTTGTAAACTACTGAGAAGAAACTCCGAATGAAACCGAGTCTTACGGAGCCCCGCGAAACTTTTCACGGTAGAACAAGACATGCTAATTGCTAACCTAACCTTTTGTCCGTATGTCCGTCCGAATCGGTTTTATTCGGAGTTTTTTTTACTCGGTACTTTAGAAAGCGGCGCTAATAGAGATGACGACAACATCAGAAATAAATTATGAACTCTCGATCATTCAATTGCCCTCCTACTTAAACTTCGGAAAACCTTACTCGTTTTGTTTTCCATCAAGTTTTCGATTTTTAATTCACTAAAATCACAAAATGCTTACCTTAATGACGCTGCAAAACTATGACGTCACGCCTAGGTATTTTTAACATTTTTAGAACAAATATCGTTTTTGACAGATGATAAAAAGTAAATCAGATGACTAGCATTCGTCATCCCTATTCTACAATTTGGCTACGATAAATACAAAATTGAGATTACAATTTTATACATATAGGTAAATAAGGTGGGTCAAATAAAAACTATTAAAATGCAAAATAATTTGCTGATGAGGATTAAATTAATGTCACAAAAATGCTTACTAATATAATAAACGTAAAAGTAGGTTTGTTTGTTTGTTTGTCCTTCTTTCACGTCACAACGAAGCAACGGATCAACGTGGTTTTTGAAGTAAAACTTTTTTACGCACGCTTGACTTGGGGAGTAAGCTGGTGAATGCGTTACGCGAACGGTGATTAAGTTTTACTTAAGTCATGTTTGTGGCCGAAAGCACACTCGTTTTTTTTCGCACAGAGATAGTTCCGGAGGGATCTGGAGAAAATTAATTTCCACGCTCGCGTCGTTGCCAGGGAGCAAGGGATTGACTTGAATTTTTGCACAGAGATAGTTGTGGAAATGGGAAATGACACGGACTACTAATTTCATAGTCCCAAAGGGATCTGGAGAAAACTCATTTCCACGTTCGCGAGCCGTTTGGGTTCGCCCACCACCACACATCCTTAAAGACAGTCATCATCATCATCATCATAATCATCATATCAGCCGAAGGACGTCCACTGCTGGACATATCTCTCCCCCAAGGATCTCCACGACGACCGTTTCTGATTCGATCACGCAGAGAAACTCTGATTTATCGTATATAAGTAAGTATGTATATCAATCTCTGGTTCCCATAGGGTACAGGGAATCCTAATTTTGGGTCAGATGATCGTGTATGATTTGTCTTTGAATATTATATTATTATTAGCTGTTTCCCGCGGCTTCGCCCGCTCAGATCCCGGTCTAACATTTTCTATACCTATTCTCAGACCTACGAAATATACACAGAAATTTTCATGGTAATCCGTCCAGCCGTTTCGGAGGAGTATGGCAACTAAAACTATGAACGAGAATTTTATATACAGTGTAAGTAAACTCTGTGAAACGTCGCTCGATATAACGATTCACCCGTTGAAACGTCAAAATTTTCTGGCTCCAGTTGGTTTACATTGACACTAATTTGTCTCTGTATAACGAAAAGTTTTAATAACGCCACAAATCCGTGTCCCTTGAGTGTCGCTGTATAGAGTTTACACTGTATATAGAAATACCTATTTATTGGAAATTCGGGTATAACACTTTATCTGCATTCACGCCATACAAGGAATAATTTGTTTTCATAAATCTATAAATTATCTAAATTTCATGAAACCAACGTTTTCAACAAATAAAACCAGTGACGTGAGGAAATTTTAATTTCATTTTAGAAGAACTATTTTTTTGATATATTAAAAACTGATCCTTCGTTGAAGTCCATTCGCTCAGTAAGTATGCGTCATTCGCCCTTTGTAAATACTGACACAGCGCGTACCGCCGCGTGTCAAAAAACGCCGCCTCGACATCACTAAACGCTGACATATGTGTATTAATACTTGATTCTTTATCTGTAGTCTTTAAATTGCCTATTACAGTAGATTTAATTCTTGCATTTTCAAGCGACTTCCAAAAAGGAGGAGGTTCTCAATTCGTCTGTATGTTTTTTTTATGTATGGTACCTCATGACTTTAGACTGGGTGAACAGATTTTTTATGATTCTTTTTTTATTTGAAAGCTAGTGCTTCCCGTGTGGTTCCATATAAATTTTATCAAAATCGGTTTAGTACTTTATAAGAAAATTAACAAAAACCAAAAATAATAATGCAAAAATGTACTAAAATATTGCGATGGAAGTCGGTTTTTTAGCGTGTTTAGCGTTTTCAATTATATTTAAAAGAGTTACGGTGAGGAAAACATCGTGAGGAAACATGCACACGCCTGCGAAAAAACTCGAAGGTTGTGTATGAAGTCGACCAACCCGCACTGGGCCCGCGTGGTCGACTAAGGCCCGTTCGCCCTAATTCGGGTTATGCTCGAGCCCCTCGATGGGGACGTATCTGAGCGGATATGATGATTTAAAAGAGTGACATTATCTGAGCGAATTATTGACTCACCTTCGGGTCCCTCTTCGCCCCACCCTGGTACCCTTCTAAGCCCGGACCAGGGAAGTTGTAGCGGACAGGAGGAGAAGTTTTTGAGAAATGGAACTGGAGGTGTAGGTCTTCGGCCGGAACGTGGAAGGCGGTGATGTAAGTTCCCCGGGAGATTTAAAAGGCAATTGATGATGGAATGGTTTATTTTTTTTATTTTTTATTAAGGAAACAAACAGTCTAAATTTACATATAAATTTTAAATTAAAAACGACCTGGAGTTCCACTAAATAAAAATAAAACATGAAATATACGAGCCCTGGGACAATATTAATTTTACAACAATTTTTACTTTAACATTTTATTTTATTTCTAATCGCACTTTTTAAGGCACCCAAAGTAGTATTAAAAATGTCTACATCAGAAAAGTCATTATTGAAGTTGCTTTATTTTTTATTTGTTTTATTATTTCTTTGAAAATTACAGTCACAGGAAACGTTTTGTGATCAGAGGTCGTTAAAATGAAGTGTGTCAAAATTGTAATGGCTTGATGATACGATGAACTTGACTTCAATGACTTTTGAATTTGAATGACAAAAAGTTGAAAATAGAGAAACTGAAACGAGTTTGATATACAAAACAAGTGTTTTTTTTTAAATTTACAATTGGTAAACCCTTGAAAACAGTGTCGTCGCGATGTGTGGCATTTACCTACTTACCACTTTTAGTTAAGGCTTTAATATGCCTCAATCCGAGCAGGTTGATACATGTTAAAATAATATCGACCGTAAGTCTATTCATTTTAAGTTCAAATGCTTCAACGCGGCTGTTACGTTGAAAACGAACGCCCAACTCTCGATTTTTACATGTTTATATTACTTTTCTTCACTTTCTAATCACTTTAAAAAATGTTTTCAATTAAAACGAAAGGTCTTAATGTCACTGATTTTTGTGTGTTGGTCACATTAAACATTAACTATTTGTTTTCGAGAAATTTTGCAATTAATACCAAAAACAGGGTCTGCAGTTTATTTTTTTACATCAAAAGTGGTAATATTTTTAAAATTGTATTCATTTAAATCGTTTTTTTACTTTAAGTATATTATATTTTTTTCCATAGTGATAGCTTTACACAGTCTTTAAATAATTTGAATTGAATATTGTCATTTGAGCCATGTTAAGGCCTTAAGGCGACGAATTGAAAACTTTGGTCGCAGAGATCTCGATTTTTCTCAGCAATTACAAAACATATGAAAGTGGTATTATGTAACCTGATTCTTCATTTCAATGACTTCATTTTTTCAGTTGCAGAAACACGATTCGTTAACTTTAATAACAGTTTTTTTTAAATCCAAGAAACCTCTTTAGAAACAGAAATTTACATTCTACAGGCAAACCAGAATCCTTAGTTCATTACTCTAAACACACACTTCAATATAAATAAATATAAATATTCTGGGACAAATCATACATGGTCATCTGGCCCCAAAGTAGGATTCCCTGTGTTATGGGAACCAGAGACTGATATACATACTTATATACGTTTAAATACATACATATAGATAAATTTAACACCCAGACACAGAGCAAACAAATCTGCTCATCACACAAATGCTTGCCCTGGGTGGGGATCGAACCCACAACCCTCGGATCAGTAGTCAAGGGCACTAACCACTGAGCCACCGAGTCAGTCAAATGCCAGTTGGATTTTTTAAGATTATTTGTAGTTTTTAATTGAAACGAAAAAACATTGATAATGATAAAGTGTTGAAGTGTGGTTATTTTTTTTACTCTTTACACGTAAAGAAAAAGGGAGAAAACTGTTCCAGTCAATGCCTCGCTTTTGGTGCTTGATCCAAGAGAGTTATCATAACGCCTACTAAACTACGTCAAGAGACAAGCAATGATGAAGTACATCATATCAGCTCATATACGTCCCCACCGAGGGGCGCGAGCCTACACTGAGTTAGGGCGATCGGGCCTTAGTCGACCACGCGGGCCCAGTGTGTGTTGGTCGACTTCACACACAACCTTTGAGTTTCTTCGCAGGCGTGTCCAGGTTTCCTCGCAATGTTTTCCTTCATCGTAAGAGCGTCGGATAAACCTACATATGAAATCGAAATTTGGAAACACATTGGTACGTGGCAGGATTCGACCCATGACCTCCCGGACAGGAGGTAGCGGCCCATGCCATTACGCCATCGACGCTCAAAACTGTATGAGAAATAGAAACCCCTAAAAATATTAGTTTACCATCCGTACTCTGTAATCTATTTACATATTCCAGGTCGAGCCTTTCATCCACCCAGTGGACCGCAAAGTGTTCCCTCGCTACGACAAATACGTGGTCCACCCTATGGATTTAACGCAGATGAAAAATAACATCGCCTCGGGCCAATACGGCAGCACCGAGGCGTTCCTCGCCGACGCCCAGTGGATACTCCACAACAGCATCATATTCAACACATGTGAGAATTATTGGTGATACTTTTGTTTCTTGGCTTGGCTGGGAGTTGTGTGCTATCTAATTTGTTGCCATTTACATTAGCTGTTCATATTGTCATCATATTCATTAGCCAACGCCCATTGGATACTCCACAACAGCATCATATTCAACACATGTGAGAATTGTTGGTGATACTTTTGTTTCTTGGCTTGGCTGGGAGCTGTGTGCTATCTAATTTATTGCCATTTACATTAGCTGTTCATATTGTCATCATATTCATGAGCCAACGCCCATTGGATACTTCACAACAGCATCATATTAAACACATGTGAGAATTGTTGCTAATACTTTTGTTTCTTGGCTTGGCTGGGAGATGTGTGCTATCTAATTTGTTACCATTTACATTTCCTGTTCATATTGACATCATGTTCATTAGCCAACGCCCAGTGAATAATCCACAACAGCATCATATACAACACATGTGAAAATTGTTGGTGATACTTTTGTTTCTTGGCTTGGCTGAGAGTTGTGTGCTATCTAATTTGTTGCCAATTACATTAGCTGTTAATATTGACATCATATTCATTAGCCAACGCCCAGTGGATACTCCACAACATCATCATATTCAACACATGTGAGAAATGTTGGTGATACTTTTGTTTCTTGGCTTGGCTGGGAGTTGTGTGCTATCTAATTTGTTGCCATTTACATTAGCTGTTCATATTGAAATCATATTCATTAGCCAACGCGCAGTGGATACTCCACAACAGCATCATATTCAACACATGTGAGAATTTTTGGTGATACTTTTGTTTCTTGGCTTGGCTGGGAGTTGTGTGCTATCTAATTTGTTACCATTTACATTAGCTGTTCATATTGTCATGATATTCATTAGCCAACGCCCATTGGATACTCCACAACAGCATCATATTCAACACATTCTTGTTGATACTTTTGTTTCTTGGCTTGGCTGGGAGTTGTGTGCTATCTAATTTGTTGCCAATTACATTAGCTGTTCATATTGCCATCATATTCATTAGCCAACGCCCAGTGGATACTCCACAACAGAATCATATTCAACACATGTGAGAATTGTTGGTGATACTTTTGTTTCTTGGCTTGGTTGGGAGTTGTGTGCTATCTAATTTGTTACCATTTATATAAGTTGTCCATATCGACATCACATTCATTAGCCAACACAATCGTGCTTGGCTGGAGAAGAGTGCACTATTTTGTTTGTTTACCATGTTCGTGTCGATGTGGCAGGCAAATTGTATGATTAGTTATTTTACATACGGTGAGGCAAATTGTATAATTCGTCCGTATGTAAACGGGTAGGAAGCGGCGGTGGCTCAACCGGTAACGACTCGGTCCTCCTAACCAGAGGTGCCGGGTTCAAATCCGGACGGCCAATGTACCAATGAGTTTTTCGAAACTTACGTGCATACTCATATACCCACCGATTGCTTTAACGGTGAAGGAAACCTGCACACACCTGCGAAGAAACTTGAAGGTTGTGTGTGAAGTCGACCAACTCGCACTGAGCCCGCGTGGTCGACTAAGGCCCGATCGCCCTAACTCAGGGTAGGCTCGAGCTCCTCGGTGGGATGATGATGATGTAAACGGTTAAGCAAAATGTAAAATTCTGTACGCCGATTAAGGCAATTTGTAATAATTCGTCCGTATGTAAACGGTCAGGCAAAATGTAGAATTCTGTACGCAGATTGTAAAATGCCGAGCCAGGCAAATTGTAATAATTCGTCCGTATAAAAACCGTTAATGCCGAGTCAGGCAAATTGTCAAAATGCCGTACGGCAGATTATAATAAGCTCGCAAAGCGAGCGATGTTAGGTTCGGTCAGGGTTGATTGATTTAACTTTCGCGAGACACTCCGCCCTCGCCATTATATAATTTGCCTGACATTTGCCCAACTGTATGTATAATGACGAATTTATACAGTATGCCTGCGTCATCGAGACCATGCTGTGGATAACTAGTCCAAAACACAACCATATTGAGCACAATTTCATCATGTTCATTTTGTTTTTTTTTTGCTGGGGGGGTGGGGGGTTACATCAACATTAATCATATTATTAACACCACCTCACTTAACATTTTAAGTCATCACATAGACTTTACATGACATTTTGATTTTATGTATTTGTTGTTTGTTTTTCCCTTTTTTTGAGTTTTTCATGTTGGAGGAATGAGACAAAAGTAGAGTAAATCATTTAGAATCCGTGCACCAATAACAATTTTATGTATAAAATACCTGTTCGATTATAATCACTACTAGAGTATTAGTGCGCATTTTGACATTCTAACCATTGCGCGTTTTAGATTTTTTGTCACGTCTGTCCGAGAATTAATAAGAAACACTTTAAATTATATTATGATACTAGTATTCTCGGCGAACTTCGTACCACATTACACTACCCTACCCTACCCTACCCTACCCTACCCTACACTACACTACACTACACTACACTACCCTACCCTACACTACCCTACCCTACCCCTACCCCTACACTACCCTACCCTACACTACACTAAACTGCACTACCCTACCCTACCCTAAATAAGAACCTTCTCCTGAAAATAACGAACTCGACATAAAAAGAATTAGCGAAATCGGTCCAGCCGTTCACGCGTGATGCCGTGACCAAGGGAAATAGGGATTCATTTTTTATATGTATAGATTTGAATCGTTAATAATTTTAACTTTTTATTTTAGCTTGCGTGTTACATCCTGAGCTGCATCGGCACTTACCATCAGGTGAGGTGCAGCCAAACGCACTCAAATTTTTAATAATAATAATAATAAAAAAACTTTAAATGATATTGTCCTACAGTGCAATCAAAGCTGACAGGCGGAGCTCGTGCCCTCGTCCGCTCGTGTCGCGCCGAAATGGGCGAGATAGAAGCCTGTCCCGAGTGTTACGCGGCCGCCCACGCGAGGAGACCCACCTGGTTCACTGATGTGTGTACTGTGCCTCATGTGCTGCTTTGGGCCAAGCTGAAAGGTGAAAAATGGGTTTTTGACTCGCCATAATGTTTTAGCTAGAGATAAACAGATCAGTAGAAGATGGGCGAGTTAGAAGCCTGTCCCGAATGTTACGCGGCCGCCCACGCGAGTAGACCCACCTGGTTCACTGATGTGTGTACTTAGGCCTCATGTGCTGCTTTGGGCCAAGCTGAAAGGTGAGTATGGGTTTTTGACTCGCCATAATATTGTAGCTAGAGATAAGCAGATAGTTCCCTCTCGTTTATCTACCAGATACGCTAAACTACCAGATCAGTAGGAGATGGGCGAGATAGAAGCCTGTCCTGAGCTAAGCTGCTCTGGACTAAGCTTAAAGGTAATTAAGGTGTGTTTTTGACTCGCCATAATATTGTAGCTAGAGATAAGCAGATTGGTAGGAGATTGGCGCGATAGAAGCCTGTCCCGCGTGTTACGCGGCCGCCCACGCGAGGAGACCCACCTGGTTCACTGATGTGTGTACTACGCCTCATGTGCTGCTCTGGGCTAAGCTTAAAGGTAATGAAGATGTGTTTTGAGTCGCTATGATATAGCTTGAGATAAGCAGATTGGTAGGAGATGGGCGAGATAGAAGCTTGTCCCGAGTGCTATGTGCCGCCCACGCGAGGAGACCCACCTGGTTCACTGATGTGTGTAATACCTCATGTGCTGCTCTGGGCTAAGCTTGAAGGTAATGTAGTTGTGTTTTGAGTCGCTATGATATAGTTTGATATAAGCAGATTGGTAGGAGATGAGCAAGCCGCAAGATAGAAGCTTGTCCCGATTGCTATGTGCCGCCCGCGCGAGGAGACCCACCTGGTTCACTGATGAGTGTACTACCTCATGTGCTGCTCTGGGCTAAGCTTGAAGGTAATTAAGGTGTGTTTTTGACTCGCCATAATATTGTAGCTAGAGATAAGCAGATTGGTAGGAGATTGGCGCGATAGAAGCCTGTCCCGCGTGTTACGCGGCCGCCCACGCGAGGAGACCCACCTGGTTCACTGATGTGTGTACTACGCCTCATGTGCTGCTCTGGGCTAAGCTTAAAGGTAATGAAGATGTGTTTTGAGTCGCTATGATATAGCTTGAGATAAGCAGATTGGTAGGAGATGGGCGAGATAGAAGCTTGTCCCGAGTGCTATGTGCCGCCCACGCGAGGAGACCCACCTGGTTCACTGATGTGTGTACTACCTCATGTGCTGCTCTGGGCTAAGCTTGAAGGTAATGTAGTTGTGTTTTGAGTCGCTATGATATAGCTTGATATAAGCAGATTGGTAGGAGATGAGCAAGCCGCAAGATAGAAGCTTGTCCCGATTGCTATGTGCCGCCCGCGCGAGGAGACCCACCTGGTTCACTGATGAGTGTACTACCTCATGTGCTGCTCTGGGCTAAGCTTGAAGGTAATGTAGTTGTGTTTTGAGTCGCTATGATATAGCTTGATATAAGCAGATTGGTAGGAGATGAGCAAGCCGCAAGATAGAAGCTTGTCCCGATTGCTATGTGCCGCCCGCGCGAGGAGACCCACCTGGTTCACTGATGAGTGTACTACCTCATGTGCTGCTCTGGGCTAAGCTTGAAGGTAATGAAGTTGTGTTTTGAGTCGCTATGATATAGCTTGATATAAGCAGATTGGTAGGAGATAGGCGAGATAGAAGCTTGTCCCGAGTGCTATGTGCCGCCCACGCGAGGAGACCCACCTGGTTCACTGATGTGTGTACTACCTCATGTGCTGCTCTGGGCTAAGCTTGAAGGTAATGAAGTTGTGTTTTGAGTCGCTATGATATAGCTTGATATAAGAGGATTGGTAGGAGATGGGCGAGATAGAAGCTTGTCCCGAGTGCTATGTGCCGCCCGCGCGAGGATACCCACCTAGTTCACTGATGTGTGTACTACCTCATGTGCTGCTTTGGGCCAATCTGAAAGCTAATGAAGATGTGTTTTTGACTCGTCATAATTATGTAGCTAGAGTTAAGCAGATTGGTAGGAGATGGGCGAGATAGAAGCTTGTCCATAGTGATATACGCGAGGAGACCCACCTGGTTCAGATGTGTGTACTACGCCTCTTGTGCTGCTTAGGGCCAAACTGAAAGCTAATGAAGATGTGTTTTTGATTAAAAGCTTATTCGGATTCAAGATTAAAACCTTAAATAATAAAAAACAGCCAAATCGCATTATTACGAACAATTAAAAAAAACAAATCGGTTAAGCACTTCATGTTTTTTTTTTAGGCTAAGCTTAAATAGTATGTATAGTGGAGGTTCTAAAGAGTTAGTTTTTCTTAGTGAAAACAAACCCATCGCACGGTTGGCCAAATGGAGAACCAACCATAGACAAACTAAGTGATCAATAAATCTCCTTTCTCTCTTTCAGGTTTTCCATACTGGCCAGCAAAAGGCATGTCAGTAAACAATGCGGGACTAGTCGACGTACGGTTCTTTGGAGCGCACGACCGCGCCTGGGTGCCGGCCAGGGATTGTTTCCTCTACTCAGAGAAGGATCCAAATAACTTCAGAACAAAGAGGCAGGATATATTGGAGAGTATGCAGGTAAGGAGAGAGACTTGAAATTGGTTAAGAGCTGGAAGTTAGGCATTAAATAGCGTTTAGGCCGGTTTATTATTCGGATAAATTTTTAACCCTTTCACTAGCATTGGAAATATGTTTGCCGGAGATGCTGAGTCAATATTAATCCGTATAGGCCTCAAATAAGGTTCAGTTTTCTATTGTTCGCCGTAGTTGCGTTGCTCGTAAAAGGGTTAATGCTTCGCCAGACACGTGAAGTTATCGATTCCGATTTCCGGATCCGAATATGGCTTCACTTAAATATAAATTAATGAATGATTTATTGTATTGCCTTCATAAACCGAAGCACCAAGTCACTCAAAGGCCAATGGAACGTTCTATGCTCGGAGTTTATCTGCGTGATCGAATCAGAAACGAGAAGTTCCGCAGGAGAACCAAAGTAACCGACATAGCACACAAAATCCCTAAATTGAAGTGGCAGTGGACAGGGCACATAGTTCGTAGAACAGATGGCAACGGGTAGTAAAGTTCTCGAGTGCGACCACTCACCAGAAAACGTAGCGTAGGCAGGTCTCCCACGCGGTGGACCGACGACCTGGTGAAGATCGCGGAAAGCCGATGTATTCGGACCGGTCGTTGTGGAAATCCTTGGCCTTTGTCCAGCAGTGGTTTGGCTGATATGATGATGATGACATAAACCAAATAAAAATAATAATATACAATAATATATAATAACAAAAATATTATACTACTTACACAAAGGAATAAACATTTTTTTTAAAAGGGAAACACAAAAAGGACCGATTTTGCTAATTCTTCTTTTGTGGTGTTTTACTGTCGGGAGAAGGTTTTAGGGTAGGGTAGGGTAGTGTAAGGTGGAACGAAGTTTGCCGGGACAGCTAGTAATTTATTAATATTTAACACTGCTTAGAAATATTTAAACACCTCGCCCGCTACGATATATTTGATGGCGACTGTACCAGGACTCGTGCGTTTTTGCTCTTTTTCCTTCCTATTCGATGAGACTTCTACAAAAAAATATAAATATTAATACATCAACAAATAAAAATAAAATCTAATTTATTCCTACCTACCTTATTAACCCGCCGGTACTCGCGCTTCATATTGTGACATGAGTGGTCGCACGGGGTCTAAAAGACCCAAAAGTTAAATTTGATTTTTTCTTTAAATAAAGAAAGTTATAGATTTTTATCGGGAGGTAAAGATGATGGCCGAGGCCCCCGTCACTCGGTCGAGCAAGCGAGATAAGTACCTACAGGCCGCGCTCCGCTCGTCAGCGCTAGAACGCCGTACTATCGCCGCCGCAATTCGCGCGCCGCCCGTGTACGCAGTTATAACCGCAAGTCGAGCGCCTTAATACCCATGTTTCCGTGTTTGGGAAGGAGTAGGTGAATAAATGCGGTAGCTATGTTCGTTTTATCATCATATCAGCCACAAATCGTCCACTGCTGGACAAAGGCCTCCCCCAAGGATTTCCACGACGACCGGTCCTGCGCTGCCCGCATCCATCGGATACCCGCGATCTTCACCAGGTCATCGGTCCACCGCGTGGGAGGCCTGCCTACGCTACGTTTTACATTTTATGTTCGTTTTATAAGGAAGTGCAATATCCTTTACGAAGTAACTATTATCTCATCTGTGGCCGAGGACAGAAAAAAAGGAGATTGCTCCACCGACAAGAGCATTAGCTCTTAAATTTGAAGAATATAGATTTTTTACACATTAAATAGAACGAGGGTAATAAAATATTGATTTCAGAAAATTTTATGTATTTATGTAACAATTTAATCAATATCGTAATATATCAAAAGAAAGATGTTTTATGTGCTAAAACGCTTGAGGGTCGAAACGACCTATTCTTTCTTTATGCGCCCGTGCTGTCCAAGCGCTGGGCGCTAACTTAGTGAGGCGGGTTGTGCGCGTATCCTATCATCATATAAGCTCATATACGTCCCCACCGAGGGGCTCGAGCCTAGACTGAATTAGGGCGATCGGGCCTTAGTCGACCACGCGGGCCCAGTGCGGGTTGGTCGACTTCACACACAACCTTCGAGTTTCTTCGCAGGTGTGTGCAGGTTTCCTCACGATGTTTTCCTTCACCGTTAAATCAGTCGGTGAGTATATGTTCGTAAGTTTCGAAAAACTCATTGGTACATTGGCCGTCTGGATTTGAACCCGGCACTTTTAGGAGGACCGAGTCGTTGCCGGTTGAGCCACCGAAGCTTTATTGAGCCACCGACGCTTAGCCTATATAGTAGCTTAAAGGTACTGAGCATGATCTTGCGTAGTAACCAATGTTTAAAAAGTTATGGAAGATGAAGCAAGGCACTGGGTCCTTTCGACCCATGCGCGACTACCCTCGGGTTAACCGCCGATACTTCGGTGTACGCGCACGAAGTAAGCCGAACGTGAAGCGAACGTAAGTTTCGTCAAGGCCAAATTTTTATCTGGTTTTGGGCCGACACCGAAACTTATATCGGTCACTAATAGTAATGTCGTAAGGATCCATACAATAGTCCAACGCCTTTGATAATTTAGTCAAAACCGACATCGCTAGTAACGGGCACGTTCGCTGGTCCACCTGCGCCTGAATGTATGAAGCGTCCCGAGATTTAACCTCCTCCGTGGCGTATTGGTTAGTCCATTCGCTTTACACCAGAAGGTCGCGGGTTTGATTCCCAGCGGGGTCAACTGTGTAAGACTCGGTTTGGTTGGTGGTAGGGCATTTTCATAGCCCGCCTGGCTAGCTACCACCATGTTATCTAAATCTTGCCGCCAAACATCAGTGCTTGATGTGTTCCGGCTTGAAGATGAGATAGCCAGATCCCCATTGCGTTGGGGAATCTTGGTAAGCCCGCTTCCATCTTCGGCATCATGTCACTTACCACCAGGTGAGATGATGCCAAGGGCTTACCAATTGTGAATTAAAAACAAAAGATTCTGTACAACGGAAGACTATGGATATGGAACTTCGGGTTCGACCCCGTCTCGCCTCTCGGCCCCCGCTTGATTACCCTGTCTATAGGTATAGATGTTTTATCTCACGAGCGCGGGTTAGCCATACTTGTGTGTGTAATGCGTATAGACACGTGCTCTATTGTTAGTTGTGTCTATTGTGTGCGCAATTGTAAGCTCCCGACCTTACGCACGCAAAGACAATTTGCATGTACATTAACACACACAAGTATGACTAACTCGCGCTCGTGAGATAAAACATCTGTAGATCGCTTGAATGAGTCTTCGCCCGCGCGGTACAGGGGTGCGGGGGTAAGGCGACAAAGGGGATCGAGAGAGGAGCGGAGGCAGGCGCATTGTTGTGGCAACAATACGCTTTAATTGCTTGCCGTCCGCGCAATGCGCCTGCCGTCCGCTCCTCTCTCGATCCCCTTACCCCCGCGCCCCTGTACCGCGCGGGCGAAGACTCATTTAAGCCGTCTACCTATAGACGTCTCCGTTGGACGACTGTATGGATTCTTTAGTTAAACTGTGGCAAATGTGTTTGTTGTAGGAAGCAGAACACCATATCCGCAATATATCTCGGAAATTTGGCAAATTCGTGTATCCACCATTCAGAACACAGTTTGATCCATCCAAACTAGAAGAGCAACTGAAAATGATGGTAAGTCACTAGTCGAAAAAATTGGTTTAGTAGTTTTAAGAATAGTGGTGTTGCGATAGCGATAGTCTATCGATAGTATCGTGATACTTCGTAGGCATGAAAATCAGTTATACTATCGATTGATAAAGATAAGTAATACTATTGCTAGAGACCAATAGTATCGATATTATCAGTACAAACACTATCGATAGATTTGCACTATCGATAGTCGGAACATTTTACGATACTATGGCTTGCTCCTAACTTATTTCCAGTCGATAGTATCGAAAATACGTCGATAGTTACCAAAGCAAAACTATCAGAACGCGTAGATAGATAGATCATAGAGAGTATCGACTTTTTTGACGCGATACTATCGATAGTATCGTACTTCGATAGTATCAATAGAATCGATAGTATCGACAGAATTCAATAGTATCACCTGATTTTCACTATCGATAGTATTACAGCATGTCAATATTTTCGATAGGACTATCGCGCTATCGACCTGTTTTATAGTGAAACTATCGCTATTGCTACATCCCTGTTAAGAATAAAAAATCAGTACACTTTTACTTGTATAAATCTGTATTTATTCACAATATCCAAACACTAATATTGAAACTTCCGTCGACTGATCACATTGAAGTCTAAATACCAACTGACTAGTCTGTGAGCGGCAAACCTCGCTCCCCACTCCTACACAAAGCTGAGGTAATCACCATCGCATGACAACCGACAATAAACGAGCTATGTTGTGTTGTGTGTGTTGCGGACAGCGATGGAGTGGAACTCCTTGCCTGCGTCTGTGTTTCCCGACTCCTACAATTTGGGGATCTTCAAGGCGAGAATGAATAGGCATTATTTGAGTTTGCGTGTACCATCCTCGACTACATCGTCACTTACCATCAGGAGAGACTATAGTCAAACGCACTCAAATTTTTAATAAAAAAAATAAAGATTGTTTTTTTCAACTTAATAAACCACGACAGTAGTGTTTGTTGGTACCTACTACTATTATTTAAGTCAGCATAACGTTAAAAAAATATCAAATTAATGACACCAAAGACTGATTTTACTTAACTTTGCGTAAGAGATGCGCGTATCTGGTACGCCGGGTGCGGGCCAGCCCCAACAGCGTCCTATGGATGATAGGGGACAGGGTTGACTTCACGTCCCCAGCAGCTAAGCTACAATGTACAGAGGCCAGCACATCATCAAGCTATACACTGATAGTGCGATTCTGATCCATACGCATTCGGCATAAGAACGGTACAAAGTTTAAAGTGTGTAGCTTGATGTGCTGGCCTGTGTACATAAGTTGAATTGAATTTATTTAATAAATTACTAACACCTGGGATAAGTCACCTACTAACAAAATGTAAGTCTTTGTAACTTGAATAAATAAATAAATAATTATATAAAAAAAAATTCTTTCAGATACCGTCATTTGAAGGCGAAATAAAAACTTCAGAAAAAGAGAAATCGATCTGTTCTCCAAGCTTGAGGAAAGACAGGTCAAAATCTCTTTCAAAGAGTACAAAAGAGGACTTTTCTCCAAGGTTGAGGAAAGACAGGTCAAAATCTCTTTCAAAGAGTACAAAGGCGGGTTCCGTGGATGAGTGAGTTTCATGATCATATTTTACGAAATTTATTAAAATAATCAACATAAGTACATACAAATTGGTTTATTGAAATCAAGGTTCTAAATTATCAAGATAACCGTCTCCGTGGCGTATTGGTTAGTCGATTCGCTTCACAACAGGAGGTTGCGAGTTCGATTCCCGGCGGGGTCAACTTTGTTAAAATCGGTTTGGTTGGTATTTTCATAGCCCGCCTGGCTAGCTAGTCTTGCCGCCAAACATCAGTGTTAACGGCTTGATGATAAGATAGCCAGAACCCCATTGCGTTGGGGAATCTTGGTAAGCCCGCTTCCATCTTCGGCATCAGCGTCACTTAACATCAGGTAAGATGATGCTAAGGGCTTATCAATTGTGGATGAAAAAAATGACTGATAATTATCATGATAGTTATCGGCGTTCATTCATATTTTTGCCTCTTTATTTTTTTTTACTAAAGATGATAATACAAAAGTATTATGCAGAATAAATAACAAAATAACTGTTAATTTAAGTGTAAGTTATTAATAAAAAAAATCGTTTTGTGACTATTTCTTTCGGAGTTGGAGGTTTGATGCGTTTCAACACGTCACGAGACATCAAATCGTGTTCGGAAAAAACATGGCGAACATAGCGCGAGGCCTAGCGTTTTGTCAAAGTTAACTACAATATTAATGTTTTGTAATTAATTTTATAATTATCAGCGTTATAACTGTCGATAAGAGCGTCGATGGCGTAACGGCTAGGGCCGCCGCCCCCTGTCCGGGAGGTCGTGGTTCTAATCCCGCCACGTACCAAGTGATTTCGAATTTAGATTTCATATGTACGTTTATCCGACGCTCTTACGGTGAAGGAAAACATCGTGAGGAAACCTGCACACGCCTGCGAAGAAACTCGCAGGTTGTGTGTGAAGTCGACCAACACGCACTGGGCCTACGTGGTCGACTAAGACCAAATCGCCCTAAATTAGGGTAGGTTCGAGCCCCTCGGTGGGGACGTATACGAGCTGATATGATGATGATGATGAACTGTCGATAATTATCACTTTGAACCCTGATTGAAATCTTCGTTGTTTTCTTGTCAATTTTAGCGAAACAAGTGAAAATGAAGAAGTACCTGCGACGCGATCTCGAAAAATGGCGGATGGCAAAGAGATTGCTGGGGAAGAAGATTTTGCTGTCGAGAAAGAAAAGTAAGTAAAGACAGAATGACGATGTTTTTTGGGGTTTTTGTCCTAAGTCCCCAGGAGCCGGGTCGTTCCTCTCCCTCGAGAGGAGCGATGGCTGACTCTCGCGTTACACTCTTGACCGGGTGCTGTCCGTGTGAACTGGCCTACTCTTGTCAAAGGCATTAATAATATTCAATTAGTTTTATGTATAACTTTTTGTGTCATATTGTTTTCATGTTCTAATGACATAATCTGGTTTATATCAATGATTGAATTTTGACGTTATTAACTAATTATTGTTTATTTCTTGACTCTTCACAAATGACATTGTTATTATCATTATTTTGTGACTATCAGAAAGAGTGTAAATCTCACCTATTTTGAATAAATATATTAAATTGAATTGAAAAATAAGGTTCGAACTTTCCATACAAACATAGTTACATGCCGGATTGAAACCAAACTTTGCGAATATATTGAGTAGACACATATTGATGTTTTTAACTAATTTTCAAAGTACTTATATAAAACGGAAAAAATAAGAGCAATGATAACGATGAAAACTAATTACAAACATCGATATATGTCTACTCAATATATTCGCAAAGTTTGGATTCAATCTGGCATGTAGGATTTGGTATTGAAGCGGAATTTTTAGACTAGTTAATTTTCTTGAATTTTCCTGAAAGTGACGAAATCTTATTCGGGGTATTCCCAAATATGACATTAGTTACGAAGAAACTGCTGCGATAACTCTAGAGCTTCAAAATTACAAATGTGTATTTTTACCTCCTTAAAGGCGATTTTTTCAGATAAAAAAACCCGACTTCATGGGGTTAAAGCCACCGTGCTCTCAAAATATCTAAACAATAGGCATATGTTTACCACCATTAAATTTCTAATAGTCTAATGCTATTTTGAGAATAAATTTTGTTTCAATAACTATTGTTCTTAATATTAATTTTCATCTTTAAACTTTTTTATACAAACGGCAATTTTATAGGTAAAGGCCTAATATATTAACTATTCATTAATAAAAGTCGTATTCACTACTTAAACAATTCAGTTTTACGAAAATTGTGCCTAGGTACACATACGCATGCGTATTTTTTTTAAATATTACCATAAATAGATTACAATAAGGCTTGGGAAAGCATTAAAACCTCCTTAGAAAAGATTGCCTATTCCTTGATGTGATATATGCGCCTCACGCGTCATCAACTCATCAGTCTATCTAATTCTGACACAGGCCACCCAAAGATAATCTAGTCAACTAGCGTCATGTAACCCCTCGGAGGAACAACCTATCTCTTAAAATAAAATCTAAAAAAAGATTCTGTATTATTGTTATTATTACTTACTGTGTTATTATATTTTTTTATTTTAATTATTTTTTAAATTCACAATTGCTAAACCCTTGACAACAACCATTATTTGCTAGAAATGTCTTGTTACTCCGAGCTAGATATATAAAAGTGGCAAAGTAAAATGCACGTATGTGGTAAAATCAATTAACCACTTTTCGAGCAACGGAATTGAAAAAGCCATACCTTATTAAACTTCGCTGAATGAGTTGCACCTTTGATAAACGCCGCTTGTCGCTGGCGGCTCGCGTCAAACAGTTGCGTCAAAGGGGCCGCTCTGTGTTCAATCTGGGCGCTGCCGAAGTTACACCCGCACGGGGTCGCGCGAAACTTTTCAGTCTTTAATTATCAATTTAGGCGACGATTCTGAAGATTCTTTGTCCCGCAGTGAAAGCGTTTGTGTGTTTGTGAACTCTTTATTGTTAAACAAAATATACAATTATAGATACAAAAGCCAACCCTTAATTACTTAAAGTATTTAAACTATAAGCGAAGAAAGAAATTAGTACACAATTTAAAAGAAGTGAAAACAATTATCTAAAGTATAAACAGAAGTGATTAAAATTAAAAATAAATTCTAAATGAAAAAATACTTTTTTTGTAAAATTGTTTTATCTTTCAACACATTTTCAGAACTTTGTTCGGGTGTACTGCATCTGTTTTACCGAACGTACTATACCTGAGACTGAATTCATATATTTTTTCACAGGGAAATAGAAGTGGACTCGTCACAAAACAAGGATACCGATGCAGCTACATCCAGGAAGCGTCGTCGATCGGCCTTGGAAGAGGCGGTCATTACCATTATTGAAAGTAGTAGCAGTACAGCAAAGAAAAAACGCGTGGAAAGCGGTGAAGTCACTTCTGAGACTAAAGTTTCCGACCCAGCTGCAACTCCCAGTACTAGTAAATCTGTCGATGAAAAAAAAGAAGGAGACAAGCCAAATACGGATGAGAAAAACAAAACAGAATCCAAAAAAGTACAAGACAACGAGACATCCAGTAGTACTAGTCTTGCAGATAAAAAACGTACACCCGTAAGACTTATTTCCATAGCTAAAGTCCTTAAAACATCAAAGGTTAATATGTCCGCGACAGAGAAAACGCCCACAAATAAAACTGATAATAAAACTGAGAAAGCTGAAAAGACTCTGCAAAAACTGAAACCTAAAACAGGGAAGTCGGATTCAACAGAAAAAGTGAATACACCAGATGATAAATCGAAAGACCAGACGCGGCGAAACTCGAGAAACAAGTCTGCAACCAATACTCAAAAGGTCGATAAGAAGTCCGACAAGGTTTCTGAAAACAAAGAGATAACTACACGGAATAGGGACGCAAATAGATCTATAGCAGAAAAGGTAACTGACAAAAGTCTTACAAGTAGTCCAAGATCTAAAGATCGCCTGCAATTTGATGATGATATCAGCTTAGCTGTAATTGCTCGGGAGTCGAAAGCCCCTGTTACTACAAAAGCTACTGTGCTGCCATTTATAAGCAGTGTAAGAAGCCTGGCTGTTACTGCTAAAAACACCGCAACAACCACTACCACGACCACTGCCACACCTAAAACTGTTGAAGGGACAGTCGTAGCTGCATCGAATTCTAGCATATTCACTCCGACTAGCACAGACAACGTCAAAACTATGAAAGATGCCGTCAATAAGCTGCAAAAGTTAAGAAACGAGGATACACCACCAGTAGGCAGAGTCGGTGTCCGAGCTTTCGCTCGCATGACTTCACCTCCCAAAGAAACCCCTAAAGATGTTGAAGTAGAAATCAAGACTGAACCAATCGACTTGGATGATTCAGATCGCCAAGTCGAGAAGATGGATCTAATGAACGCGTTCCAACTCCGCCCAGTAGTCAGGCCGGCACAGACGACAAACTTACGCGAAGTGCGGATTAACAAAGTAGTCTCGGCTCCTCCTACTACAGCGAATGCTCCCACGCCTAATACTGCGGCTAAGAATATGAATAATAATAGCAAAGCGAAGGCTAAGAAGACATTCCCTCTGCCGAATAAGGACGATGGTCGTTCGGAGCTGAACAGTAAGAACTCGATGGTGTACATCCCTATACAGCCACCGATGTCGCAAGCGCCGACGCGCATACAGCCGACTGTGTCGCAAGCGGCGGCGCGCCTGGCAGCACGACCGCTCGCTCCGGTCACACTGCGCGCCTCTGCACCTAACATTGTCACTACAGCTACTGGTAAGCTTTCAAACATTGTTTTACTGCACATAGTCGCAACTTGAGACTCTAAACTTCAACTTATCTCTTTAGTCGAATTTATATTCAATATGCTGACGATTTATCTAATGATAAGTAACTTCCGCTACTTACATGATATATTTTTTTGTCTTTTTTTCTTTTACCACAGATTTATTTATAAAAGTAGATTTTTAATATTCTCATAGTTATGCTAACTTGGATGTTTTTTCCTTTGACTTATACTTGCGTACGCCTTAGCTATACTTTTAGTTTATCGACTATTTTGATAGCAACTGACATGTCCATATGTGACAATATATTACATTACTGCAGCGGCCAGCAAAAGAGGCTTTGATGCACGAACGTGTAAATATGGGCCGAGGCGTAGCCGAGGCACACATACGTAAGTCCATCAATGCCTAGTTGTGTTTTTTTTTGAAGTTATACTTCTTTAGGCGCGTTATGAAAAAATGATGAGAGTGAAATTTTAAGAGGCGCGCGCATCACTGTAACACAAAAGTAACAAGTTGAAGTTGCCCGCTAATACTTCTTTAGGCGCGTTATGAAAAAATTATGAGTGTAATTATTTTTTATTTTAATTTCTAGTTTCTACATTCACAACACGTGTTTTAGTTTCATACAAGTGCGAATTATATATGTGCTAATAAATTATATTCAGTTGTGATTTAAATTGAATATTTTGATTAATATTATTTACTATTTGTAAATATTAGTGAAAAAAGTTGTGCTTATATACTTTTTCAAGTGCTTCAATATAATAGGCTATTTGACAACATTGAAAATATACTACAAATTGTAGTCATCCTATCAGATAATAGCGTAAAAAACATATTTCATTGTATTTTAAACTAAATGATGTATAATTTTTGCAAATTACACAGAACAAAATTTAATATTTTTTTAAATTTTATCTGTGACGGGAACGCCTTGTGATTGGTTGCAGCTCTGGTGACGTCACATGCAAGTAAACATGGTTTTCTAGTTCACGTTTTGTGTATTCTGGGTGTTACAATTGATTGATTTCCTAGCTATCTCTGAAGCAGTTTTCTGATATTTTTTGATAAATATAATACTGGCATACTTAAATATTCCTTTCAAATCTCAAAATGGAGACAAATTTTGTGCGAGCTGATAACGGCAACCTACCTAGGATAGACGCCTTTATGGTTGCACTTTTCTTTAAGAATAACACTGATTACTATGCTGTAAAAATGTAAGTACCACGTAAGAATTATTTATTTATTTACACCCCTTTATATAGTTATGATCTTTCAGATGTTTTGCAAAATCTCATTTTAGGTTATATTGTTTACATACCTAGAAATTCCCTTTGACATGGTGTTATCTTTTATTTCACAGATCTGGAAGGGAACGTATGGAGACGATTCGGTTGGCTATGTCCAACTACACCGAGAGGGTGGGGTTTGCACAGTTAAGTGTAAAGTGTGCCCAGAGCACAAAGTAAGAACCAAAGCATATAATGTGACTATGATTATTAACGAAAATGACAGTGAAATAATTAGCTGTCAGTGCCACGACTGTGCTGCTTCAGCTGGAGGATGTAAGCATGCAGTTGCTTTTTTGATGTGGGTCCATCGTCGCACTGAGGAACCTGCATGTACTTCCACAGAGTGCTATTGGAAAAAGCCGACTTTGTCCAGAGTAGGCACTACTCTGAAGTACATTACTGTGCAGCAGATGTCTAAAAAAGAAGTACCCCACAGACCGAGTACATCAGCAGTTTATACTGAATTTATTGTAGAAGCCAAAAAAGAAAAATTATTAACTGTGAATTGCTTAAATATCAGCATGATTTTAAACATAGTGGTGTGTTGCAATATTCATTGCACTGCTTTATAATGGATGAATCCCCAGAAATTAAAACAGACGTAGACAGGGTTGTAGAGGCGATGAAAGCAACATTCACTAAAACTGTGATAAGGACAATCGAAGAAGCAACAAGGGGGCAGAACAAGAGCAGTTTGTGGTATGATATGCGATAAGGCCGTATCACAGCTTCAAAGGCACATGAAGTTCACCCCAGATGGTTCGTTGGTGGCTACTATAATGGGTGCAAGTATACCTGATACAGCTGCAATGAAAAGAGGTAGAAATTTGGAACTAACTGTCCGAAAGACAGTTGGTAGTAAATAAAATAAAAAAATCGCTTCATGTGGGCTTTATGTATGCCAAGAGTATCCCATGATTGCAGCATCACCTGATGGTTTAATGAAAGACGCTGTTATTGAAATAAAATGCTAAGGATAGTTATTTAAAAAAGGGTGTTATTACAGAGAAATTTAAGGCACAGGTGCAACTACAAATGTATGCAACTGGTGTAAAAAAATGCTATTTTTGTGTTGCTGATAGCAACTTTGAACAAAGCAAAGAATGTAGACATTATTTTAGTGACATATGATAGTGATTATGTTAAAAACTTAATACAAAAGTTAGCTACTTTCTGGAAAACAAATATATATCCTATTTTGTATTGTAACACCAACCTGTGATGATTAAAATAAACATTGTGTATTCATTGTTTTATTATTTATTTACAATATTTAGACTTTTTTTTTCCCTCGGACTGCGGAGGAGGGAAGGAGGAGAACGCATACTAATACAGCCGGCTGTACTGGTTATGTGGGACTCACAGCCCTGCGCCTATATGCATACATACCCATTATATACATAGGTATATATAAATAAATATGCACAGGCCCAAAATCACACTACCCCACTAAACTCCCCCTAAGCTTTGGCAGCTACGCCACCTTAAAAGCTCATCGGAGCGACACTCCCCCCTAGGGATGGGGGGGGGGGGGTGTGATTTAGACTCGATCCCATCCTTCCTGGTGTCCCTGCCCCGTCAACTGGTCAGATGGAAAACATATTTTATCGACCCTGGTAGCCCAGAACTCAGCATTCAACAGGGCTAATGGCAGTCAAGTTTGATACACCCCGGTGTGCAGCCACCACTCGGGAACTTTACTGCCTCAGCAGCAATCTGTTCTATGAGCTATGTGCTCAGACCACTGCCACTTTAGCAATTCTGTGAGCTATGCAGTTGGTTACCTCGGTTCTTCTCATTTCTGATTCAATCACATAAACTCCAAGAACAGGTTGCTTCAACAAGTGTGTTTTGCCAATGATGACATACGGAACTGAGTCATGGTCGCTTACTATGGACCTTAATAAGAAGTTTAAAGGGCAATGGAGCTAGCTATGCTCAAAGTTTCTATATAATCTATAAGATAGAATCGTAAAAGCGGAGATTCTATATAACCGACAGCTCACAAAATCACTAAAGAGGCAGTGGTTGAAGCACATAGCTCGTAGAAAAGTTTGCTGTTGATGGTCACAGGGTCAATGAAACAATTTTTCCTATTTGCCCCGACACTGGGGAGGATGGGATTAAGTCATTATTTACATACATTATTTAATAAGAGAATCTTTCAAATTTATTAGAGCACATGCAATAGTAATGACATGATCAAGTATACAAAGTATGTTAGTATTTATTACTGAATGTTGCTTAAGGGCCGCCAGGAGGCTCGAGTTTCCATACCAATGTAATTCCGCTTTAGATACAAAAACTACATGCCGGATTGAATCCAAACTTTGCAAATATATTGAGGAGACACATATCGATGTTTGTAATTAGTTGATGGTCACAGGGTCGATGAAACAATTTTTCCTATTTGCCCCAACAATGGGGAGGATGGGATTGAGTCATTATTTACATACATTATTTAATAAGAGAATCTTGCAAATTTATTAGAGCACATGCAATAGTAATGACATGATCAAGTATACAAAGTATGTTAGTATTTAATACTGAATGTTGCTTAAGGTGGTTGCAGAGGCGTCATTTTCATACAAAACGTTTGACCAATACACTCATCGAGTGTTAGATTATTAGGTTATCAAACAATGTCAAAAAAATGTTTAAAAAATCTTGTTTTCGCGAATGAAATCAGATTTGTGATAAATCGAACAATTGAAAAGTTATTAAGGTTTTAAATCTTGTTCAAAAGTGTCGATTTTACGTATGTGTGCGTTACATTTACACAACATAGACACTTATGCGTACCGTAAAGCTATATATGAACAGTGCGTTCTGAAACCCTACTTGTGTTATAGGAATCTAAATATAAAATGTTTTTTCAGAGTGAATACAAATCGATTTATTTTTTATTAATAACACCCATAATTAATAGTGTAAAAAACTAATACAAAGATTCAGTTTTTCAAAGATGTTCTTATATTTTTGTTAAAAAAATTAAAACAACACACTTTTCGAACGCACTTATCCCCGTAACACTGTGGCTGAATATGAATGAATCAGTGTTGCTATATATACGGATTTATCTGCACTCGTATGGATTTTTGAGGTCCAATGCGGATAATTCATGATTATGGATTTACGCGACACAAATATCATATTACTACATCTAAAGGTATTGTTTACAGGTTGAATTTATGTATATTCCTTTCGTTTTCTTTAAAATTTGACTTGTACTCATGTAACTGAAAAACTGTCCCCAAGGAACCGGCTGCTGTGTCATATTCATACAAATTTAGCTTTGTTGGACTTCTCAAACTTTGTATGGAGAGTCCAAACATTTGGATAAGATAACAAAAAAAAATATATTACACTTTAGAATTCTGTACATATTTTTACGAGAAAGTTTATGCGACTTGTGGCGTATCATTTTTGTCATACGGTATAGGGTATTTGACAGTGTTTAAAATAAATTAAAAAATACTATTCACTAAATAGCATTTCCTACAAAAGCATAAAAACATTCATTTAAAATTTTATTCTAAATTCAATTTTATATTTATCAAAATCACTAAATCAGTTCGTCAAAGACAATGACGTCACAATTTTGTAACACGAACCATTTCAGAACAAAATTTCGTTTTTGACCGTTGATAAAAATTAACTCAAATGACTAGCAGTCAAATACCGGATTGTATTAACAATTTTAACTGACAATTATTTACTGTTGCACGAATTTTGTCCAGATTTTGGACTGAAGATAGATTTCTTGATTCCTCCATATGGCAACACTGTTTTTTTGCTCTGCAGTTAGTTTGTGAATTTGGTAAACAAATGGCTTTTGTAACAAAATGAATTAACGCTTTTACAATAAATACGTATACTCAGGACGCAAAGTAAACCCAAAACGATCGCGAGCCGGTTTGTTACGGTATCATGCACTAGAATAGAAATGGCTTCGTAAGTACCTATAATACAGGCAATCCTCTTCGGTGTTTGTGAATATTACTTACACTGTTGGTGTGTCGCTATCAACCGTTCAGAGTGCTCCAGCGATTTGAAGAGACTGGATTCAATATGCACAGACCAGGAACAGGCCGAACAAGGTGCACGACAGCGCGGGACGATCGATATATGGTGTCAACAATATTGAGAAATCGATTTCAAACGGCTGTTGAAGTTAAAAATCACCTTCTAAGTGCTGAAGAGAGCAATCCGGGCACGTGTACAGTGAGGCCGCGTCTTGCTGAAGCGAACATGAAGCCATTTAGACCCACCAATGGTCCAAAACTCGGAAGGCAGCATCGAAATTCAAGGCTGAGTTATGCTAGAGAACACATGAATTGGACTTTCAATGACTGGTCAACAGTTATGTTTTCGGACGAGTCGAGTATCATGCTATACAAGCACGATGGGAGACGAACTTTAACTGCAGAGAGATACGTGAATGAAACCTTAAATGAGTATGTTGGCCCACTTTTAGTAAACATGCGCAAGAATGCCATCCACCGCTCCACTGGCAAGAAGTGACGACGTTCCTGCTGTCAAAAGAGCCGTCAACTGCCAAGCGGTGATGCTGTACCTTGCTAGCTGTCGTCACATATTTCATTGTTTTGTTAAAAAGAAACGGAACGTGTCGTGAAAATAGAAAACAAAACGCTCCTATGATAGACAAAGACAGAGCCGCTCCACTGGCAAGAAGTGACGACGTTCCTGCTATCAAAACGAACGTGATTTCCTAGTACCGTTCCCGAGCGACGGCAGTGCTTTTGAGTTCGTGGTTTATTTTTGTTATGTTAAATGTATCTTTTGTGGTCTTTTAGGTTAAATAAAAGTAAAACAATCTTTTCTCTTTTCAAATACATAATTATTTCATTGTTATTTATTAGATCTTTGGGTATTATACAAAAAACCGGAAAAAACCGAAAAAAAAGTCAACCAATATTATAGCTAAGGATTGTCACAATTACAAAATCTATCTTTATAGATTATTCTACAACGAGTTAGCTTGTTTCTTAACGAACTCGGCGTTATAAGTTACACACTTGTAACATTCATAGTACTTGAGAAATCAAGCATATTGTAACCGGAGTCCGCGAACAGGTGCGCCCCCCCGGCGGGCTGTGGCAGTTGGCGGATAAACGAGTTTCAAGTGCTTGCCAGCGGAGCGGGCAAGATAATGCTCATCCCCACACAGTGGCCAGCACGCAGCCCAAACTTGAACTTCATCGAGCATGCTCGGATGAAGCAGTGATAGAGGAATGGGAGAATAATCCTCAGCATCAACTCAGAAATCGAAAGTGGAAAGCTATTTTAATAGATCAACTGAGATCTATTAAAACAGCGTGTAACAGCTGTTTTAATAGATCTCAGTGGTAATACAAAATACTAAAATGTGTGAAAATTGCAATTTCGAAATCTAGTGAAAAATTTACATTTTTTCTTAACTTACTTTTATTCAAAATAAACTTTTATGACTTATTTTTATTATTATACTAGCTGTCCCGGCGAACTTCGTTCCACCTTACACTACACTACACTATCCTACCCTACACTACCCTACCCTACCCTACACTACACTACCCTACCCTTCCCTACACTACCCTACCTTACCCTAACTACACTACACCTACACTACACTACACCTACACGGTAGTGTATACCCTACCCTAAAACCAATTATTTTTGACTGATATTTTTTTTATTGATGAATATCATATTTTAATACTTATTATCCTATTCCAGACAAAGACAAATGCAAAAACACAAAAATCATAAAAATTGGCCCAGCCGTTCTTGAGTTATAATGGTGTAACTAACACAACTTTCTTTTATATATATAGATGCACTATAAAATTGTCTATAATACAGTCTTTATTTCATAAAGCTTGTTACAATATTTTGGAAGTTATTGAGGTTTTTGTTACAGACCCATTTCCTTTGCTGTCGAGTGTATTTACACAATAATTAGTAAATTGTATATCGTAATGTGATATTTTTAGGCCGAACACAGGCAACAACAGCAATCACTAAAATATACAAAGCTGTTCATAAGTAAGTAAATCATAGATATTCCATTTGATAAGTTTAAAAAAAAAGGAAAAAATGGAACCCTTATAGGATCACTTTGTTGTCTGTCCGTATGTCTGTCAAGACCTTTTATTTCGGAAACGCATGGAGGTATCGAGTTGAAATTACAACCATATAGTCCGGTCTACAGTCCCTTGAAGCTGTGAAAAAAAACAAGCTTCTAGGTTAACGTAAAAAAAGATACGGCCGTTTATGCTGCACAAAACGTATATTTCGACACTCTCAAGGGAATCAAAATTCATAGGGTATTTTCCGTTGACCTAGAACTATGAAATTTGGCATGTAATACCGTCTTGTACTACAAGTATAGGGATAAATCTGAAAACTATGCATTTGTAAAAATATAATCTTTATATAAAGTATGTAATCAATTATGCAAGGAACGGCGGTCCAAATTTTGAATTGAGTTAAGCGTGTCATATGAGGTATCCTATGAAAGGGCTTCATTGTCAGAAGCTTAAACAGACTTTTAATTATTTTTTTGATGTATAGTTTTTGATTTATGACAAACTGTAAAATTAATTAAGACAAAATGTAACAAAAACTCCCCTTTTTTATATGTGTAGGTAGGTACCTAATGATTTTGGCGTATGTAGTACCTAACAGTCTGCACTGTTATGATTTATAATATGGATCTACAATTTTGTACGGAACCCTCGGTGGGCGAGTCTGACTCGCACTTGTCCAGTTTTTTGTAATGACAAAACTTATCGAGAGCCATTTTTGAGAAACCTATGTTTTACCCTTTTCTCATGGCAGGTCGTAAGAGTTTTACCAGATAAAGTACCACCTGTAGCATATTATAGATATTAAATTTGAAAAACATCTTGAAGAATTTTTTGGGGATCAAACAAAGATTTGTTACCATAGATGGGTTATGCACTAACAACATTTGAAAATCGAACCCCTTTACACACAGTAATAAAGGTAGTTCACTTCCATTGCACTGAATGCTACTAAGAATGCTTTTATTTGCTTCACTTTTTGTATGCATGTAACCTATCTATATCTCTGGGAATAAATGATTAAAATTGAAAAAAACATGATATTGAATATGATTATTTTATTTTATGTATGTCCCTTGTGCCAACTTTTAACCGCCTCCGTGGTGTGATGGTTAGTCCATTTGCTTCACACCAGGAGGTTGTGGGGTCAACTTGTAAGACTCCGTTTGGTTGGTGGTAGGGCATTTTCTAAGCCCGCCTGACTAGCTACCACCATCTTATCTAAGTCTTGCCGCCGAACATCAGTGTTAACAATGTTGATGTGTTCCGGCTAGAAGATAAGATAGCCAGTTCTCCATTGCATTGGGGAATCTTGGTAAGCTTGCTTCCATCTTTGGCATCATCGTCACTTATCATCAGGTGAGATGATGCCAAGGGCTTACCAATGGTGAATTAAAAAATAATAATAAGGCTTCAGCAGTGCCCATGAAAATGGTTATTATGTGTAAAGGTGGTGATCATCATCATATCAGCCAAAAGACGTCCACTGGTGGATAAAGACGTCTCACATCCAGCGATACTTTCTATATATTTTTGCTGATCAACTGTAATTACATTCCTTTCTCGATCTACATTGATATTCATTTCTAGATATCATCTCACAGGACCTAGGTTTTCATATCTTAAACCACGATCTGCTATACTAAATGATTAAAACAAAAGTTTATTTGGGCTGGAAGTACTTATATTTTTACAATGAGAAACAAATCAATCACAACAATAAAGTCTCTGTCACACCATAGAAGAGACAGAACATAAAGACTTAATGGAAGATATGCAAACTTCGCGTTTAACTACCAGAGAGAAGGTGTCCTCATAATCTATTCCAGGTTGCTGCGTGAAACCTTTTGTCACTAGTCTCCCATGATAATGCACTTTGTTGTTCTCATCAAACTGTTTATTTAGCACCCACTTGCACTTATCAACTATTGTTGCACCACCTGACATATCAATAAGCTCCCGAGCATTGTTTTCCCTGAACGACTGTTATGGCTCAGCAGCTGGATATGTACACACGGAGAAACCATATCTATTGAGGTAGGTATTTTCCTCTCTCTGTTTTCGTTCTCTATAGCACATGGAGTAGACATGGGCTTTCTTTCAATTTCCCCACTGAATCTGTCCTCCTGGCTGTCTTCAGGTGACATTTCTTCTCCATGAAACCAGATAACACTATTCTTCAGTTTCCTCATTTCCATTTTGTCTTCCATTACAATCACGTCTCTGCTAGTTATCTGCATTTTTACAAGGATTCTACACTGTATCCAAAAAGATAATCGTAAAAACGATTTCTGAAAATCCGATGTGCTCTCTATTTTGCTTTTTAGTCCTAGGAATAAAATGTAATTTTGTTTATGTAGGTATATTTCGTAGTGATTTCTATTCTCTTTGTATACCGCTATTGTAAACTGACAGATATTACGCGACTTTTTATTGAATGAATTGCACCCACACACTTACAATTCGTGCCTGCAGTGTGCGTGACTGCTATCAGCTGCTAATTGTGGGATAACACGGGAGAATAAAACAATAAATGAAGTTAAACACTTACTATATCATCGAAACATCAATAAAAGGGCTCGCGAATAAACAAATTTTGCTTCAAACTTATCTAATTTACGAAATATTTGTCAAAAACAACAATATTTGCTCGCCAGCGCCATCTAGGTTGCGATGTCTATTTTTGTTTCCTCTGCAACCGCCTTAAGGGCCGCCAGGAGGCGCGAGTTTCCATACCAATGTAATTCCGCTTTAGATACAAAAACTACATGCCGGATTGAATCCAAACTTTGCAAATATATTGAGGAGACACATATCGATGTTTGTAATTAGTTGATGGTCACAGGGTCGATGAAACAATTTTTCCTATTTGCCCCAACAATGGGGAGGATGGGATTGAGTCATTATTTACATACATTATTTAATAAGAGAATCTTGCAAATTTATTAGAGCACATGCAATAGTAATGACATGATCAAGTATACAAAGTATGTTAGTATTTAATACTGAATGTTGCTTAAGGGCCGCCAGGAGGCGCGAGTTTCCATACAAAATGTAGTTCCGCTTTAGATACAAAAACTACATGCCGGATTGAATCCAAACTTTGCAAATATATTGAGGAGATACATATCGATGTTTGTAATTAGTTTTCGATGTACTAATATAAAACGGAATAAAATAAGAGCAGTTTCAAACTTTCAGTACAAAACTAATTTAAGCCTTTGTTTAGTTACGTTAAAATTTACTACGATGAAAACTAATTATAAACATCGATATGTGTCTACTCAATATATTTACAAAGTAGGGATTCAATCCGGCATGTAGTTTTTGTATTAAAGCGGAACTACGTTCGTAGGGAAACTCGAGCCTCCTGGAGTCTCTTAAGCATATGGAATTCTCTTAATCGCCTTCTTAGTATTACTCTTTCAACATGAATTCGTAAGCTAGCGATTATTTTTGTTTGTCGAACTTCAGTTTTTGATAGCTTTGCACCAGTATTTACACTGGTGGCACACCTCGGTCACTGGCGATCCAATATATGAAACAAACGCGTTCCTACGCACACTGTCTAAGCTCGTGTAGGTGAACGCGTACCATGCTTGTGTGAGTGAGATAAGACGTACTAGCCGATAACTGGGAGCTAACGAGCGGGGGTGGGCGGCACTTTCAACGGGAGGCAGGGAGTGACCATACTGTACATAGTACTCTTATTATACTGTGCTGGTGGCCTTAATACTTTCATACCCTTTTCGTGAAGTATCGGTTCAAGGTGCTTGAAGCCTGTCAGCTAAGATGCAATTTCCTTGTTGTAATCCATCTAGAAACTTACAGTTTTTAACCGAATTCAAAAAAAGGAGGAGGTTTCTCAATTCGACCGTATATATTTTTTATTTTTTTATGTGTGTTCGCGGATAACTTCGTCGTTTATGAACCGATTTTGATGATTATTTTTTTGTTGGAAAGGAGATATCCCAAGGGTGGTACCATGATAAGGAAACCAGGATCTGATGATGGCATCCCAGTGGAATTGAGAGGAACCTTAGTTTCCGGTTTGAAGTCGTTTTTTTTTGTTTAAGGTTATCTACTATGGTAACATCACTTGTTCTACCCCCGAACCCATGAGAAACATAATTAACCAAACCATTAGGCGTACAGGATATTAAATACTTCACAGTGTTCCCTTTTTTGTACTCCGACCATGTCAGCGCCTGATAAAGAGCCTTTGATGGTTTTTGTATATCGATTTCTAGACAATCAATGATGCAGCTGACATTATGATAGTTATGTCGAAATGCAATAGGAAGATTCTTTTTTATTCTATTTTTTTCTAAGTTTACAATGAATGGTCTTAAAAAAAACTGCTTATTATTACTAATATGTTTCCTAAAAATAATTTGCCGGCATAAGATCATGATATTCCTTAATTATCCTCTAGTTCAGAAAATGTGCTGTCCAATCTAATTTTTTTCAAGCATAGCAAAATGTGTTCTATTTTTATATTTGTTTGTTTATGCAACAACTGAATTAAAAAAGAACATTCTTTGGAAATACCAATATACGTCAAAGGTTTCTTTTCAATTAAACTCATAGTATTTTGGAGGCACTGCAATTGTTCTATGTTCTCATTTAATATCTGTAACATTACTATCAGAGTGAGTAACACTTGATGATGTAGGTACAAAAGGTGATACATGGCTGCTTTCAAAACAAGAAATATCACTATCTGATTTTCCATCTTCGAGGATAATACTTCTTTTAACTGCTTAACAACTCTCGACGGTGACGGTTGACGACGGCATGGTCCAATCTTGAAGGGCGAAGTGAAACTAGATGTTGTAGAAACTTTTTTAGAAATAGTTTTAGTTTGACATCTCCTTGCTCCTATAATGCATATTCACTTTTGTTGATAGTAGTGTATTTGTGAGAGTTCTCGACCACCTATGCGAGTGAGTGAGAGAGAAGATACGAAATCGCATGTGTTAGAGCGAGACAGAGCGACGTGGCAGACAAATATGACGTCATACAGTACGAAGTGAAGTGTAAGATGAGATACCACATGTGTTAGAGCGAGACGACGCGATGAAACGTCACGCAGTGGGCGTCAACATGTCAGCTGGTCGAGAACTCTAACAAATACATTACTGTTGATACTTGTACAGATTTTTCTACAGTTATGATAGGGTCAGTGATAGTCTCTTTGTCTTGCGTTTTTGGTAATTCTGGAAAGGCAAACATCCAAAATTAATTATTTCTAAATACAACTTATTATAATTAATTCGCAGAACCGGTCTTCATGGAAATCCTTGGGGGAGGCCAATGTCCAGAAGTGGACGTCCGTCGGCTGATATGATGATAATTTATTGTGAATATTTATTTATTTATTTACACTTAAACATGTAAAATATATATAACTCAAAGGTGACTGACTGACATAGTGATCTATCAACACACAGCCCAAACCACTAGACGGATCGGGCTGAAATTTGGCATGCAGGTAGATGTTATGACGTAGGCATCCGCTAAGAAAGGATTTCGGGAACACCAAAAAACGGGAACTGCGCGGGCGAATCCGCGAGCACCCACTAGTGTAACATAAATCTAATTATATTATGACACAGACATTAGTAATAAGGCCCTAATTTAGGGTAGGCTCAATCTCCTCGGTGGGGTCATATATGAGCTAATATAATGATTTGTCATAAATTTATGACATAGGTACCTTTCCAATATTATCTTTTTTTTTTGTAAGCTTTCAGCATGGATTTCAGTAGCACTTTGAGTTTGCAGACATTCTGTGACAAGATCAATTCTTTGCCTTTTAAGGAACACTTCTCGAGAAAGTCCAGCATCAGACAGCCATCTTTTGAGATCCTCTTGACAATGATATTTTGTTGGCGCAGCCTTATCTGTCAAAAGTATCTTCTGACTGAAGTCCATTTTGTAACTCATGTAGTTAATTGTGTCCTTTTCCATCTAAAATTCAAAGTTATTGCCGAGATAACAAGTGAAGTAGTAGGTATCTAACACAGATCTACTACAAATAGATTTGTAAAGAAATTGTTAGAAAAAGAAGGATAGTTACGATATGGCACGAGTGTGAAAAAGATACTGATATTATTTTTTGTCTATTTTGCTGGCTAATTGTCAAAATCTGACAGTTTCTTAGCCAATCAATGTTTCTTTCAATGTTGCCAAATAAATTTAAATTTTACCTAATAAACAGTATATATGTTTGTCGGTTTCTATGTGACCCCAGATTTTGAAGAGCTATATTGAAAAATAAAGCTGTAAAAATGCTTTTCGAAAGCATTACTGAAATTTAATCAGATCTACTACAAAGGCGCTATAGGTCGCGCTGATAACATTGAAATTTACCCTGACTTAATTGAAATATTGAAATATTAAGGTGGCAACACAAACGCTTAAAACAGTTAAAGCGAGAGGCATTGTAGTGGCCACGCTTTATAGAAATCTATTTGTAGTAGATCTGTGGTATCCAATATTACGTTTGACAAGTCAGTACAATAGACATTACAAGACAGCCAGCACAGAAAACTAAAGAAACTAGCTAGTCAATATACTTTTGAAATCCTACAGAATGAGGTGTTGTGTTTCAATGTTGATGATCCTTCGAACATGAGGTTAGATATTAAAGATGTTATTTTAATATTATAAAAACCGTATCTAGTATAAGTATACACCGTAAATTTTAATCATTTTGTTCCCGAAGCGTAGCGACTATGTATCAGTGGTACTGTCGATTTATAGGGTTTAATAAATTTAGAAACTTAATTTAAACTTTTTTTTTAATAATAAAAATTAAATAAACTCGAAGCTGTGAGAACAAGTAGTAGCGCTCTACAGCTGGCACAGCCGGCACGTGCTCGCCTCGCCGCCCAGATGCTCGCCAGCTCAGTTGACCGACGCGAGCGATACATGTTACACGTGTTTTACCTACGCGAGAGTTTGTACCGATTATGAGTCGACCACACAGTTTCTCCATGGAGTATCTTGCCATGATTGAACTTTATGCGATTAAAAGAGACAGAGACACGTTGATAAAACTAAAAGAAAATCTAGTTCGCAAAGCACGAATGTGCATTCATCGAAATGGCCAGCACTTTGAACAATTACTAAGATATCGCGAAGTGTAAGTAAGTGCTGGTATTTGTAGTGCATGGAGACTTTGAGACGAAATAACTAGTATCTCATCTGTGGTAAAGTACCTTTGTATTTTGATTAACTACATAATTATTGTTATTTTAAATACGGCTTACTTAATTACCTACATTTTCTTATCAAAATTAAGTAAGTAAGTACCTACTTTGTGTCAAAATGTCCTACACCACATTATTTTTTTACTTCATTCCAATCTTTTAATACGCCTTACTTAATTACCTACATTTTCTATCAAAATTAAGTACCTACCTACTTTGTGTCAAACTGTCAATTTACGTTACCTTCCTACACTACATTATTACTTTACTTACGCGTTTCATTGAACAGTAGGTAAGTAGGTACGATGGTCCTAAGCCCATTCAAGGTGATTCAAGTATGAAGGGAAGATTGGCTGCTATTTTTACATGCGACGGCACAACTTAAAGCAAAGGCACCGCCGCCGCGCTTTGAAGGAGCCGCCGCGCTTTGAAGGAGCCGACGCGCTTTGAAGGAGCCGACGCCGCGCCGTTTGCCGAACCGACATGCGTGCGGGGCGAGACGGCGCGGCGGCGTGGAGGTGCGCAGGAGGCAGGAGGTGAATGAACATTGCTTGTGGGGCGTTCGCTAGTCGCTACTACGATTTCAACTCACTTTTTGGGATAGCCTTTTCACTTTTTTATTTTCTTTATTTATCGTTTAAAATTACAACTGACTTTACGAATCGATTGTACTGCTTTCACCTAAGCTCTACTCCACGGGAACAAAATGACAAAAATTTCACGGTGTATAAAGTTAATTACATATTACTTACATTAAAGTGATCTTCACACATAAAAAAACATTTGAATGCGATAAAATGCTCTTTGGGTCTCTCCGAGCTAATTGTAGCCACATACATAGTAAAAATAAATAAGTACGTTGTCTTCATACATACGCTCCGAGCGCGGTTTGTATGTGAGCTCGCCCGTACGTTACGCGCGTCGCACGCACACACTGACAAAATTTCGAGGTGTTCGAGGTTCCCCAGTCGAGGCTGCGCCGTAGGTAATAAGACTAATAAATAACGCTGCGCTGCCCCTTTAATTATTATTTTCGTTTTTGTGTATGTGTGTACCTATAAACAAGCTCATAAAGGGCTACAAATAGGTATCTAGCGTAATAGATAATGCAGTGTATACGGATGTCATAGCAACTCGTCAAATCCAGAATTGTTTTTCTTCACATTATCTACCGAACAAGAATATCTATAGATAACTAGACACATAATTTTGTGTTTACCGAAAGAGTTTTAGTTCTGCTTTAATATGTATAGATTTCGCTGATCGGATAAATATTTGTAGTTTTATTATTATTTGATCACTACCTACTACCTAGTAGTGGTGGGCGTAGCTACCTAGCTACGCCCCACCACGAAAACAAGGGTTCAATCAAATATTTTTGTATAGGTACCTAAATTAAATTTTAACAAGTAGGTATAAGCAACAACTTAATTTAATTATGTAGACAAAAGCGCGTCAGACGTAACACTTTGGACTTTGTACCGCCCTAATGTCGGGCGCATAAGTGCTAATATCAAACTGCAAGTGTTTACGGTGATGTGATGGATGTGTTGTCCACCGTACCTATAGGTAATATTTCATTCTCTCGCTACAGAATAGGTAGATCGGAAGTCCTCTGGAATCCTTGATCTCATATTATGTCCTATTTTATGTATATAAGTAACTAACCTACTTAGGTATTATTATGTCAATTAAAAAATTTACAAAATTCTATCAACACGAACAACGGTAAAACTTAGGTATGTAAGTAGGTAATTAATTACCTATAGAGTGGGGTTATTTTCACATCATGTTGTATTTTATATGTAGTTAGGTAGGTAAGTATAATTCAACCGTTCAAATGCTTTGCATGTATTGTTAAGGTGAGATTATTAAATATATTTATATAATGTTAAGGTTTTGATCATGCATTTTTGACTTGAATAAACTGAAAGCGACAGCCCTACGTGTTTAGGCTATTATCGCTCGTTCGGGGTCCGAGTTATCGTACTTATTTAATTTTACTATGCCACATATTTCGTCTCTTGGGATTCGTTGGCACAGAAACAAACAGTTTTTGCGGACTATTTATAGACGTATTAGTACACTGTGGCACTACACACCATTATATCCAATAAATTGCAAGAAACATGAACTTCACTTCAGCTGCACTGTTTGAATAGGGTTATTAACTTGTTTACTTGCTTGTGACGTCACACGTATCATATGACCAGCGCCATTACAGGAACAGCGTTTTTGGCACGTGTATGGAAATTTAAACTATAACATTGATTTTTATTGACAATACAGCAAATCTACCAAAAATATCAATTTAGTGTGCTTGTTATGTATTAAAGAATAATTTAAAACGGTTTCCCAATATTAGTCAAATAGCCTATTGAGGTTAAATCCGTATGTATTATTAATTGATATCAATTAAAATATTATTATTTAATATAATTAATACTAAATATCATTAAATTATTAATGTTTAATATTTATTATTCGTTATTACAAAATAAAGAAATAAATTTAATTAAAAAAATGTGATAAAATTTAAAATCGAACATCAAATTAAAATATTAAATTTTAATATTTATTATTAAATTGAATAATTAATAAACTCAAATTCAGTTTTTGAATTTATTATTCAATTCATTTATTTACTTTAAAATATTAAATAATTAATAATAAATATTTAAAATTAGGAATCTTTTATGTCATATATATTTATTATTCTCAAAATTTTATTTTTAATAATTATATATCCAGTGTTTTAATCTAAAAGTGCGTCAAATTATCGGAAGTACAGTATCATACCGCTGGTTCTGAATCCATTTAAACTATAAAATAACGACCTAACATTTTTACCAAAAAATATCGTATTTTTTTTTACGGACACCACACGCACACAACTTTAATTATCGAAATATCATGCACATCACTATGCGTATGCGGCTACACTGACCGCGGCCGGCGCGGTGGCGCGCGGTGCCGACAAAGGACACAAAGGTTTCGGCAGCGGGGCGCATTTGCAAGTTATCATATCTATCAGTCAGTGCACCCGCGACCTTTGTCTAGTGAAGACACGTACATCTTTTAATTATCTCCCGCTCGCTGCGCCAACGTTTCGTGTGAAATAGTGCGTCTTTATGCAATCAGTGGTAACAGCTTACGAGTGATGCTTGCTGCGACTCAAAATCTCAGACTATCGCCTAATGCCTCGTTTCTTAGTAATTACGTACGTTTAATTATCTCCCGCTCGCTGCGCCAACGTTTCGTGTGAAATAGTGCGTCTTTATGCAATCAGTGGTAACAGCTTACGAGTGATGCTTGCTGCGACTCAAAATCTCAGACTATCGCCTAATGCCTCGTTTCTTAGTAATTACGTAATAACTTCTTTTATTTCTCGCGTTTTTGTTGCCTTTGTACAGAACTGGGTACCTACTAAAGAAATTAGGTAAGTATTTTGTCGGTCCTAAGCCCGCCAAGCAGCTGCTACACTTGCCAATAGACACCTGACCTTGGTGACCTTGGTTGCTTTAGGTGTAATCCCATTCCGTCGGAAATCAAGCGCGAAAGAAAATGGTTTATTCCCATTCACACTCTAAAACATACTTGTTTTTTTAAATAAACTGAAATTATTTTTAGTCTACATTTGATGGTAACACGATTTACTATTGTATCTGTGAATATGACGCACTTTTTGATTAACACCCTGTATATGTAAAATTATTAATTTTCAATTTTTAATATTTATTATAATTTCTAATATCTAATTCTCCACAATAAATCTTATTCATCAATCTAAGATTCTTTGAGTTTAGATTTGATGACTATTAATGATACTATTCAATTTCTATTCCAGTTTCCAAGATGGCTAAAACAAATGCGGAAACTTGTAAAAACTATTACAATCGAAAGAAAGCTGCAAAGGAAGCTGAAAAAATTCGGCAAGGCTTGTCAGTAAAAAAACCAATAAAAAAAACAGGAGCAGAACGTACTCGTGCTTGTAGGCTGCGAAAAAAAATGCTTTCACAAGTAAACGAATCATCCGTGACTGGGATTTTATCTATCCCGACAACTTCAAATTCACGAATAAGGACTTTTGAACCATCGTTTCAGTTAGCTTCCACCAGTGCTACTACAAATCGACCAGATGTCTCAACGGTGTCCAGTACTGGTATTGCTGATCATGATGGTGATAATTTACACGACTTATTTTTATCTACTTTAACACACGACAATCGCAACTCTATAATTGTACAAACTGAGGTGCATATGGCTAATTCTTCTGTGCTGTATAATCACCGTACATCAGAAAATACTTTATTAGCAGACATGGAGCAAAACGGACTGCTTCAATCCCAAGAAACTATTCAGCAATTAGTTGATGCCCAGAATGTACATATTTTATCCACTCAAGGCATTGTACACGATCAGGAGCGTGATTTATTAAATCAAGACACGTTTATGGATCAGGAATTACCCGCACCAGACAGACAAGTCATTCATTCCAATTCTCCGGAACAGTTTATTAATACTCCCATTGATGAACAAATTGATATAGACGTATATACTTCTTTGCCGTATAGTAATTTTCGACGATTAGAAAGAGCTCATCAGGAATTTAGAAAAAAGGTTCTAGACAATCCTTTTAGATATCCGTGTTCAGTATGTGACAGGTTGTGGTTTCAAGATGATTTGAAAAAGCCGTCTCCTGAACATAAGGAAATTGTAACAAAAATTATACTTAATATACCAGCGAAAAATACGAAGCTTTGCAACACATGCGTGCAAGCGTTAAACAAGAAGAATATTCCTTTAATGTCCACATTAAATGGTTTTAAATATCCAGATGTACCTCAACATCTACCACCTTTAGGTCTTGTTTCTGAAAGACTAATTTCACCTCGTATTCCTTTCATGCAAATCAGAAGATTGAGGCATGTTAATGGTCAGTATGGTATTTTCGGTCAAATAATTAATGATCCTGTTTCAGTTAATAATATGGTTAATCTTTTCCAAGGAATATTGATGATGACTATTGTATAAATGTACATATGAAATTCATCGATCTAGCTACTTGCAAAGTATTTTTAATAAGCGTACTATTAAAAGTTGGCTACGATTTTTAATTCCTTCACCATTGTATACTACGTACGATATTAAAGTTGATGAATCATTCTTTTATGATAATCAAATTCACGATGAAATTCAGCAAGATGATTTCAGCAAACATATTCCTATAGAAGAAAGTTTTACGGCTCAACAGCAGACATTATTGTGGAATGAAGAACAATACTTACGTATTGCACCTGGTGAAGATAATGTACCTGAAAGTTTATTATTTGATGAACATGCAGAGGAACTTTCCTTTCCCGCTATTTACTTGGGTCAGTTCCGTAATTTTAGGGATGGTGTTAAAGTAACCCCTTTCATGATGGCTTCTGGTGAGCTAAGACGATCTGATTCTTATATATGGCGATGAAGATTATGAGGATGCGAGTTCGTGATTCTCTTACAGTTGCGTTCAAAGATGTTGGTAAAGATACCAAAATTACTCGGAAACAAATAGAAGATTCTCAGCGATTCTTGCGCTCAGTGCGTTCATAATTGTATTGAAACCAATCTTGCGTTTCTAAGAGCAATTCCAAATTCAACATGGTATTGGATGGATCGCAAAATAGATCTTTTAGCTATAATCAGACAGTTTGGAAAACCGACTATATTTCTTACAGTCAGTGCCAATGAAATTGGATGGAACGATCTACTCCAAAAGCTCTACAAATTCAAACACAAGGGTGAAACTATTTCAGAAGAAATGGCCGAGCTTCTCCATTATCGTGAAAAAACAACTCTTGTCAATGAGGATTCAGTTACTTGTGCTATATATTTCAACAAATTGGTCAATGCATTAATGAATCTTTTACAATCACCACAATTCAGTCCGTTTGGGAATTATTATGTTGTTCATTATTTTAAACGTATTGAGTTCTAGCATCGATGCACATATACTATTGTGGCTAGCTAATGCTCCAATGGATGCACTTGATAAAAATAGGTTAGATTCTATCGCATTAATTGTTCACTTGATATCTGTTTCATTTCGAGAAGCATCAGGTAACATTTAATTACAAAGACATAAACATTCATTCACATGCTATAAAATAGTGGCGAATCAACCTCAGCATTGCAGATATGAAGCAACTTTTATGCCTTGCCGATCTACTACAATTTTATTACCTATGTAGAAAGAGGAGCATGGTTTCAAGAATTATGCTAAACGTTACAAAGTTATCCGGATTAATTTGGAAAATAATGATTATCATGATATTGATTATTTCTATAAGAGTAACAATATTAATTCAGATGATGATTATCACAATATACTTCGAGCTGGAATTAAGAGGCCACGAGTTTTTGTCAAGCGTCAACCATGTAAAAATGGCATAATCCGTTTAACCCAACATTATTAAATCTAACATTGTTAAATCCAATATGGATATCCAATTCATTATTCTGTCTAGACCTTTTCCCATTTACTTGGGGTCGGCCTTCCTTGTTCGCATTTTCCATTTTGCAGGATTTTGTGCTACGTCTTTTTGCAAATAAGCTTCTTTTAGGTCTTTTTCAACCGTCGTCAACCAGGTGGTGGGTGGTCTTCCACGCGTACGTTTCGTCTGTGGCAATTTTAGGGCAAGTTTTACCATATGGTCGTCGGGACGCCTTAGAACGTGACTATACGACCGCAAACGTTTTTCTTTTACTTTGTCAGCTATCGATGCTACTCTGAAACTTCCCTTGATGAATTCATTACGGATTTTGTCTATGAGTGTTACACCTGCTGACCAGCGTAGCATGCACATTTCCGTAGTGTGTAGTTTGTTCAAGTGCTGTTTAGTTGTTGCCCAGCATTCTGACCTATACAGAACTGCAGGTCTAATAGCTGTCTTGTACATGTGCCCTTTTACTTTTAGAGGCATTTTTCCGTCACACATAACGCCAGTAAGCTGCTTCTAGTTCATCCATCTTGTTGTTATTTTATAAATAACATCATTGTCAATAATATCGAGCCAAGATATTTAAATTGATCGACTGTTGGTAGTAGTGTACTTCCTATTGAGATCTTGATGTAATTGGTATCAGTGACGTTATCAAAGACGCACTACATGTGTTCTGTCTTTTTCCTACTGATTCTTAGGCCATTTGTTTCTAAGGCTTCTATCCAGGAATTTAAATTTAACTGAAGGTCTTCTACGTTATGGATATCCAATTCATTACCGAAGAATATTATTTGCTAGTTATGTCGCAGAGTATGTCGGTAAAACTAACAGAGACATTAGTCATCTTCAACGATTAATTATTGAAACTATGAACATCCAGTGTTTGATGTCGTTGAAATTACAAGAAAAATAGGTGTAAATATGCTTAATAGTGTTGAGATAACAAATCAAGAGGCGACTTGGTATCTCTTGCGAGAACCGATGTCAAAGTCTTCTACTGTTGTTACCACTATTCCCACTATGTGGCCATGTGATCGTCAAAGTATAAGAAAAAAGAGTGTGTGGTTTTATGAAACCATGGTAAAAGTGTAACTTTTTTTCACATTATAGACATTTATAGAGCACAAAACGATCATGGCTGCTCTCGTCTTGGAGCTACGGTACAGAGGACGAAACGATCATGTAATAAAAGTTTCACTCCTCTTGGACCTACGGTACAGAGAACGAAACGATCATGGCTGCTGTCGTCTTGGAGCTACGGTACAGAGGACGAAACGATCATGGCTGCTCTGACGAAAAAGTTCGAGACGATGTAATAATCTATATGCCGTCACGCAACACACAGACGAAAAAGTTTGAGACGATGTCATAAAAGTTTCACTTTAAAAACACAAAAAGAATAGATGCGATAGGTGTAGGAGAAGATTCAACTAATATTTGTAAAGAAAATTTGTTTGACAAATATGAACACCGACACGAAGATTTGGAAAATATTACTCTTGCCCAGTTTGTTGCTAATTACACCATTAAAGCAGATGGTACTTACACAAAAAGAAAAGTGCCACGTGTCATCCGATACCGAAATTTTGATATGGGACAAGATCTTAATGAATATAAACGTGAAATGGTTACGTTACATATTCCTTTCCGAAATAAAGATGCGGAAATACTCGCTGAAATGAAATTTATCGAAATATATAATAGGAATGAAAATGAAATTTTAAAATATAGAAAATAATTTGAATCTAATTTGGATATCCAGAAAGTAATTGAAATTTCGCGAAATTTATGCCGATAAGATGGTTTCAATGATAAAACTGAAGTACAAGATGTTGCTAACATCGCATCTGAACCAAATCTATTTCAAAATTTATATAACAATCCTCTTTTCGATATGAATAGTGATCTTCGTCTAGCTGTACTTAATAAACTTGGACCTATCGCTAAAAAACGAGAAAATTTAATGCCAAATATAGAGTTTTACGAATTGATGAGAATGGCAAATGATAAGCAAAGATAGCTCTTGCTACATGTTATTTCAAATCTATTAACTCCAAACCGTAGTCCATTTCAAATATTTTTTACGGGTCCAGCTGGACGTGGTAAGACTTTCGTCATAAAACTTATCATTGAAATTTATAATCGATATAATGAGAATGATGAATGCTATAACTCGTTCATCGCCTGTGCTTCAACAGGCAAAGCTGCTGTTGCCATTGACGGAACTACCGTACATCCTGCCCTAAAAATATCTTTGTCGAAATTACTTCCACTAAGCATTGAAGTAGCACATCAATATAGATCACTATTCAAATACGTCAAAGTGTTAATCATTGATGAAATAAATATAATTAGTGCTGAATTACTTCTTCAGATTGACGCTAGATTGAAGCAGATTACTGGAGATTTCAAAACTGATTTTGGTGGTTTAGATATTATTTTGAATGGAGATCTACGTCAGTTACCACCAGTATGAGCAACTTCAATTTACAAACAGCAGAAGCAGAAAATTGTTGGACCTATTTTATGGCGTGGATTAAAATTGTATGAAATAGATCAAGTTATGCGGCAGGCAAACTAAGAGTTTTCTTCAATATTGATAAAAATTGGAAATGGTCAACAACTCGACGATTGAGAATTCATTTTATTGGAATCGCGATTTGTAACAACTCAAGAGGCTGAAGTAGGATGTTCACATAGAATCAGATTATTCAATACAAACGAGGCGGTCACAAGATATAATAACCGAATTTTAAGTGCTACTCAAAATAAAACTACTTCAATTGCTAAACACGTATTTGTTGGTTGTACTTCAGCAGAACAAACAGCTTTTGTACGTCAAAAATTATATAAAATGTCGCTCATTGATACTGGAGGGTTGCCTTATGAAACCGTATTTGTGCCGAATGTTTTTTATATGATTACAACAAACATTGATGTGTCAGATAGCTTAGCAAATGGAGCTGTTGGAAAATTAGTTCATCCTGAATTTAATGATGAAGGAGATGTGAATGTTGTATGGCTTGATTTCCCAGACTCACCAAAAATTGGTCAAAAAATAAAGAAAAAAGTCGCCGGACATGTAGCTTCTCATCAAATTAGTACAACTGCTGTACCGATAGAAAGAAGATCTGCAACATACACTTAATAACAACAAAACGATAAATGTTAAACGATCGCATCTACCTTTAGTTTGCGCTTGCGCAACTACGATTCATAAATCTGTACATACCCTGATATTGTTTATGAATATGATAAAAAAACATCAACTGTCATTAGTGTATGTTGCATTGACGCGGGTGACTATTCTTCAAGGTTTGTACATTACAAAAAAAGACAATGATTAAACTTTCTTTCATGGCCGAAGAGCATTCACAGCTATAAAAAGTCTTCCAAGAAGAATTCCGTAGACTCTCGCTTAATCGCTTACAAACTATCGCCAATGATCTGTTAGATTTTATAAATCAAAGGAGAGGTTTGATAATATATACTTTTAACTGTCAAAGTCTCCGTGCTAATTCCATTGATCTCATTGATCCAATTATGCAAAAATCGAATGTTTTACTTTTAAATGAAACCTGGTTAGCCAATGAAGAGTCGAATTTCAATTGCATAATACAATTTAAGCGATCAAACGTTCGAGCTGGAAGAGTTGCCATTTATCAGAATATTCACGACACTACCAATATCATTACTCCAAATATTGATATGACTGTAAGACAGGCGGAATTGGCAACTTCAACAGTGACATCAGTCGGTGAGTTTTGTGCAGCTGAATGCATAATGGAAGATGGCCACAAAATTGTTTTGATGGTAATTTACATTACTCCAAATCAAAAAATGAACGACATCATTCATATCCTGAAAAGATTATTATGACCATATACAACAGCTGGAGGAGAATATCTTGGTAAAGGAGAACAGAAGTTACCGATAATTTTAAGTGAAGACTTCAACGTAATTTTTTCCCGTGAAGATGCTCTTCCACTTATTGATTTCCTCCAAAATAATTTGAATCAAGCCATGAATAATAATCCTGTGATTTCGACAACACGACATGGCACTTCCATAGATGCTGTATTTGCACGATATCTCAACGCTGTTAAGAGGGAAGAATAGCTTCGCGATCCTAACGAAATAGGTATTTGGGAAAACATTTGCTATCGCTCGTGCGCTCATGCCCCCGGGCATCGCGCACAGCACATACAAAGAGCCTCACGCACACATCGACGGACGCTGCCAGTTGGCGAGAAGTTGCGACGAAAGGCGGAATGTTTTCTTACGTACCTACGGATAGTGATTGTTGTGGCGTCCCCGAAACTCCGATACAGAGAAATAGCAGTAGGTAATAGTGATAATTTCAAGTGAGTATTTTGTTATGTAGATAATAGTAATTAGCAAGGAGTATAAACTAAATTGATTTTCGATAAATCGGCTTGTTGACGATATGCGCCCTAAATGACTGAAATTTTGTATTGTAAGGTTATTTAGGTATTTGCAGTGTATCTAAAATAAATAAAGTTTAAAAAAACTAAAAAAACACGCTTTAAAAGTACATCAGACTAAAAAGAAAAAAATAATTCTTAATATAAGTTGAAAATAATAATTAACGAAAAATATAACTAGAATTACTAAAATAATACTAGATTACTGTGAAAAAGCGTGGGGCGCTCTGTGCCATATTTTTCGTCTATCGAGCAACCCACACTTTTTCCCAAATAAGACTAGTATTTTTTGTTCATTATTATTGTCAACTTATATTAAGAATTATTTTTTACTTTTCAGTCTGATGTACTTTAAAAGCGTGTTTTTTAGTTTTTTAAACTCTATTTATTTTTTAGTTCAAACTTATGAAATTATTATATTATTGTCGCTGATTCTTGATAAGTCTACAAAGTTTGAATTAAATGTGTCCGTTTAAAGTGGGTCAAAATCGAGTCCAAAGGAGTCGGTTACATACAAACATACAGGTGAAGCATTTTTTTTTAGTAAAATTTTGAGTGCGTTTGGCTGCACCTTACCTTATAATAAAAGCGTGATAAAATATTATGCTAGTTATTGTGAACGAAACTACTAATGTGATACTATAATAATTATACGAGTATACCGAACGTGACCATCTAAATAATAAGTAGGTTTTATGGGTTCCGTACAAAAAAAAAACGGAACCCTTATAGGATCACTCGTGCGCCTGTCTGTCTGTCCGTCTGTCACAGCCATCTCAGATCACTGTCCGAATCTACTGGACCATATCAAGTGAAATCAGGTAGGATGGTGTAATCCTATCACCCAAACACAGATGTGCAATCAATAAATATTTTTAAAAATTAAGGGTATTTTCGGGGGACCAATTAGGAAATTTTAAAAAAAAGTTTTGCAGACCTTACTGTGTCATATATCAAATGAACAACTTCGAACAATTTTCCATTATTATTTTGTTAATTTTCTAATAAAGTACTACACCGATTTTGATAAAATTTATATGGGACCACATGGGAAGCACTAGCTTTCGAAGAAAAAAAAATCATCAAAATCGGTTCACCCAATAAAAGTTCCGAGGTAACACTTATAAAAAAAATAAAAAACATACAGTCGAATTGAGAACCTCTTCCTTTTTGGAAATCGCTTGGAAAAAGACGAAAATTGACCATTCCCCCCATTAGGTGATTACTCCAAAACTACAAAATATAGTTTATTGCTTGTAGATTACAGGAAAACCTATAAGAATTCTATCAATTGTAAATAAAGTGGTAAACTCAATTTATTACGTAAATTTACGGAAAATAGTTCACTAAAACACCACTAGATAGCGCTAGTGCATCTTAATGTGACGATTTCAAATGTGATATTTTTAATTATTTAAAAATCACCCTAAATGTCTTTGTAATTGTACGGAACCCTCTCTACGCGAGTTCAACTCGCACTTGGTCGTTTTTTTTTAGTTCACATAAGTTGAGCTACTTATGGCCTTAGTCAGTAACATGACTTCTAATATCTAAGCAGTTGTTTGCGAGTGAAAAAATAATATGTAGATACTTCAATTAATTTATCGTTTGGTCTGTTTGCGAAAGTGGGACGTTTTTTCCCTAGCTGGGGACAGCGGGACGAACAGCCTGAAAAAGGGACTATGGTCACGTTAAGTATAGGTACCGTATTTTTTTTTAATTCTTATTCATGGACCGTTGAAATGAGTAGGTGGATTAGCCACATTACGGTTTTGGTTTTATTAGGGCTCTGAATTTTTTTTTTTTTTCGAAATGACAAGCTTGTTGTTGGCCGTGGGGGCCTTTACAACTTCACCGGGCAGGGGAGGCGAGTACGGAAGGCACTCAACCTAGTGCAAAGCAAAAAGATAAGGGCTCTGAAGCAAAACAACGAACTCTAATGCTAGCACATCACATCGCTATTCGTGTTCGCGTATTCGTCTTATTCGTCCAAATGCGACGATGGAAAATTCGGCTACATTCACGAACATGTTTAGCTGCTGTAACGTCTTGTAACAGCGAAGTACAAACACACAATCGTTTATAAAAAAAGCAATGTAATCCATTTTGAGTTAGGAAGAAATAAAACAATAATCACTGGTCAATCTTTTTCTTGAAAACCTACTAATGTTAACTTTTCCCACTCCCAGAATTTTTTAAACAGATAGATATCGATAACGTGGGTGGGATCCCATCTCTACTATCGACTTCACCATCGACATCTCTATTGTACGTGTGCTTTGCTTTCCCCCCGACCCCCAATTGTGCGATAGAGAGCGTTGCAGCTCGCAACTGACAATAGGTACTTTTCTGGACGAAATTCCCATTTCGGGAGAAAACGGTTTTCACTAACTAAATCTCAACAAATCTCTTTGATTTTGATGTCGATCGTTTCAGCACAATATATTCTAGGTTTATAGGTTTCGCTTTTTTTAAAAAAATACATTGATTTTGTTCAAAAAACGGCTTAATTCGACACAGTTTTAATCACAAAAATTACGTTACTTGAGCTGCCTATAAGTCTGAATCTATAGCAAATTTTGAAAAAAGGAAAAGCTATAAACCTAGTAATTCATTGTGTCAATAACATACTAAAAAATCATGGTGATTGAAAAATATTTAGAAGTGGAAAAACGTTTTCTCTTTTTGTATGGACGAGCACGTACTATTCTTCCCTCTTAATACGAAACTTTTCGTATCATATTTTAGTTATCATAAGCCACTGACAACTGAAGTTCCGTTTCAGTCATTACCGGAAGATGATATGACAGTGGACATAATTTAAGAATAACATTGGAATAATGAGAGAATTAATGTTGCACTTGATGTAAAAAAAAAAGAATTTTATTTATTTTTTTAAATTTAAACTGAACTTTATTGACTGTGTTGACTATCTTTTTCCAGTCCTTTTAATATTCTATTGTAATTAATTATTTGCATGCAAATAAAAACTATTTTTTAATGATGCCAAAGAAGCATAACTTCTTACGCGCGTACATAAGTACATGCACCCATTTTTTTTTAAATAAACAGCGTTCTATTTGCAAGTCAGTCCGAAATTTAAATAAAACATTTGATAAGTTACCTCCTTGGTTGCCATGTTTCGGAGTGAAATATAGTTCCATTTTTTAAATTAGACGACAGATATAAGTTTATAAAGTAATTTATTTGGCCGCTGAACACGACAGATATGGATTTTCATACAACCTTTGCCGGCCGCTGCTCGCATGTATTTGACAAGTACTTCTCGAATAAGATTTATATATATTATTTATTTATCTCGAAGAAGGTTGTCAAAATATTGCTTAAGTTTCCAAGCATGTTTGAGAAATAAATATTTATTTAACTTGTAACTTGCAATGTTTGTATGTGAGTCCGCTTCAAATTTTGCGATCGATTTTAGGGCGACTTCCAGGGGTCCGATTGAGCTGAAATTTGGTAACAAGCCTTTAATTGACCCTTTTGGTATTTTGAAGTTGATATGATGATGAACTATTACGAAGGTGGAATCATGGTCCCAGGGACTACTGTTGTTTTCGATCAAATCATAGGAAATACTGTACCTCGGAGCCTGGCTTTTTTAAATTTGGAATCAAGCATTTACTTTGTTACAAAGACATTGCATTTCTCTGGAGTGAATTCTTTTTATTACAATCTCACTTTTTACTTAAAAAAACTCTTTTCAAATAAAAGCTTGTACCTATAAAAGGTATTTCTAAATGAGCTCATTGTAATACGGCCGTCAGTAAAGAATGAAAACTTTGAAAAAAAAACTTCTTGTTTTGATCAATTTGTAAGACTCGGTTTGGTTGGTGGTAGGGCATTTACTAAGCCCGCCTGGCTAGCTACCACCATCTTATCTAAGTCTTGCCGCCAAACATCAATGTTAACAACATTGATGTGTTCCGGCTTGAAGATAAGATAGCCAGTTCTCCATTGCGTTGGAGAATCTTGGTAAGCCCGCTTCCATCTTCGGCATCATCGTCACTTACCATCAGGTGAGATGATGCCAAGGGCTTACCAATTTTGCATAAAAAAAAACACTTGGTAAGCCCTTGGCATCATTTCACCTGATGGTAAGTGATGATGCTTGCCAAGATTCCCCAACGCAACGGGGAACTGGCTATCTTATCTTCAAGTCGAACACATCGATGCTGTTAACATTGATGCTTGGTGGCAAGACTTAGATAAGATAGTGATAGTGGTAGGTGGGCTTAGAAAATGCCTTTCCACCAACCAAACCGAGTCTTACAAAGTTACCGGGGAATCCGCCGGGTACCGAACCAGCGACTTCCTGATATGAATCTAATAGACCACTACCTCTACCAACCAGAATTTAACCACCTCCGTGGTGTAATGGTTCAATTCATTAACTTCACATCAGAAGGTCGCGGGTTGGTGTAAGGGCATTTTCTAAGACCGCCTGACTAGCTACCACCATCTTATCTAAGTATTGCCGCCAAACATCAATGCCAACAACATTGATGTGTTCCGGCTAGAAGATAAGATAAGCAGTTTCCTATTGCGTTGGGAAATCTTGGTTAGCGTCGCTTCCATCTTCGGCATCATCGTCACTTACCGTCAGGTGAGATGATGCCAAGGGCTTACCAATGGTGGATTTAAAAAAAACCTAGATGCGAGTTCTGGTTCCAAAGCATCTGCTCTTCACGTGGATTTTATCTTACACATACTGTACTTTGTATTCTGCAGTAAGTAGTACAGATGTAACAAAATTATTAGACTATAGACAGATTTTTATTTGAAATAAACACACACCGATTACACAATATATAAAAAGAATAAAACATGTAGAACATAAACACACACCGATTACACAATATATAAAAAGAGTAAAACTTGTAGAACATAAACACACACTGATTACACAATATATAAAAAGAGTAAAACTTGTAGAACATAAACACACACTGATTACACAATATATAAAAAAAGTAAAACATGTAGAAACAAAAAAAAATACTAACGGAATCGGTGTAGTGCGATGTCAAACTGGACTTTTCTCAGCATAAGCTACAGGAGAACTGCAGCGCTGGTTTTCAGAAAAGCCCGTGGTGTCGTGTCCGCGAAGCTTGTTATAGGTATTATAGGGTACTATACTATAGAATATAAGAGTGTCACATTAAAACACATTGGTACGTGGCAGGTTTCGAAACATGACCTCCCGGACAAGAGGCGGTTCCCTAGCCGTCACGCCACCGACGCTCTTTTATATAATTTAGTGAATTAAATTTAATAGTTAAACGAACAGTATGTCTCATCTATTGTTGGTGTCCGCCTAGTTTAGGACTGACGTAGAGACACTATGTAGATTTTTATTTTTAAACAAATTATTTGTAACATTGTTTTCCCATTCCAGCCAGCAAAGTGGTCAGCACAGTCACCTCTTTGGTCCCTGTATGCATGTCGACGCACACAAAACCAAGTGTCTCGGCCACGTCAACGTGTCAGGCGCAAAGCCTGCTGCCGGTGCAGACCGTGCCCACCATAGGGCAAGTGCCCACCACGGTGCACACTGTGCCGTTGATAACCTCTGTGAACGGGCAGTGGACGTTCAGCCTGCAGCCGGTCATGTCTGTTGGTGGCGTTGATGTGAGTTAAATTTCAAAATGTTCATTCTAATATATTTATTAGTACTAGCTTTTGCCCGCGGCTTCGCCCGCGTGGACATCGTTTTTATGACTGTTTTAGAGGGTGCGCAGTGCGCGAGCCGCAAGCGGCTCGAGAGCGTGGACATGCATTTTCTCCAGATCCCTCGGGAACTATTTCAGGATATGCTTATTAGTAAATCATGTCATTTCCCACCTCCTCAACCATCAATGTGCAAAAAATCACACAATATATTGTTCCGTTGCGGTGTTAAAGAAATTAAACAAAAAAGAGTTTATTTTCAGTTCCCTCAGGAACTGCTTCGGACTATGCTATTTTCACGGGATAAAAAGTAGCCAATGTCCTTCCTCGTGACATAGGCTATGCAGGTGCATGCCAAATTTCATGAAGATTGGTCAAGCCGTTGAAGCGTGAAAAGGTAACAAACAAACAAACACATTTTCACATTTATAATATTAATAAGGATACGAACAATAAATCGGCCACTAGCTTCGTCACGTTGAAATCCCGTCCCGACTCATACCCGGCCCAAATGTTCCCATGATTCCAGCCGCGTTGCCGCGCTGGATAGCCACAGAAACACGTTGGACTAGGTAGGAGCCGGACCGGGGGTCGCAGCCCCGCTGTCGCAGTCGCCTTCCCATCTCCCTCACGAAATCTTTGGCTTCCGCCCCCCACGTACCCGCATCTTACATACTTTATGAATTAATTAAAAATCCGACTGAATAAAAAACTGAACCCCTCTTTTTGTACAGTCAGGTAAAAATGTATCCTATGTCACGCGATCAAGACCAATCTAACGACACCTCGCACTTCAAAATCCTTCAAGCCGTTAAAGCTACAGAGCTAAATAAACATACAGTGTAAACTCTGTATAACGTCACTCGATATAACGATTTACTCTTTGAAACGTCATAATTTTCTGGCTCCAGTTGGCTTACTTTGACGCTGATTTATCTCTGTATAACGAAAACTCTCAATAACGTCACAAAATGCCCGGTTCCTTAAGTGTCGCTATTTAGAGTTTACACTGTACATACATACATACACTCGAAACACATAATCCTCCTTTGTCCTTTGTCGGGTAAATAGGTGCATATTACACTCTTTCTGATGGTCATAAAATTGTAATTACATTACATAATGTTAAATTATTAAAAAAATTAAAACAAACAATCATTACTTAATATTATAAAAAAAAAAACATTTATATAAAACAAATAATGTCATTAGAACACAAAAACATTATGACACGGAAATAATACATTAAAATTATTGAATTTGTCGTCAATAGAGTAGGCCAGTTCACACCCCGTCGCAAGCATGACGCGAGAGTCAGATCGCTCCCCTCAACCATATTAGATGGAAAGGAACGACCCGGCTCCCGATGCGCCACCGTTCGCAACTGCTATTACTTACTATAGATACTTTTATTTTGTTGTGGTCTGTGTTTGAAAAACGTTTGTGCCTCTACGGTCAACGCTACTATCACCACCATTCTTACTAATATTATAAATGTGTTGGTTTGTTACCTTTTCATGCTTCAAGGCCTGGACCAATCTTAATGAAATTTGGCATCCAGGTAGCCTGTGTCACGAGGAAGGACATAGGCTACTCTTTATCCCGTGAAAATAGCATAGCCCGATGCAGTTCCTGAGGGAACTGAAAATATACTCTTTTTTGGTTAGTTTCTTTAACATCGCAACGGAACAATGGATTGTTGTAATTTTTTGCACAGAGATGTTTGATGGGGTAGGAAATGGCAAAGACTACTAATAATCATAGCCCGAGACAGTTTCCAAGGGATATAGGGAAAGCTATTTCCAGCCAGGCGATGTTGCGATGTTAAAGAAATCAACCAAAAAAAAACGACTTTAAACAGGAAACTAAGGTTCTCCTCGATTTCTCTGGGATGCCATCATCAGATCCTGGTTTCCTTATCATGGTACCACCCTTGGGATATCTCCTTTCCAACAAAAAAATAATCATCAAAATCGGTTCATAAACGACGAAGTTATCCGCGAATACACATAAAAAAAACGGTCAAATTGAGAAACCTCCTCCTTTTTAGAAGTCGGTTAAAAAAGAGTCTTTTTTTCAGTTCCCTCAGGAACTGTCTCGGACTATGCTATTGTCGCGGGATAAAAAGAAGCTTATGTCCTCCCCATGACACAGGCTACCTCCATGTCAAATTTGGTTAAGATTGGTTGAGATGTTGGAGCGCGAAAAGGTACCAAACAAACAAACACATTTTCACATTAGTAAGATTCAATGTTTGTTTACCAGGGCGCCCCGTCCCCACCGATGATGAACGGTCTACCAGAACGCAACAGCTTGGTACCGCTGCAAGCGCCCCCTGCGCTTCCATTAGTGTCTACATCCGCCTCAGCGCCCACTTTAGTGCCAGCCGCGCCGGCATCAACAGTATTAGTGCCGTCTAGCACGAGCCAGGCGACGAATAAGAGCGACAGCAATCCGCCTAGAGAGGTGAGTTTGTCATTATGTAAGAGTGACAGCTATACGCCTCGAGAGGTGAGTTTGTCATTAAAGTAAGAGTGACAGTTATACGCCTAGATAGGTGAGTTAGTCATTAAAGTAAGAGTGACAGCTATACGGCCTCGAGAGGTGAGTTTGTCATTAAAGTAAGAGTGACAGTTATACGCCTAGATAGGTGAGTTAATCATTAAAGTAAGAGTGACAGCTATACGCCTCGAGAGGTGAGTTTGTCATTAAAGTAAGAGTGATAGTTATACGCCTAGATAGGTGAGTTAGTCATTAAAGTAAGAGTGACAGCTATATGCCTCGAGAGGTGAGTTTGTCATTAAAGTAAGAGTGACAGTTATACGCCTAGATAGGTGAGTTAGTCATTAAAGTAAGAGTGACATCTATACGCCTCGAGAGGTGAGTTTGTCATTAAAGTAAGAGTGACAGTTATACGCCTAGATAGGTGAGTTAGTCATTAAAGTAAGAGTGACAGCTATACGCCTCGAGAGGTGAGTTTGTCATTAAAGTAGAGTGACAGTTATACGCCTAGATAGGTGAGTTAGTCATTAAAGTAAGAGTGACAGCTATACGCCTCGAGAGGTGAGTTTGTCATTAAAGTAAGAGTGACAGTTATACGCCTAGATAGGTGAGTTAGTCATTAAAATAAGAGTGACAGCTATCCGCCAAGAGAGATGAGTTTGTCATTAAAATAAGAGTGGCAGTTTTCCGACTGTAGCGATGAGTTTGTCATTAAAATAACAGGGACAGCTATCCGCCTGGTGAGGTGAGTTTGTCATTAAAATAAGAGTGACAGTTATGTGCCTCTAAAGTCTTGCCGCTAGACATCAAAGTTAACAACATAGATGTGTTTCGGCTTCAAGATAAGATTTCTCCATTGCGTTAGGGAATCTTGTTAAACCCGCTTCCATCTTCGGCATCATCGTCACTTACCACTATAGACGATAAACTCTATTCCAGTGTACCAAAGTTTGAGACATACTTTGCCATTTTTTGAATTTCAAGGGAATCCGCTATTTGACTGCTAGTCATTTGAGTTACTTTTTATCAACTGTCAAAAACGACAATTTGTTCTGGAATTGTTCGTGTTACAAACTTGTGACGTCATTGTCTTTGACGAACTAATTAAGTGATTTTGATAAATATAAAATTGAAATTAGAATAAAATGTTAAATGAATAAGTTTTTATGCTTTTGTAGGATTTGTGGAAATTAGTGATTCATATTTTTTAATTTATTTTAAACACTGTCAAATACCCTATTACATGTTTTTTTTTATATTGAAGTTAATAGATTTGTCACTTACAGCCGCCGCGCCTGCAGCAGCGGCCGCCATTAGTGAATCCTTTGGACGCAAACGCGCCACTGGGCAGCGTGCCGCCGCCCTCCACCGCCGGCGCGCTCACCGCCAAGCTCAACCAGAACTCTGTCAAGGTAGGTCAGCGCGCTCACCGCCAAGCTCAACCAGAACTCTGTCAAGGTAGGTCACGTCATGATCACCTTGGCGTCTATAACAGACGAGTTGGTCAGTGTCGCGGAAACTTCGTCATTTCCACAGACACTGCGCCGCTTGTGATATCACAAAGTCGTTTCCCATACAAATAAGGCCGGTCTAAAGGACAATGTTTGAGATATTCCCATTTGTCTTCAGATTATATATATTTATTTTGTATTATGTATCATATTTAACACTTAAACTTTCACGATTATTTATACTGACAAACGACCACGGCTATCGAAGCATAGTCGAAACGTTGTGGTAAAAACAACATCAATTATATAAAATCACGTCAAGCCCCGTTTTGAATTTGTCATGTATCATATTTATTTATATGTTAGATTAATTACATTGACTTTGTATTTATTAAAATTAGGTTACTTAAGTTTAGATGTAATATTAGTTGTATTTATGTTATTTTACTGGTTTGTACGTAATTAAGTGTTTCTTTGTCCTAGTAAGTCCTCTATTTATTATTGCAAAGGTTGACTGGAAGAGATCCCTCCAAGGGATAAGTCCGCCTTTGTACTTAACCTTTTTTTTAAATATTATTTTGAGTGTATGTTTTGTACAATAAAGAGTTTACAAACAAACAAACTCAAAATAGTTTTCCATACAAACTTAAATTTACTACTTCTTAAAAACGGATGGGCCGATTCCTATGAGACTTTATACACATAGCAAGTCACGAAATCCTAGTTTGTGGATAGTTTATAGTTTCAAAAATTCTGTCACTCATTATTAGTGATTTAAGGTTTTCATCATCATCATATCAGCCGAAAGACGTCCACTGCTGGACAAAGGCCTCCCCCAAGATTTCCACAACGACCGGTCCTGCGCTGCCCGCATCTAGCAGCTTCCCGCCACCTTGAGGTCGAAGTTGTTGACGAATATGTGTAACTGGGACAAACAGTCAAGTTAGATAGGTCCAACTTCGAGAAAGAGATCAATTGGCGAATCCAACTCGGCTGGGCAGCGATCGGTGTCTCAAGACTAAGGTCTTTGACCAGTGTGTGTTGCCAGTGATGATATACGGAACCGAGAATGGTCTCTTACTATGGGCCCCATAAGAAAGCTCGAGGTCACCCAAGGGGCAATGGAGCGTGCTATGCTCGGAGTTTCGCTGCTTGATCGAATCAGAAACGAGGAGATCCGTAGGAGAACCAAAGTAACCGACATAGCTCTCAGAATTGCTTAACTTAAGTGGCAATAGGCAGAGTACATAGCTCGTAGAACAGATGGCCGTTATAACAGTAAAGTTCTCGAGTGGCGACCGCGCACCGGGAGACGTAGCGTAAGGCTGGCCTCCCACTCGGTTTACGGTTTTCATCATCATATCAGCTAACATACGTCCTCACCGAGGGGCTTGAGCCTACTCTGAATTAGGGCAATCAAGCCTTAGTCGACCACGTGGGCCCAGTGCGGGTTGGTCGACTTGCGAGTTTCTTCGCAGGCTTATCCAGGTTTCCTCACGATGTTTTCCTTCACCGTTAAAGCAATCGGTAGGTATATGTACGTAAGTTTTGAAAAACTCATTGGTACATTGGAAGTTCAAGATTTGCACCCGGTACCTCTGGTTAGAAGTTGAGCCACCGACACCGACGGTTTAAGGTTTTCATAGGCACCCGGTACCTCTGGTTAGAAGTTGAGCCACCGACACCGACGGTTTAAGGTTTTCATAGGCACCCGGTACCTCTGGTTAGAAGTTGAGCCACCGACACCGACGGTTTAAGGTTTTCATAGTAATCTTAATATTAGGTTTTTTTTTATAAAATATTCCAAAAATATAATCTATCAACAAACTAAAATTTCGTAACTTGCTTATGTGTATAAATAGTTTCATTAGAACCGGCCCATCCATTTTCTAGAAGTAGTCATTTTAAGTTTGTATGGGAATAGATTTTATGATTTTTTATTTTATTTTTTCATTTGGTCTGTAATCTATCAAATTTAAGAAATATTTATATATTAAGTTACGACTGTTTGTTTCTCAAAAAAATAAAATAAATAAAATGAATACGCTCTCTGCGGCCCCCTTCCGGCCTTACGGGCTGAACCTGTAGAATAGACGGGTCGATACGACCGGGGTCAGTCGGCTTCAACAGACTGCCGAATTTAGGTTAAACCCTACTTTCGCCTCTAATAGAGATGCCATGCCGGGTTTTGATTCGAAGGAAAACGCCAGAAACTCATACTGATCAAATGCATCGGTGGCTCGTAGGTTTTTTTGCTTCGAAGATACGGTTCGGAATTCGATTTTCTGACCGGCCAATGTAAAAATAATGACTTGAACCTAGATTTACTAACTTATGAAAAGAAACATGCATAACCTTACCACATTGAAACATAATTGAAAACGCTAAACACGTTAAAAAAACCGACTTCAATCGCTACAACTTAGTACAATTTTGCATTATTATTTTTTGGTTTTAATTAATTTTTAATATCTACACCGATTTTGATAACTTTTATGGGACCACAAGGGAAGCACTAGCTTTCAAATAAAAAAAGAATTGAAGAAATACATTAAGAAACTCGAAGGTTGTGTGTGAAGTCGACCAACCCGCGGTGGGCCCGCGTGGTCGTGTAAGACCCGATCGCCCTAATTCAGGGTAGGCTCGAGCCTCTCGGCGGGGACATATATGAGCTATTATGATGAACCCGTCATAATCGTATTTAGGATAATCCCAATGACTGTTCTTAAAAACAGATGACAGACTTCTTCCGCACCCTGCTCGAGGATTGCATCGAGAAGCTGGACGACCCTCTGGCACAGGCGACTGCGCTCAAGCTGCAGCTGGAACAGGTGCAGTGGAAGCATCAGCAGCTCGTCGAAGAAATCAAGCACAACCACGGTATGTAAATCACTCACTATATATTTTTTTATCCACAATTGTTAAGCCCTTAGCATCATCTTACCTGATGGTAAGTGACGACAGGCCTGTCGCACTCCACGCTGTACCAGGAGGAGGCTATTCAGTAGTCAGAAGAGATAAGAGTTACGCGCTAGAAAGATAGGCAACATGTGGGTGAACATAACTGTGGGTAATTGACGCTGTGCGAACCTGAATTGCACTTTATTCTTTCGTAGCAAAGTCGCCATTTATTTAAATCATTTTGCGGAGTGAATTTTCTTTTACGTTTGTAAATAGTCTTTATTCTTTGGTGATGATAATGCCGAAGATGGAAGCGACGCTAACCAAGATTTAACAAGTTTCGGTATGAAGAATTACTGGCTATCTTATCGTCATACCGAAACAGATCAATGCTGTTAAGATGTATATAAGATAGTGGTAGCTAGCCAGGTGGGCCGGGGACCCCGCCGGTAATCGAACCCGCAAACTGCTGGTGTGAAGCGGAAGCGGGTCGACTAACCACTGCGCCACGGAGGCGGTCATGGAGTAAGAATACGCACTGTAGGACTGTAGCATATTGAAAAAAGAGTTTTAAAATGGTTTTGAAGATTCGAAAAACTCAAGCAGTACCCACTTCCACTCAGGTAATACTGTTTTTGTCCATTATACAATCCGAGGCCCGATCGCCCTAATTCAGGGTAGACTCGAGCCCCTCGATGGGGACGTATATATGAGCTGATATGATGATGATTGGGATACGACACCTAATGAACTTTTTTATCCACAGATTTAACTTTATCGGAGATGCGCTCGTCGTTCGAGAAGGAGCGGCAACGCATAGTCAATGAGACTCGCCGCGCCGCGCAAGTTGAGTTGGAAGCGGCTGTAAAGCTCGCCAAGTCCAAGCAGTGGTGAGTATTTTATTTTAAACTACCTTTTTCCCGCGGCTCCGCCCGCGTGGACATCGTTTTTATGACTGTCTTTAAGGGTGATTAGTAAGTTATGTCGTTTCCCACCTACTCAACCATCTCTGTGCAAAAAATCACAACATTATTATTTTTTTAGTTCCCTCAGGAACTGCATCAGATTATGCTATTTTTCCCGGATAAAAAGTAGGCTATGTCCTTCCCCGTGACACAGGCTACCTGCATGCCAAATTTCATAAAGATTGGTCAAGGCGTTAAAGCGTGAAAAGGTAACAAACAAACAAACACATTTTCACATTTATTATATTAGTAAAGATTTACAATTGGTAAGCCCTTGGCATCATCTCACCTGATGGTAAGTGACGATGATGCCGAAGATGGAAGCGGGCTTACCTACAGTCCCCAACACGATGGGGATCTGGCTTGGATCTTGAAACCGGAACACATAAATGCTGTTAACACTGATGCTTGGTGGCAAGATTCAGATAAGATGGTGGTAGCTAGCCTATAGCCATTATGCTATGAAAATGCCCTACCACCAACCAAACCGAGTCTTACAAAATTGACAAGGCCGGGAATCGAACCCGCGAGCGTGTGACTGGACTAACCATTACGCCACGGAGGCGGTTAAAAAATAATCCAATTCAATTTTAGGTTCAACGTTTACTATACATCTGTTTACGTGACCTCTAGAGATCGTACGTAAATGATTACTGTTAGAGCTTATAAGATCCTCAGACGATTAGTCTCGACTCAGCAGAGCTTTAATCTAAGTCATGGATATGTCGGAGGGGGGGGGGGGGGTGTTTAGGTTACGGAGAGCCTGTGGATCAGTCCTCAACAATATTAGTCGTGGGCGACGAAATAACAATGCAGCTATATCTCAGAGTTCCTCCTTCAATAGTCTTGGTTATTCGGCAATCGAAATTGTACAGGATGCCTTGGACAATAATGGATGCAAACGTGGTGATCCCAGCGATAGCGTGACACGTCGGTTCAGTTCGATGCTCCGTCAAAAAGTGTCTGCCCCGAGACTGACGGACAGCTTATATGGCTCCTCAACTCAGTGTTGCCACCTCAATCACAAACATCCTACCGTTAATAGGTCATCCTTGCTACCACATACAATCGGCTCACAAGTACAAGCGATTGTCACGCCACCACCGGTTTCACCCAGGTACTAATACCGGACGTTTGATTCAAATAAAGTGTAACGATCTATGTAAACGTATCTCGAGCTGGTATTGGTCGCGTTTTCAATGACGCTCCGACAGTTCATAAAAAAGTAAACCTAATCTATGGTACTTTCAAAAAATGAAGTAACGACGCATCGACAGATTTAATAGTTACAGGTTTTCCATGATCTTTAAGATCAACATAAACTTTTGAATTTCTTGAGATATTTTTTTCTGCTACCCAAAAATAAAGGCTTGCTGTTTTTCATCATCATCATATCAACCGAAAGACATTCACTGCTGGACAAAGGCCTCCTCCAAGGATTTCCACGATAGCCGGTCCTGCGATGTCCGCATCCAGCCGGTCCCCCGGCAAACTTCACCAGGTCGTCGGTCCAGCGAGTGGGAGGCATTCCCACGCTCCGTCTTACGCACGAGAACTTAGCCTGGACTCTGCCGGGGATTCTTCGGACTCCCCGCCCCGTCGTTACCGTGACTGCTACCGAAGCCAAGAATAGCAGGGCTGCCAGGGACTAGGGGTCGTTTTCTGTGTATGTTTAAACCATTCTGGGGGGTTTTACCATAATCGCCACGCTTGACAGCCGGGTTGGCGATCGCAGTGTTGTTGCAGGTCTATTGCAGTGCGCTAAAAGGACGCTGCTGCTGCCCATCCTCCGGTTAAGTCCTTTTATCGTCTCTTACGACGGAAGAGATGGTATGGCCCTATGCTAAGCCGGGAGCCATACGCCTTGCTGTTTTTTACTTGCCAATAACACTAAACCACACAGTTTTAGGGATCTTTGTTATTTTAAAGATTCATTTTCATTGTAGGTGCGCGAACTGCAGCCAAGAAGCCCAGTTCTACTGCTGCTGGAACACGTCTTACTGCGACTACCCGTGCCAGCGCGCGCACTGGACGCAGCACTACGCCGTCTGCACGCAGTCGCGACAGGTGCGTCACTATACACTCACACACAATGCCACTGGATCACTAATCACAAAAAAAAACATTACTAATATATATACCTTAACTAAGTTACCTACTCAAAATAACAGATCGGTTACAAAAAAAACCAAAAAACATAAGTCACCAAAATTATATCACAAAACAATTCATTCATATCAGCTCATATAAGTCCCCACCGAGGGGCTCGAGCCTACCCTGAATTAGGGCGATAAGGCCTTAGTCGACCACGCGGGCCCAGTGCGGGTTGGTCGACTTCACACACAACCTGCGAGTTTCTTCACAGGCGTGTGCAGGATTCCTCACGATGTTTTCCTTCACCGTAAGAGCGTCAGATAAACGTACATATGAAATCTAAATTCGAAATCACATTGGTACGTGGCAGGTTCGAACCACGACCTCCCGGACAGGAGGCGGCGGCCCTAGCCATTACGCCACCGACGCACAAAACAATACCAAACCGCAATTAAAAAATCTACATAATATTAATAGTAAAGTATTTGATATGTACTCAGACTAATAAACTCGAAAATGCGCAGAAACTCGCAGGTTGTGTGTGATGTCAACCAACCCGCACTGGGCGCGCGTGGTCGACTAAGGCCCGATCGCTCTAATTCAGGATATGCTCGAGTCCCTCGGTGGGAACGTATGTGAGCTGATATGATGATGTACTAATAATAAATGAGCAAACTCATTGGTCAAAAACAGGTCGCCGCTTTGCTTCTCGCTACCTAACCCGAACCTACCCTGACCGAAAACCCAATCTTGACTTCCACATTGACCAAAATTTTAATTAGTGTCACTAATTTCAGAACGAAAATTTTACTGTGACAGTAGAACAAAATTAAGAACAAAGTTTCAGTTTGACGAAACATAGCAAGCGGATTATTATAATTCCGGTTACTCCGTTAAAACGCCGCTTGACACCGGTAGGCCTAATCAAAGACGCGTGCTGGGCCTATAGATTTGTTTGTCTTGGGCCCACAGGTGGGGAAGTGGACATAGGCTGCGATACGCAGCGCTAAGATTCAGGGCTTAAAGCCGCTAAGCGAGTGCAAGTTCAACCCTGGGTTCCGTAAACGGAGATACAAGCTAGGGTTGGAAACACAAGAGACACAGAGGGTCGCCTACCGGTGTTATTCGCAGCCTTAAGCACTGAAGGGGGTGTTTTTTTATATATAAAGCAGTCCTCGTGGATAAATTTTGGTACTTAGATACAAACAATCTGTAATTACAACAAATACACAAGCAATAACAATTTACATCTAGTTGATCGTTTGTAGGTAGGTAGGTAGGTGTCAAGTGTTTTGTGTAGTGAGTTGTATGTGTATGAATGAGACATGAGATAAGACTTCTTTGACATCTAATGTGCTAAAAAAAAATTTGGGCGGACCGTTTCAATATTATTTTGACAACTTATCAAACATCTAGCACAGCGAGTTTAAATGTTCAAGTTGTGCTTATTTTAAAGATTTCATTTATTTTCTAGGATGGAAGCAGCAATGACAGTGGAAACCCACCCGAAGATAGACTACAACCAGCTCCAGAGAACATCCCAGTAAGACAACAATACATATCGATTAAATCATAAGTTATATTCCGTAGGTAATACACGGTGGAAAAAAACCGACCAAGCTCAGTACCCACCCACCATACAATATATTTGTGGTATATTTACAAGTTTATTTATCTATTTTAATAAATATGAGCCATATTCCGTACCCACCCACCATACATCATCATCATCATATCAGCTGACGGACGTCCACTGCTGGACATAGGCCTCCCCCAAGGATTTCCATGACGACCGGTTCTGCGCTGCCCGCATCCAGCGGCTTCCCGCGACCTTCACCAGGTCATCGGTCCACTGAGTGGGAGACCTACCTACGCTACGTTTTCCGGTGCGCGGTCGCCACTCGAGAACCATCTGTTCTTAACGAGCTATGTGCCCCGCCCACTGCCACTTAAGTTTAGCAATTCTGATGAGAGCTATGTCGGTTACTTTGGTTCTCCTACGGATCTCCTCGTTTCTGATACGATCACGCAGAGAAGTTTCGAGCATAGCACGCTCCATTGCCCTTTGGGTGGCCTTGAGCCTTCTTATAGGGCTATAGTTAGAGACCATGTCTCAGTTCCGTGTGTCATCACTGGCAACCCACACTGGTCGAAGTATGGTTGAAGTAACCGCCTCCGTAGCCCAGAGGCAAAGTTCACTGGCTTTCCACAGGAGGTCGCGGGTTCAATTCCCGGCGGTGTCAATTGTAAGACTCGGTTTGGTTGGTGGTACGGCATTTTCTAAGCCCGCCTGGCTAGCTACCACCATCTTATCTAAGTCTTGCCGCCAAATATCAATGTTGATATCATTAGTGTGTTTTGGCATGAAGATAAGATAGCCAGTTCCCCATTGCGTTGGGGAATCTTGGTAAGCTCACTTCCATCTTCGGCAACATCGTCACTTACCACCAGGTAAGATGTTGTCAAGGGTTTACCAATTTTGAATAATAATAAAAAAAAGTATTGCGGTATTTGGGACGTAAAGATACTGCGAAGCTTCCCGAACGTTGCCCAGCCGATTTCGATTCGACGATTGATCTCTTTCTCGAAGTTGGACCTACCTAGCTGGACGCCATAGCATAATGGTGTGTAACTGGTCTTGCAGAAAACCACTGCGGCCCCGAGCCTCACCGTTGGCGGCAAACTGGCGCCTTCCCGCGTCTACACGCAGGACAACTCGCCTAAAACCTCCATTATAAGTAAGTAATCATCTTAAACATCTACCGTCTAACAATTAGTAATCATAATAACTTAGCACTACTGAGCAAGAGGCCATCTGGAAATATAAAGAGCTGCACGGTAGGTTCTTCAAGGCCCTTTGTGGATCCTTCGTAGATCAGAGGACCTCCGTTCACTGGCTGCGCTTCGGAGACCTCTGCGGAGACCGAGGGTTTTGTCTCTGCAATACAGGATCAGGTGGTCAAAACGAACAACTATAAGAGGTTCATAATAAAAGAGGGCTTGCCAACGCTGAGTATTTGCACAGGCACAACCAAGCAGCCAGGATCCTACACCAAGAGATCGCTCTAAAGTATGGCCTCATATCTCGGCGGTTGCCGTATTTGCACAGGCACAACCAAGCACCAGGATCCTACACCAAGAGATCGCTCTAAAGTATGGCCTCATATCTCGGCGGTTGCCGTATTTCAAGTACATGCCGGAGCCGGTTCTCGAAAACGACCGCGCCAAGCTCTATTTACTGAATATGGATATGGATGGCGAACCTTTAGGATCAACGTGCTATTTTTTATAAAGAAGAATTTATTGAGGCCATGACGTGCCGTCAAATAATTTTGACTAAGTGGTGACTATTGGGAAAATCAATTTAAAACTAATTTCTTATTGCATTAATTTTTTAATCAATATTGAACTACACTGGAAAACAATCAGCTGCATTGTTACTTTGCACTAAAATGCAAATGCTCTCGTTCGGCGGCGATCCCAAAATGTTTTCTCGCGTGCCATCTATGGCACGCGTGCCATTGGTTTGCCTTCGAATAAGCCTGATATCGTGCTGATGGATCGGGCGCAGTCAAGGGTGTTTTTGGTTGATATCACTATCCCATACGATGAAAACCTCGTGCAGGCTGATCCCGCAAAAAGAACCAAGAACCTGGACCTGGCGCACGAGGTTACTGATATGTGGCAAGCGGAATCTACCGAAATCATCCCCGTAGTCCTATCCGTGAACAGGCTAATTTCAGCCAACCTTAACGGTACATAAGGCGGCTGGAACTCCGAGGCAGACCAATAATTCTAGCAATACAGAAAAGTCTTCCTCGACAATGCCCGGATAGTTCGACGCTTTCTCTCCCCGGCGCACTGAACTCCAGCCGAGTGCTTCCGCTGGAGGTGCTCCTGCCACTTCGCCTCGTGCCAAATGAGCAGAGTAGCTTAGATTTTATATTCGAACATAATAAATTTATTTATTAAGTCATTTACAATAGCATCTAAAACTATTTGTTTTAGAGATACACGTAATTCACGATAATAATATAATATTATGTATCTTAATATGGTAGGCAGGTAAAAAAATAAATTGAAACAGCTAATGCCTCTACCAGGAAGACCTGTGTCGTAGACATCAGCAAACCTTTTTGTGTCGCCTTAATTACAATGCAGACTTGATTGAAATTATTTTAGAACTGGACGCATCAAATTTTAATATGTGATGATGTGTTCCGGCGTGAAGGTAAGATAGCCAGTTCCCCATTGCGTTGGGGAATGTTGATAAGCCAGCTTCCATCTTCCGCATCATCGTCACTTACCATCAGGTGAGATGATGTCAAGGGCTTATCGATTGAGGATAAAAAAAAATATGTATCATGAACTTATTGCTGACTGAATACAGTATCAAGAATAATCAATCAATATTTATTATAAAAAAAATGTGTACAATGTGCGTGCCGCTAGAACTCAGAAACGAGTCCCGGTACGATCAAGGAAGTTATATGGTGTGGCCCTCTAACCCCCATCTTTTTTACCTGAAGGACTTGTTTTTTGAAGATATAATGACTGGAAGAAGTCTTGCTCTCTAGAAATTTCTAGAACATTAGAGAGCATTCCAGAACATTTCCCAACAACATCCCAGATCATTGTGGAACATTACAGAACATTCTCGAATGTTGTAAAGTGTTCTGGAACAGTTTGGACCATTTTTTTTAATTAACTAGCCGGGTACCCCTGCTATCAGCTAATTATAAAATATTATTCACTGAATCGCATTTCTCGTACAAAAACACTAAAACTTACTCATTTGATGTTTTGATTCATTTCCTTATACAAAATATTGAAAATTTTTACAAAAAATATTTAGAAAATGATAAAGACGTAATCGAAGTGTCATTGTCATATTATTATAAGTGGTTATTATCAAAGTATCTGTAAAGAGGTTTTATATAAGAAATCTTATTTACATAAAACAAAGTCGAGTTACATTTCATGATTTTTGACCTCGAATAGCAGAATAACATCGAAAAATTTAGGAAAATAAAGATAAGAAAATTTACTTTCCCGTACGCGTAAAGCCACTATCTGTGTATGGCCCAACGCTGTATGAGTTGAGCCGCAACAGAACGCTTCTCGTAAATTTTTTATTAAGCTTATTTTGGAAGGACAAAGTATGTTACGCGCCAGCAGCGTTGAAACTACTTGATACGCAACGAAATGCGTTAAGTTTTATGTAAAATATCTGTAGTTAATAAACTCTAGATTTGTTTATTTAGGTTTATCAAAGTATAGTGTAGACTAATTGTAATAATTTAATATTAATAAAAAACTAAATAAAACAATTTAAGTTGTAATAATAACATTATTTATTAAGTAGGAATTGTTACAAAAATAAAAAAAAAACTTATTGTATATTACAAATAATGTCATGATTTAGAATACAGTCTCAGGTAATGATATTTGTAATATAATCAACATTGATTTAGAATACAGTCTGAGGTAATGATATTTGTAATATAATCAACATATATATCTTTGTCATTGACATATTCTACGAGGCCGGTTTGATAAGTCCATGACTTTGGAAAAAAGAAACACTCTTTTTACATATTATTTTTTTTATTTTTCTACATAATCTCCTTTCAACTCTACGCACTTAGTCCAGCGATGTTCCAACCTCTTACACCCATCAAAAAAATATTTTTTGTCAAACCCTGAAAAATAGGCCTTAGTTTCGGCTACCACCTCTTCGTTTGACGAAAATCTTTGCCCGCCAAGCCATTTCTTCATGTTTGGGAAGAGGAAAAAGTCACAGGGGGCTAAATCTGGCGAATACGGAGGGTGTGGCAATAATTCGTATCCTAATTCGAAAATTTTTGATGTCGCGATTGCAGACGAGTGGGCCGGTGCATTATCCTGATGAAATAGAATTTTTTTCTTTGCTAGATGCGGTCGTTTCTTGATCAACGTTTCATTGAATCTATCTAACAATGCAGCATAGTAAGCTTCGGTTATTGTCTTGCCTTTATCCAAAAGATCGATGTAAATAACCCTTTGGCTGTCCCAAAAGACTGTGGCCATCACTTTACCAGCCGAGCGAACAGTTTTTGCCTTCTTTGGGGCACGTTCCCCGGTAGAAGTCCATTGCTCCGACTGTTGCTTAGTCTCTGGTATACACAATGATGGACCCACGTTTCGACAACTGTTATGTACCGACGCATAAACTCACTCGGATTGCGATTAAACATGGCTAGGCATTCCTCAGAAGCTGTTACACGATTTCGTTTCTGGTCGACTGTTAGTAAACGCGGCACCCATCTTGCAGAAAGCTTTTTCATGCCCAGAATATCATGCAAAATATAAAAAAACTCGTTCAGTCGGGATGTGCACAGCATCACTTATTTCGCGTATCTTTACTCGACGGTCTGCCAAAACAATATCATGTATTTTATTAACCATGCCCTCCGTAGTGACCTCAATCGGCCTTCCTGGTCGCTCCCCGTCATTAATAGTAGTACGTCCACAACGAAATTCAGTGAACCCCTTATGTACCATCCCATGAGAAGGCGCAGAATCACCATAATACTTTTTCAATTTGTCTTCGGTCTGCTTAATTGTTATACCACGTAAAAAATAGTGTTTAATTAGCACTCTAAACTCGCTTTTCTCCATTTTCAAAGAATACTTAGAAGTCGCCTAACTTTTTTGTTTCTAAAAAGCTTGTTTTCGCGCCAAATTTGAAAAAAGAACGGTATGCGCTTCGTAGTGAGTTTCTAAATATGAGACAAAAAAAAAAATTAAAAAAGTTTTTATTCAACCTTAAAGTCATTGAGTTGTCATAAACTGCCCTCGTATTATTCTGTAATATTCTCTAGCTAGAGCACAAACATTTTTTGATATGAGTCTTGAATTTATTCTCTGACAAACTAGTTACATTTTCTGGAATTTTATTGTAGAATATTATACACTGTGGGGGCAAATGACTTTTTAACCTTACTCAGTCTCGAATAGGCTACGAATAGGCTACGATATTTTATTTACATTTCTTAAATTCAGATTATGCCTGTCACTGTTTTTAGGAAATAAATGCAAATTCATACGAACGTACATGATGTTTTCATATATAAATTGACTAGCAACAGTTAAAATATTGATTTCTTTGAACTTATTCTGTAACAACTCACGTGATCGCATCTGATAGATTGCGGGGGATAGCTCTTTGCTGCAAGATGAAAATAATTTCTATATCAGCCGCATTGAGCCACAGTGAGAGTACATTAGTGTTTCTTAGCACAAGGCACATTTCTTTTGACACTATCAGATAAACAATGTCCTCGTTTCTTGTTAGCACTTTCGGAGTTAGCAGGACGACCACTTTGAATGCGGTTATTGCCTAGTATGATAGTACGGAACTGAAGAAACTAGCGCTATCCAGTATGATGGTACGGAACCCTATGTGCACGGTTCTGACTCGCACTTGGCCGGTTTTTTTACTTTTTTATCATTGGTTGTTTTGTTTTTTTTTGGAAATTCTCATTCTATTGCTATTCTGTTCATCGACACTTTCTATTTTCCATATTTTTACGTTTATCCCTTTTTCCGACTGTTCTGTTTTTTATTGATTTTATTCACCTCTTCATTACTCGTACTTTCTTTTTAAATATTACATAGTTCACCGTTGTTGTTGAAGCATATTCTTTTATTGGATTACAACGAACCCTGGCCCTCCCTCCAGAACCTACTCCATTCTTGTGCGCGCATCGGCGTAGTCGGAGGGTACGCCCGACGTCGCAAAATCTTACCTAAACCAAAGTATATATATTAGTACTAACATACAGTATGGACACTCCCTGCCGCTCTCTAGATTGCGACCTCACCCCCTCGTAACCCAGATTGATACAGATTGGTTACAGTTTGGTTGTCGAACGTAAGGGAATCCGCCGTGATTTTGTTTACTCCGTCATTTGTTTTTTAAAAATGTAATTTCATGATCGTTGTATACAGTGTCCGGTGGTTAGGTACGATCAAACCCGAGCTAAAATGTTCTAAAATATTTTTTTCAAAAAACCTAAAAACCTTTATTTATTTGAAAATAATTTAAATTATTTCGTATTCTTCTCAGCAAACCCTTTCATTTGTCACCCATGTCATGGGGGTGCATAAAAAATAACTTCTTTGGGACTCCGTCATATTAGATTTAGACTGACGTCACTTAGCTAACCAGGCGTCATCCAAACTAAACGTGTATGCAAAATTTCAGCTAAATTGGAAACCGGGAAGAGAGTCAAATTTAACTTGCAAGACTTGATTACGGACACCCCGGTTCAGGTGAAACTTAATAAAATAAAGACTTAAAAAATTTGCTTATCGCCACCAGCTGTTCTTAAATGGGTGTTCTTCTTTTTTGTCACGCGAAGCCGCGGTCAAAAGCTAGTTTAAGTATAGAACACATAAACTATATTTTGCCCGCGGCTTCGCCCGCGTGGACTTCATTTTTATGTCTGTCTTTGAGGGTGAGTGGTGCGCGAGCCGCAAGTGGCTCGCGAGCGTGGACATGAGTTTTCTGCAGATTCCTCAGAAACTATGTCGGGCTATGTCACTTCCCACCCCTTCAACCAATTCTATACAAAAAAATCACTTAAATCCGTTGCGATGCCGAAGTACGCTAACGTGAAAATGAATTTTCCCCAGATCCCTCGGGAACTATGTCAGGATATGCTAATTAGTGAATTATGTCATTTCCCACCCCCTCAAACATCTCTGTGAAAATCACAATAACCCATTGTTTCGTTCCCTACATCGGACTATGCTATTTTCACGGGATAAAAAGTAGCCTATGTCCTTCCCAGTGTCACACGCTACCTTCATGACAAACATCAAGGTTAACACAAACAAACACATTTTCACCTTTATAATATTGTATGGATTCTCACGTATTTACGTATCGAAAACTTCTGGAACCTTCTAGAAATCATAGAAACTTTACAGAACCAATCCACCACTCCCTACAACCCCCTTGATGGAACCCTTCCCTGACATCTATGCAGACGAAAAGAGGGCAAAATTTTGTATTTGAAACGTATATGCAACATAAAATATAATAAAAATAAGAAAAAAATGTGATGAAATTTTTTTTGTTTGATAAAATGTTGTTTTAAAACTAGAGGGTTACTCCCCTTTTGCCCCCTTAGTATATTACATTGTGTTGATTTGTTTCAGTGAGCATGGTGGAAGACCCTAGCGGCAACCAGACGCTCAAGTGTGTGGGCACGTACAAGTCGCCCACCTCGAACGCGCAGATTGCGCCGCTCATCATCAATAAGCAGGTAAATGGAGAATGACAATTTTTTTAGGGTTCCATACCCAAAGGGTAAAACGGGACCCTATTACTAAGACTTCGCTGTTCGTCTGTCACCAGGCTGTATTTCATGAACCGTTATAGCTAGAGACATTTGAAATTTTCACAGATGATGTATTTCTGTTGCCGCTATAACAACAGATACTAAAAATTAGAAAAAGTGAAAGTTTCCATACAAAAAAACGTGTTTTTTTAAACGTGAAGAAACTAGCGCCATCTAGTATGATGGTACGGAACCCTTTGTGCGCGGTTCTGACTCGCACTTTACCGGTTTTTTAACCATAATTTATAAGCCCTTGGCATCATCTCACCTGATAGTAAGTGACTATGATGCCGAAGATCGAAGCGGCCTTACCAAGATTCTCCAACGCAATGGGGATCTGGCTATCTTATCTTCAAGCCGAAACACGTCAATGCTGTTAACACTGATGTTTTGGTGGCAAGATTTAGATAAGATAGTGGTAGCTAGCCAGGCGGGCTATGAAAATTCTACCAACCAAACCGAGTCTTACAAAGTTAACCCCGCCGGGAATGGAACCCGCGACCTCTTGATGTGAAGCGAATGGACTAAACCATTACGCCACGGAGGCGATTAAATGTTTGGTGGTTACGGTGTGGTGCGGAACTCTCGTAGCGCGAGTATGACTCTCCGACAAGTGGCCGGGTTTTTTATAGTTCTGTACCCAAAGGGTAAAAACGGGACCCTATTAATGAGACTTCGCTGTCCGTCTGTCTGTTTGTCCGTCCGTCTGTTACCCACCAGGCTGTATTTCATGAACTGTGATAGCTAGACAGTTGAAATTTATTCACAGATAATGTATTTCTGTTGCCGCTATAACTACAAATACAAAAAATTAGAAAAAGTGAAAAAATAAGAGGGGTTGGAGACCCAAAACAAACGTTGTTTTTTTGCTCGATATTGATAACGGCAACAGGGGTATACGCTTGAAATATTCACAGAATATTGAGTTGTATTATTCACTTTAAAAATAAATAATTAAATTAAAATAAAATTAATATTTGAGGGGGACTACCATACAACAAACGTGATTTTAATAGATAACGGTACGGAACCCTTGTGCGAATTTGAATTCGCACTTGGCCGGTTTTTTTATGTTGTATGCAAGCCGTTTAGGGTAGGCTCGAACCATGAAACTGAACAACTTTCTTCAGGGAGCCCATACTGTTCGCATACAATTTTTGGACTTTTCTTTCATGCAGATCTATAAGCCCCATTGGCGAATTTTGTATGGTTAAAAAATTGAGAATTTAGTATGGGTTCCTAGTAGAAAGTTGTTCAGTTTCATGAGTATAACCTACCATTTACCGATTGCACACTAATAAAGAAACGAGCGAGACTTTCAGTAATCACATATGATGTGTAACATCTGACATAAGTAAAAATCCTACCAGGCTTTCAGCCTCGCATGGCGCACTCTGGGCTACGCCTTACGCGGAGCTCAGCCTCCGGCCTCACATTAGGCGGCATGGTTATGTTTCCTTAGCTTTTGTGACTGAAAAAAAAGACGGCATAGCCATGTTTCCTTAGCCTTCGTGAATAAAAAAACTAACCTGAAATCTTTTTAAAGTTTTATAAGTTTTGCCTCTCCGAGTGTTCCTGGGTAGGTGTCGGTGTGGCGAGTTCAATGGTTTTTCCCATCTATATAACAGTTTTATAAGTTTTGACCCTCCGAGTGTTCCTAAGGTGTCGGTGTCGCGAGTTCAATGGTTTTTTCCCATCTCAATTACAGTTTAATAAGTTTTGATCCTCCGAGTGTTCCCAATGGTAAGGTGTCGGTGTCGCGAGTTCAATGGTTTTTTCCCATCTCAATTACAGTTTTATAACTTTTGACCCTCCGAGTGTTCCTAAGGTGTCGGTGTCGCGAGTTCAATGTTTTTTTCCCATCTCAATTACAGTTTTATAAGTTTTGACCCCCTGAGTGTTCCTAATGGTAAGGTGTCGGTGTCGCGAGTTCAATGGTTTTTTCCCATCTCAATTACAGTTTTATAACTTTTGACCCTCCGAGTGTTCCTAAGGTGTCGGTGTCGCGAGTTCAATGTTTTTTTCCCATCTCAATTACAGTTTTATAAGTTTTGACCCCCTGAGTGTTCCTAATGGTAAGGTGTCGGTGTCGCGAGTTCAATGGTTTTTTCCCATCTCAATTACAGTTTTCTACGTTTTGACCCACCGAGTTTTCCTACTGGTAAGTGTAGGTGTCGCGAGTTCAATGGTTTTTCCCATCTCAATAACAGTTTTATAATTTTTGACCCTCCGAGTGTTCATAAGGTGTCGGTGTCGCGAGTTCAATGGTTTTTTTCCCATCTCAATTGCAGTTTTATAAGTTTTGACCCCCCGAGTGTTCCTACTGGTAAAGTGTCGGTGACGCGAGTTTAATGGTTTTTTATACCATCTCAAAAATGGCCAACGCGCCTAAAGAAGTTTTCAATTCAAAAAACGCACTTCCGTACCTTTTCACCAAATAACATCTTGTGGTTTAACCGTGTACAACTTCTTGATACCAAACGCGACCAGTTAAAGGTCCGACCACCTGCGACCATTTTACACAATAGGGGATCGGACTGCATCAAAAATAAATTCTGAAATATGATTTCCTAAATTGCTCTCCTCTTGAAGTTTCAAAAAACCTTACTTTTTTTGTTTTTCCATCACGTCTCAATTTTTAATTGGTCAAATTCACAAAATAAGTTCGTCAATGACGCTAAAAATCTATGACGTCACTTGTTGTGGGTATATCAAACATTTTTAGAACAAAATTTCGTTTTTGCAGATCATAATAAAAAAAAGGTTTAAAAAAACTTAAAACCGACTTCAAAATGAAATTCACTCAAAAGTGTGAAATAATATTATTATAATTAAATACACAATATTAACCAACAATAACGAAATCTAAGGTGGGTACGAATTAAATTAGAGGCTTAAATATTTTTTGAGGTCGGTGTCAGCAAACCATCGAATCTAAACCATTTAATACGTAAGTATCTGTGTGCTAGTACCGACCTCAAAAAAATTTTAAGCCCCTAATTTAATTCGTACCCGCCTTTGATTTCGTTAGTGTTGTGTATTTATGTATAATAATATTATTTCACACTTTTGAGTGAATTTCATTTTGAAGTCGGTTTTAAGTTTTTTTTAACTTTTTTTTATTTTTAGTGGTAATGCTATCTATCTAGCAACGTTAAATCCAATCACCTATACTCACCAATAGGAATTATCAAATCATAATACATGTGTTTCATTAACAGATACAGAGTCCTGTGGCTTCCATCATCATCTCAGCAGCATGAAAGTTAAGGAGTTAAATCGTCCATCATCAGCTCATCTGAATAACCTGAAGGAATAAACTATCGGTCTATGCATACCTACGTTATCTATTTATAACATTCAAAAGAATTTTCCTACAACTCCTAACCGTTAAGGAGTTGTACCTTCCTACATCAGCTTATCAACATGAGAATATGACTAACAGACGCAAGCATATTAATAGCTTTAGAAAATATATGAATCACGTAATTAGTGCCTTTAAAATTCAAATTTTTCATTATTTTTGAAGGGTTGCCCTCGATTTCCCTGGGATCCCATCATCAGATCCTGACTTGGTGACAATGGGACCCCCTTGGGAGTATACTCTTTCGAATGAAATAAGAAATTTTGAAAATCGGTCCACAATTGACGGAAAAATCGGTGAACATACATAAAAAAAAAAATACAGTCGAACTTAGTACCTCCTCCTTTTCGAAGTCGGTAAAAAGTAACTCAAATGACTTGCAGTCCGATCCCCAATTACGAGGGTGGCATATTTAAATGCCCTCAGTGCGCGAGGAGTTTCGCTGCGAAGATTGGCTACATAAGCCATCTTAGAGCGCACGCGCGGCAAACCGACTAGGTGTCGAAATGGTCGCCATGACCGAAATCGGTCGGATAGATCATCATCATCACAACTTCTTTTATTTTTACAGATAATGAGCAGCGAGGAATCGAAGAAGGTGGTTACGTCTGGTGGGTACTTGATCGTGGGCGCCGGCTCAGGTACTCCCCCTACGCCCTCCCTCGTCAACGCGCGCCGCACGCACACCATACAATACTTCACCTGAGCCGCGAACACTGCAGGAGCTTGTGCCGTCGACGAGGACGCAAGTGATAGTGCAGTGCGCGATAAACAACCTCCTTTCGAAGTTAACTTGAACGGCTAGCAGTGGCCAGTGTCGGATAAGAAGTTGCTTTTTTTGCGTGAGGTCAGTTTAACATTGACCACGTCCAGGTCCCGATCCAGGATTGGGTGGGTTGCTTTCTGATTAAATTTTTGGTATTAATCTATGTTCAGCCATTATGTAGAAAAAAGAACAGTTTAATTGAAAATACATGACCTCATTTACTAGGCATTACTAGGCAACACTACAATAGAGCGGTATTTTTAATTTTTAGTCTATCCATTATGCAGGAGAATGAACCGCAGTAGGTATATAAATAGCGCAAGAGAAGCGAGTGTTGACATTATTAAAATTTAATTACAATATTTAAGATGGCAACACTATTATAATAGATTATGAATTTTTGTGATAATTTTGTGTCCAGTCAGTAATTTTGTACTGAAGGGAGCAACAGTACAGACAAAGCGCGAGCGAGGCGAGTGCGATTTTTATTTTAACTAGCTGTTTCCCGCGACTTCACCCGCGTGGATGATTCTGATTTCTCGAGGGTGCGCAGTGCGAGAGCCGCAAGCGGCTTGCGAGCGTGAACAAAAGTAGCCTATGTGTTAATCCAGGTCCTAATCTGTCTACATACCAAATTTCAGCCAGATCTGTTCAGTAGTTTTTGTGGCACTTATATCCTTTGTGTTAAGTAATCTTTATTTATATGAGAAGTGCAAACAGTATGTGAACATTAGGTATACATATTTTTTAACGGTGAAGGAAAATATCGTGAGGAAACCTGCACATCTGATTCCATATGTGTATGAAGGTCGCATTGCACACGTCCGTAGGTGTAAATCTAAATGCCCTAAACATGATTGCGGTTGATGCTAAGTGCAACACCAGGCAGCCGCCGTCTATGCCTTGGATAGCTCGGTTAATTGTGCCACACGATAAGAGAAAGAGCGCTGTACAATTAGTCCAATGAATTAGTTCCCAGCTAGATCTCTGATTATTAAACTGGAAATAATTGCCCGAATTCATAATGGGATATTAAGAAGACAATGCTGTAAATATATTAAAGAAGGTTGTTTTTATAGTGTCGATGTGTTCCTGTGTAGGTGCAGTAATCGCTGGTGGAAGGCTAGGTTATTTTACGGCGTTTGACTGGTCAGTTTCCATGACTCTACAGCTTCCGACACTCGTCAGTTTCGTGTAATTCGTTAGCTGGTCAATTTCCTCACTCGTCAGTTTTCTTGATTCGTCAGTTTCCCCACTCGTCAGTTTTCTTGATTCGTCAGTTTCCCCAAATCGTCAGTTAAAGCAAATCCGGGGTTCTATGTAGAGGCGAGGCTCTTTGACTGTATAATCAATCAAACCTTACCGAACTCGCTTATTATTATTTTTAACTATTTGAGATTGCGTGTTACATCTTTGGCTGCATCGGCACTTACCATCAGGTAAGGTGCAGCCAAGCGAACTCAAATTTTTAATAAAAAAAAGGATGTGTTACGATTTGCTTCCCAGGCGAGGCGAGGCTCTTTGACTGTATAATCAATCAAACCTGACCGAACTCACTTCGCTCGCTAATTTTTTTAACTATTTGAGCGTGCGTGTTACATCCTCGGCTGCATCGGCACTTACCATCAGGTGAGATGCAGCCAAGCGCACTAAAAAAAAAGGATGTGTTACGATTTGCTTCCCAGGCGAGGCAAGGCTCTTTGACTGTATAATCAATCAAACCTGACCGAACTCGCTTCGCTCGCTATTTTTTTTAACTATTTGAGCGTGCGTGTTACATCCTCGGCTACATCGGCACTTACCATCAGGTGAGGTGCAACCAAACGGACTCAAATTTTTAATAAAAAAAAGGATGTGTTACGATTTGCTTTAACTGATGAATTAACGAAATTGACCAGCTAACGTATTTCATGAAACTGAAGAGTTATAGAAACTGACCGGTTTGATATGGAGTAAGAACTCCCTAAAGTATTTTTCACGTAGGAAGGTACGTGACAAGTGTATTTTTTTTAGCTAAATCTATTTAAAATGATTCAACTGGAAAACAGTCGTGTTTGTATTTCAAGCTAAAATTAGCTTAAGAGGTAACGCGGGCGCCATTTTTTCAAATACAAACGTAGTCCCCTGTATTCTCCCTGGATAATGACAATAGAGCAAAAATGATTTTTTCCACAAAACCTATATCTTCCATGGCCATGTTTTTTTTTGTTTTGTCTCATATTCTAATTATAATAGGAAGTAGGAGCCTTCAAAAACTAAAAAAAAATTCTCAATTGAAATGTCATCACCAAAAAATAATACGCATAATTACAACAAAACGAATAGGTACAGCGTTTTTTTAATTATTAAGAAAAAAAGATTATTGCTCAAGTTTTAGAGGAGGAAAAAGGGGACTACGAAATGCTGTTTTAGTCAATTTTAGTACCTATTATCGGTCTGCGCTGCAGTTCTCCCTTTCTTGCTGTATACGGAGAGGTTTGGGGAAGGGAGACAGCAACATTTTATGTATTTACGTATTCTTTAGACCGCGTTTCCTCTTAATGTCGCTTCAGCCACATCTTCTTAAGAGAAATAGACTAAGGTGCATTTATTCTTTAAAAAATAGTTTTAGTTTTGCGAAAAACAAGTATTGTTACATATTTTTCCGTCTGAAACTGCAATAACAAAGTGATTAATTAGAAACTGCGTACTAGTTAATACAAAATTAAGATTTAAATAACTTTGTTGTAATTTGTAAATATTGTAAAAATAAATGACGCACTCAATTCATATTTAATTTAAACTTTCAATTATTATTGGTTTGCAGTGATTGATTAAATATTACTTGTCTATTTAATTTTCGTTAGATTAAGGGTCTCAAGGAACCTCGAGTTTCCATACAAACGTAGTTCCGCAGTAATACAAAAACTACATGCCGCATTGAATCCAAACTTTGCAAATATATTGAATAAACACATATCGATGTTTGTAATTAGTTTTCATCATAGTAAATTAAAACATAACTAAACGAAGGCTTAAATTAGTATTGTACTAAAAGTTTGAAACTGTTCATATATTTTTCCGTTTTATATTAGTACATCGAAAACTAATTACAAACATCGATATGTGCCTACTCAATATATTCGCAAAGTTTGGATTAAATAATCCGGCATGAAGTTTTTGTATTAAAGCGGAACTACGTTTGTATGGAAACTCGAGCCTCCTGGGGACCCTTAACACAATAAAGTAAGATAAACATTGTGTTTTTACATGCTCAACAAAATTATGTAAAAATGTATTAGCGAGGTATGTGATGGATGATACTGTATTTTTATTTTAAGGGCCGCCAGGAGACTCGAGTTTCCATACAAACGTAGTACCGCTTTAATACAAAAACTTCATGCCAGATTGAATCCAAATTCTGCAAATATATTGCGGAGACACATATAGATGTTTGTAATTAGTTTTCGATGTACTAATATAAAACGGAAAAAAAATATGAGCTGTTTCAAACTTTCAAAATTTAACCCTTCGTTTAGTAAAGTTAATATTTACTACGATGAAAACTAATTACAAACATCGATATGTGTCTACTCAATATATTTGCAAAGTTTGGATTCAATCCGGCATGTAGTTTTTGTATTAAAGCGGAACTACGTTTGTATGGAAACTCGAGCCTCCTGGAGACTCTTAAGACGGCATTAGGTTGTTTGTTACTACAAGCATACTTGTTATAAAATAAAGTGTACAGCCACGCTGTGCATACTTTCTCGCGAAGCCTTATCCATCTGGCGTAGACCGTAGTCGGGCATACACAAATAGACAATGAACATTACGCCTACGCAAAGAATATAAGTAAATAGCCTCTGATATAATACTCTGATCAACTGTACGAAGTTGTTGAGTATCAGAGGCTATATTTTCACAAAATTTCAACCAAATCGACCCATTAGGCATGACGACAGCATCATAAATAAATTATGAACTGTTGATCACTAAATTGCCCTCCTACTTAAATTTCGGAAAACCTTACTCGTTTTGTTTTCCATCAAGTCTTCGATTTTTAATTTACCAAAATCACAAAATGAGTACATAAATGACGCTGCAAAACTATGACTTCACGCCTAGGTATTTCAAACGTTTTTAGAACAAAATGTCGTTTTTTGACGGATGATAAAAAGTAAATCAGATGACTAGCATTTGTGTTCCCTATTTGTGCGGGGTTCTTCAGAAATAATTTAGGTGTATAAAAGGTTCGATTTTTTTTCTGAAATAATGAGCTACCCAGGATCGTAGGCCTGATTAATTTGATAGTTATTCACAAAGTTTATTAAAAAATAATTTTTTTATTATATCAGCTCATATACGTCCCCACCGAGGGGCTCGAGCCTACCCTGAAACAGGGCGATTAGGCCTTAGTCGACCACGCGGGCCCAGTGCGGGTTGGTCGACTTCACACACAACCTTCGAGTTTCTTCGCAGGCGTGTGCAGGTTTCCTCACGATGTTTTCCTTCACCTTTAAAGCAATCGGTAAGTATATGTACGCAAGTTTTTTTGAAAAACTCATTGGTACATTGGCCGTCCAGATTTGAACCCGGTACCTCTGGTTAGATGGACCGAGTTACCGGTTGAGCCACAGACGCTTTAAAAAAAAAAGCATTACACATTACTTAAACAACTTGGGTTTGTATGAAAGGTAACTTAATCCAATTTTACAAGCTTTTATTTGGTTTCACCTGTCCTGTTGTATGTAATGAAATCTTGCAAGTTTTTGACCCACTTCATGGCCCACTTCCCGGTTTCCGATTGAGCTGAAATTTTGCACGCATAAGTTATCGCGTGACAATGCAATATTAAAAGCTTGGACCTAAACGTTTTTAGATTTTCGAAATTATTTTTTTCTTGGATTAACAATCTATGGCGCGTAGAATATAGAGCGCGAGAAATAGGGAGAATATAAAAAAGGGCAAGATTAAAAAAAATTGCCCCAATCCAATAGTTTGGACATTAGGGTACCGGTCGAACGCACAGGCACACACCTTTAATTTATCAAGCTTTTAATTAGTTTCAACTGTTCTATAGTCTCTGTAATGAAATCTTGCTAGTTACATAGGTGAACTGACGAGGTGTACCACGACCAACACGCGAAATTTGACCCACTTCCCGGTTTCCGATTGAGCTGAAATTTTGCATGCATATGTATATCAAGTAACAATGCAATATTAAAAGCTTGTACCCAAAAGTTTAAAGGTTTTCGAAATAATTTTAGATTCTATTAGTGTAAGACAATCAATCCCCATTGTCGAGGACAGGAGAAGAGAAACCAACCGAAACTTTTTGCCACCACAATAATAATCCCTTCGTCACTCCTTCAACTCTCCCTCCTCAGTTGCTCGAAATTCAAAATAACAGAGTCTTATTTATACAGGGTGTAAAAAAATAAAAATAACAAGTCTCTTAAACAGGGTGTAAAAAAATGTAGGACCTGTTAACTGGGGGTTCTACTCATCATATTGTAAAACTTTCACCACGGTACCTATAGTCAATTCTCAAAAAAAATATTTCACCCTCCATACTAAAATGCACAAAATTGGTCGATTAGCTGATCGATTTGTATGAAGAGTAAAAAAAAAATTTTTGCGATTTCAGCAGTCAGAGAACAAAAGTTGTTCAGTATGATGAGTAGAAGCACCAGTTAACGGGACCTACACCAATTTTGTTACACCCTGTATATGTTACGGCTAAAGGTGGGTGTGAACATAAACTTAAGATTAGACGGCTAAACTTCACCCAGGGGGGAAGCCTCACTTCGCGAGGCTCTTCGACTTTTAAATCAATCAAACCTGACGGAACCTAATATCGCTCGCTCACCACCCAAAAAATATTACCCAGCCAGTGTTGGGTAGACCTTGTTGTGTAATGTTAAACGCCGAATACCAACTATTAATCGAACTTGACACAAACAACTTTAGCCGGCTAATCTTAAGTTTATGTTCACACCCATCTTTAGCCGTGACATATATAAAATTCTCGTGTCACAGTGTTAGTTGCCATACTCCTCCGTAACGGCTGGACGGATTTCCATAAAATTTTCTGTGAATATTCCGTAGGTCTGAACTATGTATAGAAAATTTTTCACCGCGATCTGAGCGGGCATAGGCGCGGAAAACAGCTAGTGTGTAATGTAAAGAAATGATGAATTGATCATGACTTAGTTGATCGTCTTAAGTTTCTCAGTATGTACAATTTGGTAAGAATCATAGGAAGTGATTTTCTGAACAGTAACCTTTTGTAGTTTGTATAAATTACGAGTTGAAGATATCGTCCAACTTTATAAACTGTTTTATGAACAGCCTGAACTTGTACCTTACAAAATGGTGATTTATTGCAGTTGTATTAATTATTATTATTTTGTATATAGATAATGTCGTACTTTTTATCACTACATAGGTAGCTTTTATTACATAAGGTACGAAATGTTTTAGTTTCAATAAATGAAATACATTGCCAAAATAACAAAATTTTATTTCGATACAACTATTACCATGCTCTGCTGTGTTGTGCGCACTGCACGGAAACAATAGACTCCATAGGCAGGGGTAGGTATAAGCAGACCTGGACACTTCATACAACGGGTCAGAAATGACATTTCAAAAAACAAATGACGGAACAAACAAAATGGCGGCGAAATCCTATACGTTCGACAACCAACGCGTCATAAAGATCGACTCTATCTATTTTATTATTCAAGAGTAAATATCCACAAGCATAATTCTTTCTGTATGGCAATATTTGTTTACAACAACCTCCCTATCCACATTAAAACTTGTTCAAATTTTTGTTTCGAATCTACATTGACCGAATGGCTACAAAACAAATGTTACTATTCAGTAAAATAATTTCTCAGCGACAAAAATTGATGATAGTTTGTAAAACCTAGGTTATATTATAATATGTATATTTGCATGCCATTGATGGTGGGACATAAGATACCTTAAATTTAAGACCATGTAATCAACTGTGTTCTGGCAAATAAATGCTTTGAATTTGAAAAAAAAACTAACTGAATCACTCTGGGAGACGAGGGGGTGAGGTCGCAAACTAGAGAGCGGCAGGGAGTGTCCAAACTGTATGTTAGTACTAATATACATACTTTGGTATAAGTGAAGATAAAGAATATGAGCATAATTCATAGCCATTTATTTTTTGTGACCTCACTTAAAGTTTAGTTTTAACCACAATCATTACAAAAATATCTTACTTATAATTATAACATCATTAAAACTTGATGAAGTTTTTTAACAAGTATAATATTTTTTAATGTTGAGAAATCAACAATTACATAAACACAAGAATCACTCACATAAAATAATAAATTCACTTGAGGTGTTATGAACAAGTATAATTGTTTTTAATGTTGAGCAATCAACAATTGCTTAAGAAACACAAGAAGCACTCACTTATAATAAATTCACTTGATGAGGTGTATAAACAAGTATAATTGTTTTTAATGTTGAGCAATCAAGAAAAACAATTTCTCACTTATAATTATAAAACCACTTTATGAAGTGTTTCAACAAGTATAATTGTTTTTAATGTTGAGTAATCAACAATTGCCTAAAGAAAAACAAGAATCTCTCACTTATAATTATAAAATCACTTGATAAAGTGTTATAACAAGTATAATTGTTATTAATGTTGAACATTCAACAATAACACAAAGAAAAACAAAAATCTATTACTTAAATCATAACATCACTGATAAAGTGTCTTAACAAGTATAAGTAATTGTTTATAATGTTGAGCAATCAACAATTCCATAAGAAAAACAAGAATCACTCACTTATAATTATAAATTCACTTGATGAAGTGTTATAACAAATATAATTGTTATTAATGTTGAGCAATCAACAATAACACAAAGGAAAACAAAAACAGATCAGTTGTTCACTAATCATTATATTTGGAAGCACCAGCTTTGGCGAGCTTATCAGCCATTTCGTTGCCATGAAAGCCACGGTGGGCTTCCACATAGTTCCACTTAACATCAAGTTTTTGTTGCAAAGCATCTAGCTCCTTGAAATCTGTCTCGTTTTTAACTGGCTCACCAGACTGCAGTTTCCATCCATTATTTTTCCAATCTGAAAAAAAAAACAAAAAGAACCACTTTTAAAATTTGTTATGGTAGATTTTATTCTTATTAGCAGGGACTTTTTTGTTACAGTTCAAGGAATTATTACAACAGGTCCCATTTCCAAGTAATCACAAAAGTAGGATAATATTACACATGGACCAATTTTTCTACCAATTATTACACATTAGTAATAGTTAATCATACCTATATTAGCACATTCATAAGCCAATTCAAGAGCCTTATTTTTATACTTAGCCACACAAATTAAATATTTAGTATGGGGATGTGTGGGGGGGGAGGGTAGTTACATAAATAAAAAAACATAACCCTCTAAAAACACAATAATACAAAGAAAAGGATGTAAGAGGGTCCAATCACTGGTGTATGGTAGGGTTGCCAAGCGTCCTGTTTTACCAGGACTTGTCCTGCTTTTGAGGTGTCCTGGGTAGTTTTTAAGTAGTGTCCTGGGTTTTGGGTTAATTGTCTTATTTGAGAATCGAGTATATCTATACCCAGTAGAGGTGCGATAGACATTGAAGAGCATAAAAAAGGCCAAACACAAGATTACAATCTTAGGCAGGGACTTCTAAAGCCTTGGACACTTTCTCTAAGAAATTGTCAATAAATAGGAAAACAGTATGAAGTGACTGCAGTTTAATTTTTGCTATTAGTTGAATTTCATTGATCCTATATTCATTGCTTAATTAATATTAACTGTTGTTCTTATATTGCGTCTTGTTTTTGAAGAGAAATGTCCTGGTATTCCGAATTTGGGGATGGCAACCCTAGTGTATGGGGATGGGGACAGGCAGGGAACCTGTTTGAAAATACTTACTAGGCATCCATTTGGTAGCAGAGTCAATCAGAAACTTGGAATCAGTGTTGATAGCCAGCTTTGTGACACCACTCTCCAGCGCTTGTTTCATAGCACGTGATGCAGCCTGGATCTCCCCGGAGTTGTTAGTGGCTCTGCCCGAGACGGGCTCGCTTGTATTCAGGGGATGGTCTTCTCCCCAATAGACCCCTAAACCTGCGCGAGCACCGGAACGGCCGTTAGATGAACATGCACCATCTGTATACACTTGAGCATACCCTTTATCGTTGTTGGAAGTGGTAGCACCAAGCTTGTAATGTGTATAATTTGGTCGATAGGTGCTTTCGGTATTCGGGGCTGGCGGTGGACATCCTCCTTGACTGTTGATAAACTGTTGAGCGCTCTCCGCAGTATCAAACTTCTTGTACCTTGCTCCAGAGAATCCCTTTACTTGCTGCTCGCAGTCGCCCCATGACTTATAAATGCCTTGGTTTTGGCCTTTAGCAACAGCGTAGAAAGGCATTTTTAACTTATACAGCGAACACGCGGCACGGATGCCGCACGGATTATTGGATAGAAGCAAAGCTCACTCAAAGCAATAACTAACTTGACAACTCTCCACGCCACGAGGCTGCACGAGAGCGAAAGAGCGAAAGGTACAAATATGGCGGTCTTTTTGAGTTTACTTTCATATAACGGCCGACCTGATAACACACGATACGAGTAAAACAGCTGACGTATGTAGGTACATCCCCAATAATAATGGCAGCCTCATAACTCCTGTCGTGGACAAGAATCAAAGGATGTTATAGCAAAGATGACCTATTATTACACTCGTGGACAAATAATACTGATCAGCGACAAAATCATCTGTATCTTGCAAATTAATAATGTTACGTGCATGAAATTAACTTCATATTGAAGAGAATTTAATATCGTATGACACAGAACCTTAAATGTTATAGGTACAAGTATTTTGAAAAAAAAAACTTCAAACTTGGTAATAAATTCAAATCACGCATGTTTTACTTTTGCTTGTTTTCTCACTTTTGTTTTCAATCTATCCAATCAAAATGATAAAAGGCAGTCATCATCGTCTTTCACGGTCATTATTGAATAACTATCATGTCGCTAACACCAGAAGAATGTACTCCAATCGTCACTATGCTGGAAGAAGGCAGAAGTCAGATAAGTACAGCGAGATAAACAGGCGTGTCACTTTCTACGGTACAAAGAGTCCTTCAATGTTCCCGAGAAACTGGGCACAACATTAGAAGACCAGGAACCGGCAGACCGAGGTGTACTACAGCTCGAGAGGATCGATTTATAGTTACGACCATGCTCCGAAATCGACACCTCACGTCAGTTGAAGTAACAAATCAACTTCGAGAGACCCGAAGAGACGACGGTAGCGAATGGACTGTAAGACGGCAGCTTCGAGAGTTAATTTGACACCACATAGACCCGCAAATGGCCCAAAACGTGCAAGGGAACATCGAGTAGCAAGATTACGTTTCGCCCGCGAATATGCCGCGAATATGGGGATACGAAGAATGGGCAAGAGTAATGTTTTATTCAAGCGTGTTTTGAAGAAAAAGTATCGTTGGATCTGTTATGGTTTGGGCTGGAATATCTTCAGAGAGTCGCACAGAGTTAGAAAATGGTACGCTAACTAGTAGAGGAAATTCATAATGAGTCGGCCCATACTTGATTATTATGTGTGAAAATTCCATATTTATGCATTACAATGCTAGGCCACATACAGCTCGAATTGTTAATGAGTATCATCAAGACGTTGGCATCAAAGCATGGACTGGGCTTCGAGAAGCCCGGATTTAAATCCGATTGAGCACGCTTGGGATGAGCTCGGGAGGTGTGTAAGAAGTCTAAATCCCACCCCAGCTACACTAAGAGACATGAAACATTCGTTAGTGGAAGAATGGAACAATATCCCGCAACATCGCTTAAGAAACTTAATAAACAGCATGCCCAATCGTCTGGCAGCTGTAAGAAGAGCCCGTGGAGGCAATACGAAGTACTAAAATGGCTTTAAAGTTCGTTTTTGTGTGATATATGGAGGTTGTGTCTTTTAATTTTTCAACGCAAAATATGTTGATATTTTGTTTTTTAAGTAATTTTAATAAATAAAGAAATAAACGTTTCTATCATTTAGTGTTGTTTTATTAACTATTAAATTATCTACAATATACAGTTTCATTCATGTTGCTAGCTATTGCGTTATTTTGAGAGTTATTCTAATTTTTTGTACCGACACGAATTATTTGTCCAGGAGTGTAGTTTACTTTGTACAAACTGGAGTCACCTTATACAGAAAGTATACTCAAAGACTGGAGCGGTTACATTCAAATGCACAACAAACCATTAAGACGAAATTGATTCTATTGTAATCTACTTTGCGTTGCAAAAGTATAAATCCGGTCTGAGCCCTTTTTTTTGCCAACGCACTTTTTGTTACGGATTCTCAAAAAGTATTGATACCTGAGTATACTCGATACTTTTGTTACGATACCAAGCATTTTGGTAGGTACTCGATACTTTTAATAGAGTACTGAGTTAAAATCGATACTTTTCACAGTACATACTTGTTACTTTTACTCCCGCCCCCGTCGCATCTTTAGATTTCTATAGTCTATAGATTTGTTGCCGTTCAGTTTCTGACGGTACCAGCATCGTCGGTTCCGGCGGTTTTTTTTTTCTAAAGCAGCTGGTGCCCCGATCACGGAGACTCGGGACCGCCTGCTGGGGTCGAGGGTTTCTAAATTACTATTATTATCAGATTTCACGGGTGAAGACTGGGGTTTAAGATACACATTTTACTTTGTAGTAATTGTTTTATTAATAATTTTATCAAGCTATTTAGCTTAGATTTACGCTAAGAACGCGTTCAAAAATGCTTTTTCTGGCGGTCAGTCCTTTTCTTCTGGTAATGGGAAAAAACTACTTTGTATAAAATTAGGTAATATTATTTATAAACCAGCTGTTACCCGCGGCTTCACTCGCGTGGGTTTCTATGACTTTTCGAAGGTGCACAGTGCGCGAGCCGAAAGCGGCTCGCGAGCGTGGATGTAAGTAACCTATATATTAATCCAGATCATAATCTGTCTACCTACCAAATTTCAGCCAGATCCGTACAGTAGTTTTTGCGTGAAAGAGTAACAAACATACATTCGTACAAGCTTTCGCGTTTATAATATTAGTAAGAGAAAATCGCTGTCATGCGTAGAATTGATGTCGATTATCTTCTAAACTTTAGTGCTTCATGCCACTTGCCCCGTAACCATATTTCTCCACCTCTCCGTAGATCAGTTTTAGGTTGTAAATCACCAATTCCTAGATTTTGTAAAGTTATTAATAGCTGTAGTTATATTATGGATGTTTTAGATGCCATTGGTTAATTTTATGATAAACTTCAGACAATCCCATCTAAGGTGTATAACTTGTTAGGTCTATATCGTGTAACAAAGGATCACTATACTGCATCTATTGTGACTATCGTTATCCAATACAAAGTAGGTAAATAATATTGCATGCTGTTTACCTAAAAAAAGTGGTTGCATCAGGCCAGGCACACTCCGCATTTTAGGTATGAAGCTATAGGTACTACGTGGCGGGCTGGTCTGGAGTGGATAAATTCAATGAAATGTGGGTGCACCGCCAGGGTTCTACGTTAGGACGTTTTACTTCGATACCTAAGTACTCACTCACGCGCCACGTCGCGTCGTATGTTATTAAAGCGTCGGTGGCTCAACCGGTAACGACTCGGTCCATCTAACCAGAGGTACCGGGTTCAAATCTGGACGGCCAATGTACCAATGAGTTTTTCAAAAACTTAACGTACATATACTCACCGATTGCTTTAACGGTGAAGGAAAACATCGTGAGGAAACCTGCAACACGCCTGCGAAGAAACTCGAAGGTTGTGTGTGAAGTCGACCAACCCGCACTGGGCCCGCGTGGTCGACTAAGGCCTAATCGCCCTGATTCAGGGTAGGCTCGAGCCCCTCGGTGGGGACGTATATGAGCTGTAATGATTAAAATGAGTATCATGAGAAAACTATTAAACCTCAAGTTTTTAGGGATCCGTAGTCAACAAGGAACCCTTATAGCACACCCTGGACACTTCATACAGCGGACCAGAAATGATATTTCAAAAAACGAATGGCGGAACAAACAAAATGGCGGCGAAATCCTATACTTTCGACAACCAAACTATAACCAATCTGTATCAATCTCTGTGACGAGGGGGTGAGGTCGCAATCTAGAGAGCGGCAGGGAGTGTCCATCCATACTGTAGGTATGCTAGTATGTATATACTACTACTACTTTGCTTCTAGTTTCGCCATGTCTGTCTGTCCGCGGCTTAGCTCAGAGACCTTTCAGAAAGCTGTAATTTGGCATGGTGTACCTACTAACTATGCCGACAAAGTGGTACAGTAATATATTAACCGCCTCCGTGGCGTAATGGTTAGTCCATTCGCTTCACACTTGGTGATCGCGGATTTGATTCCCGGTGGGGTCTTACTTTGTAAGACTCGTTTTGGTTGGTGGTACGGCATTTTCTAAGCCCCTCCCGCCTAGCTAGCTACCACCATCTTATCTAAGGCTTGCCGCCAATTTTGACACCATTGATGTGTTCCGACATGAAGATAAGATAGTCAGTTCCCCATATGCGTTGGGGAATGTTGATAAGCCCGCTTCCATCTTCGGCATCATCATCATCACGAACCGTCGCGAGGAGTAACTCACCTCTAGTACGAGCCCTATCGTTACTAAATAAAATAACTACAACGATGCCAGATTTTGATGTATTTGGTGATGGATGGACAAAAGTGAATGATGTGTGCATGAGGTTTTGTGAGAGTATCGGCGATAAATCGTCGACATGTCCTATGTAGCTGCTCATTTATATATTTTATTGATTGTTGTAGGTATTGTTTACGGTTTTTAATCTATGTAAAAGTGTTAATGAGTTTAAATATGTTTTCCTAATCTATTTTTATTCTACTCTAATGTTGTCTAAACCTAACCCTACTTTTATTATACAGTATCTTGGAGTTTTTCTGTAAACATACATCTGTGTAAATAAATAAATAAAATAAATAAATCGTCACTAACCATGAGGTGAGATGATGTCAAGGGCTTGTCAATTGTAGATAAAAAAAGGTTCTCCCTTACAAGTAAAATTTTGTTTCGGTGGCGCACCCTTTTTCCGATTAAGGGATATTAAGCTTTCAAGTGTTCATTTTGTAAGAGTCAAGTGTCGTCTCCCCCCCCCCCCTCCCTTCCAGCTAATTCGCTATTTCAGGACATATGATTTTTTTTAATATTAGGTTAAACAACCTAATCAATTTAAAAGGAAAAACTGCATTTTAAGTCGATCAACTTAAATTGCGAAGTTGGATTTGTATAAAGTTCATAGATTTTTCATACAAAATGTTCTATTACCAACTGCAAATATAATTTTGTTTTTTAAAATGTTTATTTATTTTTTGTAAATACTACGGAACTATACTTTGCGTGAGTCTGAATCGAACTAGGTCGGTTTTTCTTAACTAAATTTCGAAAGGACATCGAAAGGTAAATAAATACACGTCTACCGGACACATAGGTACACGTGCATTTCTTTACAATATAGCGGCTTACAGTAGTGCAACGAATGTACTTACGCAGAGCAATGGAAGGGTACTTGCGGGGCAGCGGGCGGCGGGGCACAACCTGGCAAACTCCGCGAGTTTGCCAGGCTGGCTACAGGCTAATACAGCTAGTACCTACGCCGTGGCGGCATCGTGCGACATCAAAGGCGTTGCGCTACTGTAAGCCATATCGTAATACTGTGACCATACTGTAGTATAATCAAAGGCAGCTAAATCCAATCCTACAAATTTTCAGATTAAAATTACAAAGATTCTCACAAGCGAGGATATAGATGACTTTGATATTAAGCTGAGTTTTTGAACGTATTTTGTGAAGGATGTAGCTGCCTTAGATACTGAATGATGGGTGAAACTGTTTACTATTTGAGTGACGCTTAGGCCGCCATTCTCAAGTGAAATACGGCACTAAACGGATTTAGCTGCCTTTGATTCTATACGCCTTTTAGTTATTAGTAATTAGACACCTACCTACCAAACCTACCCACCAAATGTTTACTTTTGTAATTCGGTGGGATGGTGCCAAGGGCTTACCAATTGTGGACAAATAAAGTTATTGTCAACCGTATTTACGTACTTAGAATGTTATTTATAATTATCATAATATGGTTCAGCTGTTATAAGTATAGGTAGGATAGAACAGAGGCCAGCACATCGAGCAGGACACTCGTAGTACGATTCTGACGCATACGCATAAATCAGAAGAGCGAGCGGTACAAAGTCCAAAGTGTCTATAGCTTGATTTGCTGGCCTCTGTACCTATACTTAGAAAAGCTCCTGGACTATCTAACTACCTACCTAAACAGCTGCTGCAGCTAAAAGAGATATTTAGTTTCATAGTCTCATAGACTAGACAAGGTGCACACATAAAGTATGCCGTATGCCTATCTTCTTCGGTTAAAGTACCTATAAATAAAATAATTTTCTGATTTACATACTAACTAAGTAAATGCGGGCCTCGTTAGATGTGGCTTTGAGGTTTGTTAACTATAAATAACGACAGTTATTCAACTATGGATGTAGTCACGAATTATTAAGCTGGGCATTATAACTTGCTGAATACAAAATTTAATTTGCAATGAAGTGTACGCAAAAAATAATGGCCGGCGGCCGGCTAATCCACGGACATGTATATCACACGTACATTAACTATTAATATACCAATGTAAAATTAAAACTTGTGATAAAAAATATACATAAGTGTATGTATAGGAAAAGAACAAAACAGTATGTATGGGAAAATAAACAAAAATTACTCCCCATGCCGCTTAAGACGAGGCATTTGTAAAACAGTTGTCTCTATTTTTTTCCTTTACGTGTAAAGAGTCAAGACAATAACCACACTTTTGCACTTTTTCAATTTTTTACGTTGTCATTTCTTTTAAGACTATAATTTAAAAACTAAAATTTAGCAGGTTCTCTGTAGTAATAATAAAAAGAAATATCTCCATATAAAAACTATGTGCAAATTTAAATTTTTTATTATTAAACAATTCGTTTTAGACTTTTTTTTAAACGTTTTATACCTGTTTTTGGGATTTTTTATGATCGAGTAAAATACAAACTATCGTGTAACATATTAGCACATTCCTCAGACAATATCCTTAAGTATATCCAATATTTTTTGCAAGACCGATATTTAGTAGTAATTACCCAAAAAAATTGATCTAGCACAAGGGTTTCTCCGCTTCTCCACCGGTGCCTCGCCTTAAATAGAACTTTGATTGCCATAACCTAGATAGGCATATACCCATGTATTCTGTTTTTCTGTCACGGTCTTATAGGGTTCCGTACCCAAAGGGTAAAAACGGGACACTATTACTAAGACTACCTACGCTGCCCGTCCGTCTGTCACCAGGCTGTATTTTTTCATTTTACCTGTTTTCTCACAACTGTATTGAAAAATATCGTATGATACATGGGTGTAAAAGGAAATGACAAACTCATGACGATAGTAAACCCTCGCCTGCGGCTCGGGCTTACAAATGTCCCTCGTTTGATATCTACCTTTACCACCCTTGTATCATATAAATAACTATTTCTCGTCAGTCAAAATGGCCCTAATTCCACCCATTAACATATTATTACGAGCACTTTGTACAGAATCCCTATTTATTAAACACTAAATGCTTACTTACCAATATGGCCATTCTTTTTACCCGACTGCGCCAGAAGTTACCCGACTGCGCCAGAAGGAGGGTTATGTTTTTCGAGAGTATGTATGTATGTATGTATGTATGTATAATTGTTTGGCACGCTCTGCAGCCTGAACGGCTGGATGGATTTTGGCTTGAGAGGTGTCGTTAGATTCGTATTTACTGTGAGAGTGACACTGGGTATATCAAAATAAAAAAAACAAAATGGCGGATTTTTGCGCCAAATTCCAATGTAAGACACGCACTGCAGCCTGAACGGCTCGATAGATTTTAGTTTGAGGGGTGTCGTTAGATACGTATTTATTGTGTGAGTGACACTGGGTATATCAAAATAAAAAAAAACAAAAAGGCGGATTTTTAGCGCCAAATTCAAATGTTTGGCACGCTCTGCAGCCAGAACGGCTCGATGGATTTTCTATCAACTGATAAGTTAATAATCTGCGTAAATTGAATGTGTGTCATTGTCTATATAGGTTACTATACAAACTCGTTCAATAATAAAACTAAAAACGGTAATTTAAAAAACTAAAAAACCCGACTGCGTTTCTGTGTAGTTTGGAAATAAAAAACCCTAAAACAAGAAAGTAGTCATACCCGATTGCACTTAAGAAAAATTGTAGCAGTCGGGACCCATTCTAGAAATGGAGGCATAGTAAATTGAGAGCACATACCTCTATTACATTGCAGATTACTCCAATATACTGACTAGACGGCTGACTTTCTAGAATGGGTCCCGACTGCTACATTTTTTCTTAAGTTAAGTGCAATCGGGTATGACGACTTTCTTGTTTTAGGGTTTTTTATTTCCAAACTACACAGAAACGCAGTCGGGTTTTTTAGTTTTTTAAATTACCGTTTTTTATCTAAAGTCTATTATGTATAGTCCATAATATTATAATATAATAGGCTTTTTAGGAAAAAAAACGGCCAAGTGCGAGTCGGACTCGGACACTGAGGGTTCCTTACAAACCTGTAGGTATATAAGTAATAGTTCACCCATCACGACAATCGAGTCATAGTTAAGGTATTTTTATTGTTAAATGAAATCCATAACATTACATTATGGAAAGATGGTGGAGCATAAATTAAGCAATTAGACCTAAGTATTTGATATGAGTTTCAACTTGATATCTGTTATGCGTTCATGTGGCAAAAGGGTAATAAATTTATAATTATTTAAAAAAATATGTGATGTAACTAAAAATTTAAGGTTTTCGCAATTTTCCCTTTATATGTGCTATAAAACATTGCTTACTACCAAATTTCAAGATTCTAGGTCGACTGGAAGTACCCTTTAGGTTTTGATTCCCTTTCATAGTTGCGAGTTTGAAAATATGTGGCTTAAATTGCTGTTTCTTTTGATTGCGTTGACACAGAAGTTTGATTTTGTTGCAGCTTAAAGGTGTTATAGACCTGAGTATTTGATATGAATTTCAATTTAATACCTCTACGCATTCATGAGGAAAGGGGTAGCTAGTAAGTTTAAAATTATTTTTATTATATGATGTGACGGTTTCGCAATTTTTCCTTTATCTGTGCTATAAGATGTTGCTTCGTACCAAATTTCAATATTCTGAGTTCACGAGAAGTACTCTGTAGGTTTTGATTCCCTTGCGAGTGTCAAAAAATTTGTGGCATAAACGGCTGTATCTTTTGATTCCATTGACTTAGAAGTTTGATTTTTTCACAGCTCCAAGGGTCAGTAGACCTGAGTATTTGATATAAATTCCAGCTTGATACCTCCATGCATTCTTGAGAAAAAGGGTCTTGACAGACAGACAGTCGGACAGACCGACAACAAAGTGATCCTATAAGGGTCCGTTTTAACCTTTCGAGTTACGGAAACCTAAAAAAGATAGAAAAAATTTATGTAAAATTGGGAAATTCGGGAAAAACCAAGTGCTCTTTTTCTATGAGATTTTTGCATGAACTTGAAACCATTACACATTATTTATAAAAAAGTATTAACCATGCGAGGGAAGCCGCAAGCAAATATAAATAAAAAATTGCATTACTCACAGCCATTTATTTTTCTGAAATTATCACTTTCATTATGAATTCTTTAATTATTCCTTGACAAGTTTAATATTCTTGTTTATGATTTCCAAACTCATTAAACAAAACTAAATCACTTGATGAGTTTTAACAATTATTACCATATAGAAAAATACAAAAGTCTTTCACTTATTATTATATTTTGAAGCCCCAGCTTTGGCAAGTCGGTCGGCCATTTCATTGCCATGAACACCACGGTGGGCTTCCACATAGTTCCATTTGATATTGAGTTTGTACTGCAAAGCATCTAACTCTTTAAAGTCTGTCTCGTTCTTGACTGGCTCACCAGATTGCAGTCTCCATCCCTTATTTTTCCAATCTGCAAAGAGAAAACAGAAAATAGGGATAACAAACACACATCACAGAAACAAACAAATTCTTGTTTTAAGTTTTTTTGGTGCTTGCTTTTTTTTTTTGCTGTTTTTTTTCTCTTTTCCACAATTTACTACTTTACATAATCTGTTTTTGTGATGCGCTTTGTAAATTTTTATTGGCGGAAACATTTTAATGGCGTTGTTTTTATTTCATTGTCATCATATCAGCTCAAATATGTCCCCACCCAGGGGTTCGAGCCTACACTGAATTAGGGCGATATTATATATTGTTTTTATCTATTTAAATTTGTTTATAGTTTTTAATTTGTCTGTAAGTTTTCCTAAAATAAATGAAAAAAAAATAATTGTATTTTGGTGTAGTAAGGCTGTAAATAAATAAATAAACAACAACAAAACAAACACAAAGAAAATCATTATCATTACAACCGCAACACCTCCACAGACTAACAAAGGCCTCGCCAAAGGATTTCCACAACGTCCAGCAAGTGGCCTGCCTACACTTCGTCTTCCAGTTCGCAGTCGAACTGGAAGACGAAGTGTAGGCAGGCCTCCCACATGGCGGACCAATGACATGGTGAAGGTTGGCAGCGCAGGACAAAGAAAAACAGGACTGTAAATTTGTTTATGGTTTTTAATTTGTCTGTAAGTTTTCCTAAAATAAATGAAAAAATAATAATAATTGTATTTTGGTGTACTAAGGGTGTAAATAAATAAATAAACAACAACAAAACAAACACAAAGGAAATCATTATCATATCATCCGAAACACCTCCAAAGGCCTCGCCCAAGGACTTCCACAACGTCCAGCAAGTGGCGACTGCGAACTGGAAGACGAAGTGTAGGCAGGCCTCCCACATGGCGGACCAATGACATGGTGAAGGTTGTGGGAAGTCCCTGGACGCCAGCAGCGCAGGACAAAGAAAAACAGGACTAGAAATTGATATGGTATGGTTAGTTATGGCACACCCCGGACACTCCATACAAACGAGCGAGAAATGATATACATAATTATAACTGACGTATCTATAGGCAAGAATGCAGGTAGGGTTGAATCACACCGGCGGTATTGGTCACGAAATGTTTTTTAGTTATTTACTGCATGCACACTCAACAGCAACAATCAACAGTTATCTTACATGATTAAGTAACTTACATGGATAACATTGTTCATTTGTTCTTCAAACACAGGAGTTTTTGTCCGTGAAACAATCTCATTTAGCAACCTACAATAATAGTCAATCTCAATCTATAATTCCGAGATCACATTTTATAATATCACACCACTAGATATTTCTATACAACTCATACTTTCACACCATCTAATCAAATTATTTTAAATAAATTAAACGAACGAAATATCTCACAAGCCACAATAACATACTGACATCTGACATATGAAAAACATAAAGGAACTACATTTCTAAAAAAAAAAGATACAGCTAGTATGAAGATTCATAGGAACTGATTGTTCTTAGATTTGGTCGTATAATATTGGTGGTCAGCCAATCATGATACAAGGCATGCTGAGCCTGAGACGCCGCAGCCGCCTATTGGCGTCGAGCGGTGAGCGGCGCGCAAAGCAAATATAAGTGACGTTAATCGCGCATGCGTAGTTCGTCCTTTACGTTTTGCTTTTTATTCCGGTGTACGAAATCACAGCGGCGCGCAAAGTGAATATAAGTGACGTTTATCGCGCTTGCGTAGCTCGTCCTTTGCGTTTGGTACCCAATCTACATCCAATCTGAGTGACGGGGGGGTGAGGTCGAATTTAGAGAGCGGCAGGGAGTGTCCATACTGTACGTTAGTACTAATATATATACTGTGGTTATGGCTTGCAGAGAAGTGTTGTGGTGGAAAAGTTACTACTTATATCAAAATACTTACTAGGCATCCATTTGGTAGCAGCATTGATGAGAAACTGGGAATCAGTGTTAATAGCCAGCTTTGTGACACCACTCTCCAGCGCTTGTTTGATAGCATGTGATGCAGCCTGGATCTCCCCGCAGTTGTTGGTGGCTCTGCCCGAGACGGGCTCGCTTGCGTTCAAGGGATGGTCCTCTCCCCAGTAGACCCCTAACCCTGCGCGGGCACCGGCACGGCCGTTAGCTGAACAGGCGCCATCTGTATACACCTGAACATACCCATCATTGTCCTCCTCAAACTCCCCATTTGACCTACGTTTCTTGGCTTCAGGAGGCTCGATCAGTATCGTGCTACGGGCTGAGCTCGAGTTCTGCCCTGTAGTGCTTTTCTTCATAATCCTATCAATACCTTTTCCAAATTTATTAACTCTTTTTTCGATCTCATCCAACTGTCTTGATATCTGTTCACCCAAGTCATCAGAGTCATTGGAAGAGTCAGATGAGAATTCATGTTGGCTATAACTTGAATAGTTCTTTGTTGTGATTTTATTGTTAGAATGGTTGTAGTTTGAAGAGGTAGAACTGCGGTTGTAATTTGTGCTTGATGTTGCGTACGATCGTTTCAAGTTATTACAATTAGGTTGATCGGTGCCTTTAGTCTTCGGGGCTGGCGATGGACATCCTCCTTCACTGTTGATAAACTGTTGAGCGCTCTCCGCAGTATCAAACTTTTTGTACCTTGCTCCGGAAAATCCCTTCACTTGCTGCTCGCAGTCACCCCATGACATAAAAATGCCTGGATTACGGCCTCTTGCAACAGCGTAGAAAGGCATTTTCAACTTAATTCGCGCATTAAAAAGCGGATTTTGGCGGGTATTTAGATAAATTTGTTGAAAATAAGAACGTATAACCGCACTCCATGACATTTGTTTGTTTTGTTAGACTTGTCTTTTTTGGTTGGTTAGAATATATTAACGTCTCTGGGTAAAAGCCTTTTTGAGACAGTCTTCAATTTTCGTCTTCATTTCTTTTTAGATTTGAAATGCTAGTGCTAGTGCATTACAAATCTTCTCTGGAGTTCTTGAAAGTATTTGCAGCAGCCTCATTCACAGTCACAGTAAGTATTTTCTTGTTCTCCACATTGCTCATGTGCACCAGAGGATTTTCTTCAAAATGCACCACTTTTTGAAATAAAACTGTAGCAGAAAACAATGCAAAAACAATAAAATAAAACTACGAATGCGTTCACCACAAATCCCACCAAAAATCTCGTTTTTTTGACCAAAGAGTCAAAGAAAATGTAATAACCTACGGGCTGGAGTATATATACATTACAGGTGAATACGTGTGTTACCCCAGCGGAACATGGTGCTTTAGAAGGATGAGAGTGTAGCAGGCAATTAGAGCATCACAGTAAATGTGCGCAAAATGCGGAATTTGTACATTTTAAAATTTCGGAGATATTCTTGAAAATATGATTCTGCTAGAGTAACGTTACTCCAGAGGCATGAACTGTAAAAAAACAGTTTAAACCAGAACAAATTATATGACTGAGTAGCTTTTATCGTGCACTAAATGTGCACGCATAGCGGAATTAATGCATCTTACTGTTTTCCAGTTATTACAGATTCCGCTGGGGTAACGTTTTCGTGTTTTCTATACCTCGGAAACGACTTGCAGTAGAACTTAAAAAAATACCACATGTAGACCTTAATTTGTGCGTAATTTCAGTAAAGTTACTTTTTTGAATTGTCTGATGAATAACTGGCAATTATTTGTTTCTAAAATCAGAAAGTATCTAATTTGCAAGTAAACAAGTGAACTAACATTCGAATAAAAAGCAGAGCAATATTCCATTAGCGCACTAATTTTAAATCAGTTATTTTGGATTACATTCTTTAGTGAATAATTGAGTATAACTACTATTTTATTACGAAAGTTATTTAGCGAAAATTTGGAAATGGAACACAATGCTCCTAAAAAACTAAGAAATGTGGGATTTCACAAAAGAAAAAGAGTGTCTTATTAGCAAGCTTTCCAGTTAATTCCAGCTATGAATAACATTTGTGTAATAAATTTAGCCCAAAATAAGAAGGACGAAAAATGTATGTTTAAACCGACCAAATCAGCATGCATACGTAAAAGCGACCGCGTCATACAGTAGGATAACCTTTCAAATTGGTAGGATTTAATTCTATTTTTTGGATGCTTTAAGCAGAAAGATGTTATTTACGTGAATGAATTTGTTACTATTTTTTAGAAAAACATGTATCCGGCGTTGAATTTTTAGTACATTATCACTTAGTTGAAACAAAAATAATTACTGTCAAAAGAGCGATCAAGTCCCACACAATTTTTCCAACAATTTTCTGTGGAAAATCAAATCAGTTTCGATTTTTTAAGAGCTTCTGTATATAAGCTAAGCTAGTCAATAATAAGAGACATAGATGTTTAATAATGCAAACCATGATAAATCTTGGAATTAAAAACTCAGGAAAATAAAATTTGTTGAAAATTTCTATGGAACCACTACCCTTTTTGAGCAATGATTTTATTTGTTGGAAATAATTTGTATTTTTGTAACTTTTTTACTTTGTTGGAAATCTGATAAAATAAGGAAGTTTATTCTTTACTTTGCAAATCAACTGTTTTTTTTTGCAAAATCAGGATACATTTAAATACAATTACGTTTTTCATACAAAATTAGAATAAAGAAACTCAAATATTTTGAAAACCAAAAACTTTTGTGCTACCTAAATTAGTGTGAACTTATTGCCTTTTATCTTTGATATTACCCCCTCAAGTTTTGCGTACTACTTACGGGATATCCTGTATGTACTGATGATAAAAGTGTTATCGCGTCTACTATTTCACTCCAGGCGACAGTAGCGGCATCATCGCCGTGCCGGTACCTTTAAGAAACTAATCGTGTGTACGTAACTGTACAAAAAAATATACCGTTCATTTAAGAAGGTTATCTTTTTGTATGGCACAATTAACTGGAAAGCTTGCTAAATAAAATTAATAAGGAGACGCGGAAAACGAAGCCACGAGAGAAACAATATGTCTTGCAAACTGATCGTGGTCTCATTTCTAACAACAGAAGAATTTGAATCTTTCTTTACAAATGTTCCACTCAAAACAACCGAGAGCCTTGACTCGTCATCTATTCTCGCAAATCAATTACTTTCTGAAAATGTACCAAAGTGCAATGAAGACTTTACATTTCGAAAAACTAATCCACACACAATTGTAAAAGCTTTTAAATTGTTGAAACTAAAAAATACTGAGGATCTTTGGGGCATGTCTGTTAATTTAATAAAGACTGTAATTGAAACTTTAGCCCCTTAATTGGCCGATCTATTCAACATTTGTATTGATACTGGAGTGTTTCCGGATCTCATGAAATATAGTAAAGTGTAATAATGTCCATTTTACAATAAAATATGACCAAGAATATTCTGTAAACGACATCCATCAGAAAATGGCACAATAGGGTAAAGTGGAGCATGATCGATAAAGGGGTTTGATCGATAATTGTAAATTTCCCCTAAGTTTGTGGATATTTTTTTTTATAATGACAGCATAACCTAAACCGCCATTTCCTTGTACCCCACCCCTCAGTCGGCGTCTGACAACGAAATGGAGCAGGCATGTTTTATTGCGGTCTTTTCCCTTAAGTAGATTTTTGCGCGAAAAAAGTAAACTTCGGACTGGGCAAGTGATAAAACTTCTTACACAGGTAAGCTAAATGTTTTTTTGTAAAGATTATTAGTATAATGTTGCATTTTTAATCTTTTTTAGATGTTCACGCTAAGATAATCTTGGTAGTTTCACATTTATGACTATAATCGAACTTTCCCCACATAAAATGCCAGGGGCAAGATCAGAATAAACAAATATCCGTCTTTCCCCGTTTTCACTAGTCCTACAAATAGTCACAGATTGTCAAACTGTATTTATATACTTTTGAGCGATGAAAGAGTGAAGAAGGCATTGTAATGGCAGGAAAAGATCGAAATCGAGATTTGATGGGGATTGATTTTCTAACACTAATAGAGAATAAAAAAACAAAAAACATACGTGTATTTGTGTGTGCATTTGTGTGTCTGTTCGCCCTTCTGGTGCTCTAGTTCTGGACGGATTTAAGTAAAATTTGGGATAAGGCAATATAATTTCTATATCTCCAGCTATTTTAGGGTTCTGTACCCAAAGGGTAAAAACGGAAACCCTTTTACTAAGACTCCACTGTCTGTCTGTCTTTCTGTCACCAGGCTGTATCTTATGAACCGTGATAGCTAGACAGTTGAAATTTTCACAGATATATTTTTGTTGCAGCTGTTACAAAAAGTACTAAAAACAGAATAAAGTAAATAAATAATTTATTAAGTAAAATTTATTATCCATACAACAAACTTGATTTATTTGCCGTTTTTTGCTCGATATTAGTAACGGTAACAGGTAGATGCTTGGAATAGTAGGTATACTTAGTAAAGTAAATATTTTAGTTCCTTCTTGCTCATAAGTTTCCCAATTTACAGATGTACTGCAGTAGTTTGAGAACCTCTGACTAAGTGGGGTAAGAACGATATAGTAAACTTGTATTTTTCTTTTTTCCTGTAGATTTTTATAATCTTGTGGTTCATTTGTTGCATGCACAGATACTAAAGTAAGGATCTCTGATCAAAAGTCGCATAAAATGCACGTTATGGATTTTAAACATATAGCGATCTTGCCCCAATTTCTCTCGATGTTGCCCCAGATAATTTATTGTAGTTATTATGGTTTTGTTTAATTTTTATAATATATTAGATGACATACAATATCTTATTTTCAGAATAATTAGAAACTCTGATCTGTTCTCTTTACACACATTCAATACAACTCATGACATGACACATATATTTTCACTGACAGGTGGTCAAAGTAAACACTCAATCAAAAAATATATCGGACTTGCCCCACTTCACCCTACTTTCAATCCATTTGTTTTTAATGTCTTAAAGTCAAATATGAATTTTCAGAGAATTACTGAAGAATATTCTTGGGCGGCATATTTCGTCGAATATGTAAATAAGACCAACAGAGGCATAACCAATTTGCAACGCAAATTAAATTAAGTTATGAATGAGAGAGAACCCAGAATTCGATATTGTTGAAATAACTCGTAAAATGAACGTTGAAGTGCTGAATACTATTGAGATGAGTAGTCAAGAAGCTGCTTTGTATTTTTTAAGGTTACCAATGTCTAAATCATCAGAAGCGGTTCAGTATATTAACACTTGTTAGCCTATTGAACAATTATATGCAACGAAAATTGTGTTAATTTTAATCTACGAATAGAGTAGATTTTACATTTACTGACGCTTGAAACTATTTTTAAGAATATCTCCGAAATTTTAAAATGCAAAAATTTCGCTTTTTGCGCACATTTACTCTTAATTATGCTTTTATTGCCTACTACACTCACATCCATCTAAAGCACCATGTTACGCTGGGGTAACACACATCACTGAATGAGCATGTAATCACTACCATGGGGTAGTGATTACATTACTTGGCCATGGAATCAAGTCCTTCAGTCGAATTCATAAATGTTTTTCACTTCTACACAGTTTTCAGTATTTTTCACATTCATTGTTAATTTGTCACAAGCATTTCTTACAAACTAATATATTTACCCTACTTTGAACTAACCTAATCTACATAATCCAGCAAGCAAAATTATTTTTGACGAATGTTGCTTGCCTCCTCTAACTAAAGTAACGTAGGCCTGTTCAAAAAGTAACGTTTTCACAAAAAAGTAACGTTTCCTTATATTTTCGCATTTCAACATACTTAATAATATTCACAATACACACTTCACTACTCCAAATTATTGTTTTTAACATTTTTCCGATGGTTTGTTAAATTAAACCTCCTAATCAACGGAAGTAATCCTGAAAAAAAATCTACACTTGGTAAGCCCGCTTCCATCTTCGGCAACATCGTCACTTTATACCACCAGGTGAGATGTTGTCAAGGGCTTACCAATTGTGAATAAAAAAAGAATAAATAAAAAAAAACAGTAAATCAGTAAATTATTGTTATTATGTCACGTTACCGATTGCTTTAACGGTGAAGGAAAAACATCGTGAGGAAACCTGCCCACGCCTGCGATGAAACTCGAAGGTTGTGTGTGAATTTGACCAACCCGAACTGGGCCCGCGTGGTCGACTAAGGCCTGATCGCCCTAATACAGGGTAGGCTCGAGCCCCTCGGTGGGGACGTATATGAGCTGATATGATGATGTCACGTTATCGTCATTCTACAAACGTATCATTCTAATTTACCATTAAGTCATTTACTTACGTTTCATTCAAAGGTTGCTAATCAACTGATATATGAAAATACTGCTTGTCTTATCTTCAAGAGAATGAGAAACCCAAAAAAAAATTAAAATAAATAAGTAGTTCAGATTCATAATATAACACTAGATAAGGTTTTTGGATTTAATCCTGTATAAGCATAGTTATTAGCCTAAAGTTGACAACTTCTCCAACGGAATCCTTGTTAAATATGAAGAAATCCTTATCCTTACATTATGTATGTGAAAATGTGTTTATTGGTTAGTTTGTTACCTTTTCACGCTTCAAAACCTATATTTAGACGTCTTGTAATTTAAAAAAGGGAGTGTATCCGAACAATGTCGGCATCAGAGGTAGTCGCGGGTTCGATTCCCGGCGGAATGTAAGACTCGGTTTGGTTAGTGGAAGGATATTTTCTAAGTCCGCCTAGCTAGTACCAGGGCTACCGTCTTTAACCTGTTGGAGGCCCTGGGCACATTAGTATAATGGGGCCCTTATGACCTTGACAGTACACTATATTTTGTTACAACAGACAAAGAAAGTAGATAAGCAAAGTTTTAGATTTATTTTTGTTTCTTTATGGTCACATCAAGTTAACAAAAGTACTTAACTTTTTTTATCATTTACTAGTAAATTCTCAAAAATCATGTTGTTTGAAGAGAATTCAAATTTGGCGCGAGTTACTACCGTATGTAACTCTTGATGAAATATATTGAAAATTTAATGAAAAACACAAAAAAAAATGTACAAGTTCACTGATCATTTTTCTATAAAATAGTGTACTCAGAATACCATTAAGTTGTATTTTCATATATTTAAATTTATTTAAACATGCTGAAATCGGAAAGCCTGATTTTCGGACGAGAGTAGGGCAGCTTCGCGCATGCAAATTATTAAGGAAGTAGGTTTTTGTAGTCATTCATTATCGTTTGATTTTTTCGAAATAAAATGTTTTTCATTAATAAATGTCGGTTGTCATTTGGTGATCTGGAAGGGACTAGACTAGACCCTATCGATCGTGGGGCCCTGGGCATGTGGCCAGAGTGCCCAGTGGGAAAGAGGGACCAGTAGCTACCACCATCTTGCCGCCAAACATTGATGTGCTCCGACTTGAAGATAAGATAGCTAATTCCTCAATGCATTGGGAAATCTTGGTAAGCCCGATTCAATCTTCAGCACCATTGTCACTTACCATCAGGTAAGCCAATGGATTCCAAGGGCTTACCAATTGTGAAAAAAAAGGAAAAATAATTAAACACACATACATTAATGTACTTTATTAAGATTCTAAATAACAATAGGTCCGACACTTTCACTTCATATTGATAGATATACTTAGATAACACACAATTTCTGATTTCGTAAAAAAATCTTACATTAACTGCCGGTAAAACTAAGAATTACTACTTATAGGTTAATTATCTACTTTAGTATCGACCTACTTCTTAATTAACACAACTTTCGCGCAGACAGGTTATAATACTGTAACACCCTCATCGCCATCATGTGCAGCAAGCCGATGCTGATTTTTGAATTTATTTGAGCAGGTCATGTGGGCAGCCAGCGGGTCACAAATTTCGCGCCTAAACTGTTGTAATTTTTATTTTCTATTTTTTTATTCTTAGGGTCACACAACGGACCACGATAAAGTTTACAACGTGTCCCGCCGGCATACCACGTGGCATGCCACGAAAGTTATCATAAATTGAGCGTTTCGAGCAGCGAAATAAAATAGACGGGCTGCGCGCCGCCCACAAGGCCAGCTGATTTAGAAAATCGTTATATATACGTGGCGATGAGAGCGTTAAATAAACATAGCAAAACTTAGCATTTTACTCTGAGGCACAAGCAAGTAGGTGTGTGGAATATGGGCAATATGGCCTAAACAACCTGCCGAGAATGGAAAGAGCTCCATGCACTAACAGTGGGGACAGCAGTTGTAAACAATACCACAGTATTACAATATAGCGGCTTACAGTAGCGCAACGAATGTACTTACGCAGAGCAACTGAAGGGTACTTGCGGGGCAGCGGGTGGCGGGGCACAGCCTGGCAAACTCAGGCTGACTACAGGCCAGTATGGGCTAGTACCTTAGGGTTGCCAACCGTACTCTAAAATAGAGTATTGTACTCTATTTCATGTAGGTGTACTTTGTCATCTATAACATTAATAGATTACGCTAAAATACTCTTTTTTACATAAACTGACTTTTGGCACAAAATTTTGAATGCCATACAAGTCCAATTAATATTAATTACAAAAAAATGACTTTATTTTTACTGAATTTAACATACTTGTACCCAAAGTCATAAAACTGAATGTGAATTGGCGAGAACAGAGGAACAGGGCTACATTGAAATTGATAAAAAAGGAACTCCTAATCTATATAAATATAATATAATTAGGATGTTTGGAGTCTTATAATTCTTTTAAAAACAATAAAAATTGTTAAGTACTGCAAAAAGCACTAAAATACATTTTAAAATTTGATTAAGTGGTACTCTTTTTTATTAATCTGTACTCTTTATTTACACTCTCTGAAATCAGAAATACTCTACTTCTTTTAGAAAAAGTTGGCAACCCTATAGTACCTGTCGTGCGACATCAAAGGCGTTGCGCTACTGTAAGTCATATCGTAATACTGTGACAATACGGTATTTTACTACTAGTCATTTGAGTAACTTTTTATGAACTCTCAAAAACGAAAGTTTGTTCTGCAATCATTCGCGTTACTGACATAAGTGCCATAGTCTTTAACGAATGAATTTGCTGTTCTTGAATATAAAATTAAAAATTGTTTAATATTTGAAATGAGAAGAAATGCTATTTATTGAATAGTGTTTTTAATTATTTTTTTGATACTGTAAAATAGCGTAGGTATCGTATTAATTGTTGATGATATCAAACCATCTACAGGTAGGTATGTATAACCTATTTTTTTTAAATCATCGATTTAACGGAGATAGTTTAAAAATAGGTAGGTAAAGTAGGTACTCGCATTTAATACTTAATTTTCTATAGGTACGTGAAGTTAATTTTTGTATAACATACAGACTGCACCAAAAGTTTAAAATAATACAAAAAATGGCACTATTCACGGAGCTAGGGCAAAGAATAAAGACTATTTACTAACGTAAAAGAAGTTTCACCGCGCAATATCATTTAAATAAATGGCAACTCTTGTTACAACATAATAAAGTGCAATTCAGGTTCGCACAGCGCTAATTACCTACAGTTGTATTCACCTACGAGTTGCCTCTCTTTCTATAGCGGTACTCCTTTCTCTTTTGACTACTTTTTGTCTCCTGCAAGGAGACTGCGCGGCGTAGGTAGACTTTAATGCCTACAGCGCGGAGTGCGACAGGCCTGGTTAGGGTAAGGGCTATCAAATGGAAGCATAGTTTAATATTTTTTACATACCTAGGTACTTTAAATTCTTTCTCTTACACTGTCGTTAACACATTCAAATGTTTTGTGATTCTCAGTTGCATCTTGCATAATCTTGGTGTCTTTACAACTGACCCAATTAATAATTAGATACCATACGGTCACACGATACAATACTTACTAATTAAAAATTGTTTAGATAGAATACGTAATAATATTAAGGTTTAAGTCTATCAAACCCTCACTCAGTAATCAAGCATACAGACCTACTTATTCTCTTAATTAATTATTATTCAAATTATAATCGATCATTAAATAATATAATTACCTACTTCCTTAAATAATATATTTAGGTCAAAAATGGTAAGCAACTTTAAACCTTAACCATTTATAATAAAAAAATCTAACAGTACACAACATATCAATAAAATTTGTTAAGAAGGTGAACAATTTATTTGGTTAATACTTGGTAAAATTAGGTCGATTGGAGATTGTAAGTAATGTAATGTAAATAAATAATATTTCTGTTAAAATATGGAAATGACTAGTCTTAACATTTAGAAAAGCTCCATTCAGGAAGAAACATGATTCAGGAAGTTCAGAACACAAACATTTACGATTTACAACTTGTTTTATATTTGTATGTGTGTAGGTATAGCACATAATCTCAAAAAAAAAAGCCTTTAAATTTGAAATTTAACACGATGGGCGCGTTTAATACGGGCTTAGTATTCCTTGCTGCGGCGTAGAATTTCGTAGAAGCGGAAAAATGTGGGGAAACCTTTTAAGTCGCACTCATTACGAGTAGTTCATTTTAACGAAATAGGTATAGGTTAATAGCTGTTAATAGATGCATATATCTGTCGCAGGCATAGTGTATAATTCGTCATTATACATATTATACGGTCAGGCAAATTATATAATGGCGAAGGCGAGGCTCTTTGACAGTTCAATCAATCAAATAAACCTGACCAAACCTAACATCGCTCGCTTCGCGAGCTCTATTACAATCTGCCGTACGGCATTTTGACAATTTGCCTGACTCGTCTTTGACCGTTTATATAAGGACGAACTATTACAATTTGCCTGGCTCGGCATTTTACAATCTGCGTACAGAATTTTACATTTTTCCTGACCGTTTACATACGGACGAATTATCACAAATTGCCTGAATCAGCGTACAGCATTTTATGCATTTTAGTATGTAAAATAACTAATAAAAGAATTTGCCTGCCACATATCGATTGAGTGACTTTTAAATTTTCCTTTTCGATTAGTTACTCCATAATCCGTGTAATAACAGCTGAGGACACAGCTACATAATGTTGGGTTGGTCTACCCAGGATCCCCAAGGCCGATCCCCCAAGGGATCGTGCTGAACTCATCAGTTCATCAGGATCCCCTTGTGAAGAACATATTGAAAAATCAGCTACTCAGATATTTATGACAAATTATATAAACAGATATTAATTGCAATTTCTAGTTAAATAATTTATTGAAATTCAACACTGCTCAGAAATAATTGGACACCTCGCCCGCTACGATATATCTGAAGGTGACTGTACCTACTTTACGTCAGTAAATCATACTGTAATCGGTCTGGAATAATAAGTACCTACTTACATAGTAGCCTGTCTCACTCAGCAGTGCTTCTCGTCAGCACTTTTAGACTAGAGTAATAGAAAATGTATCTCTAGATACCTAGCATTGCCTAGTAAAGCGTATTTACAGCTGCCATGCCTTTCACTAGTTCTTCTACAGTTTAGATTCAATAACTTAAGGAATTCATTAAAAATGAAAAACCCGATTGCGTAAAAATTCAACCCCTCTTTTTGGCCAGTCGAGTAAAAATGTATCCTATGTCGGGACATGAAAATAAAGATCGAGGAGCCCCGAAGACATAATCCCATAACCGCTCCGCTGGCAAGCACTTGAAAATCGTTTATCCGCCAACTGCCACAGCCCGCCGGGGGGGCGCACCTGTTCGCGGACTCCGGTTACAATATGCTTGATTTCTCAAGTACTATGAATGTTACAAGTGTGTAACTTATAACGCCGAGTTCGTGATGAAACAAGCTAACTCGTTGTAGAATAATCTATACAAGATAGATTTTGTAATTGTGACAATCCTTAGCTAAAATATTGGTTGTTCGGTTTTTTCCGGTTTTTTGTACAAATACCCAAAGATCTAATAAATAAAAACGTTTCAATGAAATAATTATGTATTTGAAAAGAGAATGAATGTTTCCACCATGATATTTACGAAAACCCTTACGGTAAGTACGTACTAATAAAAAGTATATATACCTTACCATGAGAGTTTTCAGATTGCTACCCAAGTACCCAACTAGTCGACTGAAATGTTTGAAACGTTTTTTTTTTACCTTTGACGGATGATAGTCATGTCACTGAACTCACACGACATGGCTTTTTAAATATTTGCCCTCACGCAATGAGTGGAGGGACACGTCATTGAGTACCTACTCAATCTGTACCTGAATATATGAAAAATAAAAAACAAGTTATTTTACACTACCCAAATGCCGATTTTTTTTATCAAAAATATGTGTTACTTAATTTGTTCTATTCCGAAATGTGCGTGTTTATTTAATTTTTCGGTATTTAAATATTTCTAATTATCTATACCCACTTAGGTATTATCTTTTAATATAATTTTGTTAGATATGGAAGCTGAGTATTCATTAGGCAACATTTGTTTTCTTCATTTTCTTAAACTGTTGCGAAACAAAGATGATGAAAAATTGTTTCAGATACATGTTGCAGTGTTTGTTTGTGAACTGTTTCTTGTATAACAAAATATACAATTATTGATACATAATAGCACTAGTATGCACAAAAGCGGACTTATCCCACACAGGGATCTCTTCCAGCCAACCCTTTTGTTTACCACTCTAGATGGAGAACACGTCGCAACAAGTAGTATCGCAAATCAAATCAAAATAATTTATTTTAAATAGGTGTTTACACATACTTTTAAATATAATATTGAATACGCAATTTAATACGCAACGAAAGTTGTCTAGTGTAGAAGTGGGTTGCGCGAGTCTATGAACATGGAGAACATGGAGAAGGAGCAGATTTCGATGCTTCCTCGGTCAACATTCTATCGGTCATGTTCATCATAGTGGACGGTCATGTTTCAGACACATGTCAAAGGTAAACTTGTATAGCAACACTGATGAAAAAAAAAATGTAAACATCTTGTTGCTAAACAAACATTGCCTAATGAATACCCAGCTTAATTAATTTGTGGCTATTTTGATGAAAAGCACTTACAATAATGAAGTAAATAGTTTATACTATGAATTTTATGCAGTAAATCATTAGTAAATACATATTTTAGCTAATAATGTAACGGATGGAGCAATGATATGAACGAGTTAAGGCAAAGCATTGATTGGTACAGTTGTCTCTGTCTTTTACTTTACGTGTAAAGAGTTAAGAAAATAACCACACTTTTGCAATTGCTGAGAAAATTCGAGATCCCTGCGACCCAAGTTTCCAATGCCTGGCTTTAAGATGATGACGGTTGAGTTTCAGTATCGATGAAGAGATTCATATTCATAAGTTGGTTACTTATATAGTTAGGTACATAAGTATATAGGTACCTACTCAATTAAATTGACATGAACAAACTATTTCTTGATATGCTTAGTTTAAGAACGAAACACTGGTGCAAAAATTGCGAATGTTAGTAAATTTATGAAAAAAAAAACCTAGTTACTGTACTAGTAAAATGCTGATACTACTAGTCTATACAAACTCCCTAAATAAAGTTTTTTCATTTTCACAAAAAAAAATGTTACCACCGCACTAAGTCTACGCAATAGTTTACACGTGGAAGTGTTCTCTACATTGTCACAAGGCACGTATCGACCGCTAGGATACGTTGAAAAAATAGTTCTCTGTTCAAACACAACAGTGTAACAATATCGCAAGATCAGTCTATAATGGAGTGAGAACGCGTGGTTAATATAGGTAGGTACTGTTTATATTTAAACAAATTGCACGATTGTGATCTTTGGTGTTCATTGTCAACAGTTGGGGCGTCACTGGAATGCGCTCGGCAAGACCTATATGGAGCACTCGTCGCTATCGCGTGCGTAGTCATCATCGTCGTCCTCGCGCGCGCTACTCTTACGCACCTTGCTTGACACCGCCCCAGTGTTTACCTTGCTGAACAAGTTACTGCGATTTATCTTCGCTATCTCCCTCTGCGGGCTCAGTCTCTCCGCCACTGCTCTCTCGTAGTTATCAGAGATTTTATTCGTTAAACCGTTCACTGGACTGGTTACTGGAGACTTCGATTTATTCGGGGATGTCATTGTATTCTCCCCGTTTTTGTCGAATAGCGCACCACTGGTCGCGGCTGTGTAGGAAGGCGGGTCTTTCGCACGCGCTCCCGCTGTGCCCAGTAGCTGAGAGTACAGAAAACTGTTATTACCAAACGCAGAGTATTTGTTATCCATCTTGCCATTGACCATCATCAAGCTGACAGGTTTTTCTGGTGGTACAGGTTTCTCTGGTAATATCTTCTCGGGGTACCCGTTTCTGAGGGCTGGGGCGGTTTGTGAATGGGCCCACTTTTCGCTGTTTCCTATGGAGTAGATGGAGCTGAGGTTGACGTAGCCCGCGGCTGTGGAGGCCTGGTGCGGACGGACTGCAGGGGATACAGCAGATTCTCTGTATCGGGCCACAGTGGCTGCAGCACCCGATAAACTATCGCTGAGAGTGGACTCTTCCACGCTCGAGTCCTCGATCACCTCTGTGTTGATATCATCTAAGTTTGGCGATAAACAGTCTTCATCTGTCTCATCGTATGAGCTGCAAAAGTAAAACAAATACACGTTACAACGATATCTTGTACAGATAACGTTTCACGTAAGTTGTACGCATATGTACTGAATGCAAGTGAACCCTTAAGGTCTCTGTTAGTGTCGCTTCATGCCTGATGCTGATGAATTATTGTATTAATTGTTGACAAACAGAAGCCTCTTTTGTGTACAGTGGTTGTCGGTAAAAAAATAATGAACATAAATATTTACAGAAGGATGTTTCATCAGTAAGGCAGACAAAGATCTCCAAGCAAAATCAACAGCAGATACTAGAAGAAGTAAATGAAAATGTCCATGAAATTTTGCTGTAATTTCGTTGGTTGGAGTATCAGAGTTCCAATGCAATGTTCACACGTAAAAGCCACAATATGATGATGAGCAAAATGCAGTACTTATTGGCCAAAAAAATTCAGCTACGAGTCGCCTTAACTCGTCTCTTATGCATTAGATTTTAAAGTTTACAGGATATCTCCAATGTGATAAGAGGGAACACAATAATCAACACTGCACCCATTAACACGTCCTTACCCTATCAAAGCCGGTCCTGTCTTCCTCCCTGATGAAAGAAATTCAAATACTTAAAGGGAATGAAATGAACAAAACCAGGACAAAACATAATGTACAGATAAATATACATATAATTCTAAATATATAGGACAAAACCGATAAAAATTTGGTCTTACAAAAATGTGTGTTAATGATGAAGTTAAAGGAGAATATAAAACATTAATAATTATGATATTTTATCAGCGTCATTTTCGTGTAATTAGGTTTTTTTTGTCGTGTCTTTGCATTCAGAACATATATTGGACAGACGAGGTAGATAGAGTGCAGGTCCTAAGGTTTCGAGATGATTTTTGATCTAGTGCACATTTCCCACAATGCATCACAACGTACATATTTGGTATCTAGTGCATGTAAAAAGGGTTCAAGATATACAATTTAACCATGTGCGTCTACCTTACCACTTTATCAATTCATTTGTAAAATCGGAATCCGTTACTTCTGCACAATTCAAGTAAACGGGTCATACATTTCTTTTTCTCTGATTCTCTCATCATTAGCTTATACAATTGCCTGTTGTATGGTGGGAAAGAAAACGTAATGCACTTTAATATAATACGCCAATTAAGTACTAAAATATTGCTGTTGAAACTTAAAAGTGCACTTACATCTGATCCTGCGCATCGCTGCCACCTTCTTCGGCCACTAACAATTCATATTCCTCCGCAGCGAACCTGTCCCATTCTGACATCTGAAAATAAAATAAAAAAAAACGTTATTAAGGAGTTTTAGGAGCGTGAGTTATCATGCAACATGTACCGATCGTTCACTGTAAGACGGCCCGTGGTTGGTACCACAATACTTCGATATGGCTTACAGTAGCGCAACGCCTTTGATGTCGCAAGATGCCGTCACGGCGTAGGTACTAGCAGTACTGGCCTGTAGCCAGAATGCCAAACTCGCGGAGTTTAATATGTTCTTTATCTTTAACTCATACCGAAAAACCGAACATGACAGGCTGTGCCCTGCCGCCCGCTGCCCCGCAAGTACCCTTCCGTTGCTCTGCTCGCACGATGCCGTCACGGCGTAGGTACTAGCAGTACTAGCCTGTAGCCAGAATGCCTAACTCGCGAAGTTTAATATGTTCTTTATCTTTAACACATACCGAAAAACCGAACATGACAGGCTGTGCCCCGCCGCCCGCTGCCCCGCAAGTACCCTTTCGTTGCTCTGCGTAAGTTTTTTTTTTCGAAAGGACAAGCTTGTTGTTGGCCGTGGGGGCCTTTACAACTACACTGGACAGGATTACAACTTCACCGGACAGGGCTCTGCTTAAGTACATTCGTTGCACTACTGTCACTACTGTAAGCAGCTATATTGTAATACTGTGTTGGTACCCTGAACGACAGTTGTCAGGCCCGTATTTTGACAGAAACCCACATTTGAGCGCCGTATTGCCAACTTACAAATAATGCCCGTTTAGAGGTACCTACTAGTTAGCGTGAAACTTTCAGATCACATAAGATTCGATTTATCTGACCTTGTAACTCTATAATGGAAATAAATATACGTCCATTTTGTCTGTGGACTAAGTTTGTAACTAAGAAGAAGGCGCTATTTATTACGATCAACTAAAACTTAAACGCTTGGCCACAGATTCATCCTTATGTAAGGATTGTGAAGCTGTGACTTTTCATACAACTATTTTCACCTCTTAAATGTTAACTGATTTGGACCAATTTTTTATAGGTTTTTAGTCAAAACAAAACCTAGGCTTATACGTTTTTGTTAGTTCGATAAAGTTAATAAGTTTAATTTTATTGACTTACACGTGTTTTCATACAAATCTAATTTGGGCCATTTTTTATTTATTTATAATCAGTCACTTAAAAAACGAAACGTATCAAAGCCTATCTTTTGTTCTGACTAACAACCTACGAGTATATCTTAAATTGGTCCAAATCGGTTAACATTTAAGAGGTGAAATCGTTAACGCCTTTTGTATAAAAAGTTGCAGCTTCACAATCCTCTTAATCTCTACTAATAGTCTAATATTCTTAACTCCTTACATTAGTAAGGAGTATAATTATAAATTACATACCTTACATTAGTTATAAATATGTTTGTTTGTTTGTTACCTTTTCACGCTTCAACACCTCTACCAATCTTGCTGAAATTTAGCATGCAGGTAGCCTGTTTTTTCTTTTAATTTTTATTATTTGTTTGTAAATCCCTCAATTCCCCCATAATGACACATATGTGAAAATTTCAGTCGGCTACCTATTAAGCTTCAAAAGATACAGCCTTTTTAAAAGTCGGACAAACAGACATACAGACGGGCAGCGTAGGCTTAGTAATAGGGTCTCTTTGCCCTGATACGGAACCCTAAAAAGGAACAAGAACGTCAGAATTCCTCCTGTATATCCTGGCAGAAATGAAGGAGATAGAGTGGAAGAATTAACATAACACATAACATAACTAACATGAAAACGGCTTTATTAACATACCGTGCATACGTAGAGTCAGTTTTACGTTGTGGTCTTATAGCTTGGGGAAATAGTACTGACATGAATCGAGCCTTTATTGCTCAAAAAAAATGTATTCGCGCTATGTATGGAATCCCACCCTTCGTATCTTGTAGATCACTCTTCAATAGACTTGGTGTTTTGCCGCTACCCTCGCTCTACATTTATGAAATTTGTATTTGTACGGACAAATAGCGGACTATTTAAAAGAGCATGTGATGGAAGTATCAGATCCCGCAGGGACCCAGAAAAGCTAGTGTTTCAAGAAATTCCCAGGTCATTTGTATATGATAAAAGTTGCCTGACGATGTGTATTCGCATGTATAACAAAATACCACATGAAATTAAGGATCTAAACAATAAACAATTCAATATCAAATTACTGTGGCTGAATGACACAGACTGTTATAATATTAAAGACTTTTTAAATTTGTAGATTACTTTAGTTGAAGATTGACATTATTATGTGTGTTTGTGACTAAGATTAAAATATTTTGCATGCTATTTTAAATACTAGCTAAACATGAGTTCTATATACATAATTTTAAGATCTTTTTATACCATGTTTAAGGCAAATAAATTATTATGAATTATGAAAGAGAACTGGAAAGAGCTACACCGACAAGAGCACGTCTCTTAAATAGTGATGATGATGATCCTGGCAGAAGATGTCACTCACATCTGAGTCGGAGTCTCGCTGCGTGGCGAACGGGTCCCGCTGCTCGTGGTCAAGGTACTTCTCCAGGTTGAAGAACGTGTCGAAGAAGATGGGGGTCAGCTTGCATCTCTTTAGGTCGGTGAGGGTTATCTTGCCCTCTTCCGCCGGGTGCACCATGTCCAGCATCTGAAACATGATAGAAAGGTATCCGATTTTGATACAATCACGAGATGCTAGCACGGCTTACATGATAATGTTGTGGTGTGACAAAAAAAACGTCGATGGCTCAACAGGTAACGACTCGGTCCAGGAGGAAACAAGAGGTGCCGGGTTCAAATCTGGACGGCCAATGTACCAATAAGTTTTTCAAAACTTACGTACATACTTACCGATTGCTTTACCGGTGAAGGAAAACATCGGGAAAACACACAAAAATCGGTGACTTTAACACCTTTCATTTTAATTAAAAACATTTTTTTAAAACGTTCTTGAAAATGAAGAAAAGTAATAAAAACATGCGAAAATCTAGAATTGGGCGTTCGCTTTCAACGTAACAGCCGCGTTGAAGCCCGCATTGATTTGAACTTAAAATTAAAAGACTTATGTTCGATATTATTTTAAAATGTTTCAACCTGCTCGGATTGAATCATCTTAAAGCCATAAATAAAAATGCGAACTGCCATTGACTAGTCGGGTTCTTGCTTCAAATGATATATCTGTTAAAAAGTGTTGCGGAGCTACCGCTAGATGGCATTAATAGTTCAATTCTTGAAAAATACTGTAATTTTTTGTTCTTCCCGCGTGATCTTCATGTGATATCCGTGTTGGTACTTTTGAACAATACTCATAATTAATTATCACTTGGTAATGGTTGGTGATTTGGTTTAACCGCCTCAGTGGCGTAATGGTTAGTCCATTCTCTTTACACCAGGAGGTTGTGGTTTAGATTCCCGGTGGGGTCAACGTGTAAGACTCGGTTTGGTTGGTGGTAGGGGCATTTTCTAAGCCCGCCTGGCTAGCTACCGCCATCTTACCTAAGTCAAAGTATATTATATTAGTACTAACATACAGTATGGACACTCCCTGCCGCCTGCCGCTCTCTAGATTCCGACCTCACCCCCTCGTCACCCAGATTGATACAGATTGGTTACAGTTTGGTTGTCGAACGTATAGGATTTCGCCGCCATTTTGTTTGTTCCGTCATTCCTTTTTTAAAATATCATTTCTGGCCCCTAGTATGAAGGGTCCAGGGTGTCAAACATCAGTGTTAACAACATTGATGTGTTCCGGCTTAAAGATCAGATAGCCAGTTCTCCATTGCGTTGGGGAATCTTGGTAACTTCTTCATCACTTACCATCAGGTGAGATGATGCCAAGGGCTTACCAATTGCGAATAAAAAAAAATCGGTTAACGAGAGGTTTGTGCTCTATTCATAGGTGTACTTACCTGACACAAGCAATCGTTGAATGGCAACGTCTCGATACCAATGGCCTCCATCCGTTGCATCTGCTCCTCGTAAAAGTACTCCAGCTCGTACATAGAGATGTACCCGTCGCCATCCAGGTCCATACACCTGCAAAAATATAATGGAGCTTTAGAGAAGTCTGAGAGACGTTGTAACGCGCCACGCTGGTATGCGTTCTTCTTTCATTCGATCTTTTTTCATTTCATCTATTTATTTTTTCAAGCATGCGCTGACATTTGTTTTCTAAAATCCATCCTATCCTCATGATCATATTTTAAAATAAAATAAATTTAACTCAAACTAATTCTCTCTTATAGAAGACCCTTAATGGGTAGGTTATAAATAAATAAATAAATAAATATTCTCGGACAAATCACACATGGTCATCTGGCCCCAAAGTAGGATTCCCTGTGTTATGGGTTACCAGAGACTGATATACATACTTATATACGTTTAAATACATACATATATAGATATATTTAACACCCAGACACAGAGCAAACAAATCTGCTCATCACACAAATGCTTGCTTGCTTATAATTTGTGATTTGTCTGAGAATATTATATTATATTATTATTATTAATTGTGTTTTTCTATGATTTGTGATATAAATTTAACGTGTGTAATCCTTTTGTAATTTTTATATATTTCTTTCTTGGGAGGTTTCTCAATTCGACCGTATATATATATATATATGTGTGTGTGTGTGTTCGCGGATAACTTCGTCGTTTATGAACCGATTTTTATGATTATTTTTTTATTGGAAATGAGATATCCCAATCCCAAGGCGGTACCATGATAAGGAAACCAGGATCTGATGATGGCATCCCAGAGAAATCGAGGGGAACCTTAGTTTCCTGTTTAAAGTCGTTTTTTTTTTGTTTAAAATTATTATGTATTGTCTTATATTTTAGCCTTTTTATTTCCTTAACTTTAGCTTACAAAACATGGTATTTTTTTTGTTAGTAACTTAATAGTATTGAATTTAGAAAAGATATAAGATTAAAAAAGAAAAAATATGTTGTGTTGGTTTTTTTGTTATTCTAAGTACCCCTTCTCCCCCAACCTTTTATCCATACCATTATCATTCTAATTGTCCATAATGGACATCGTTTTTATGACCGTTTTTTAAGGTTGTATGGTTCTCAAGCGGCTGGCGAGCATTAAAATGAGATTTTATCAAATCTTTTGACAACTAAATCGGGTTATTCCTATAAGATTAATATCAGACTTCAACTTGCTTGCATTAGTTTTGCACATTTGCATATTTAGAACTAGCTGTTTACCGAGGCTTCACCCGCGTGGACGTGGACTTTTCGAGGGTGCGCAGTGCGTGAGCCGCAAGCCAGTCTAGGTCCTAATCTGTTCTTTAATTTTCTTCATAAAGGGTGTACCAAAATTAACGCAAGATTTGAATTAAATAGAAAACACAGTTTTTAGTGTTCAGATTGTGTTTTTTTGTTAATGAATCATAAAATATTACATTATTAACGTATAATGTAATTTAATGCATAGGATAGAGTTATTTATGGAGTAACACATCGGGCAAATGGCCTTCACAGCTTTGCTGGCACATACGCACTCTTTTATCGAAAATGTACACGACCGGGAAATCTCATATGCAGTAATTGAATTATTTCACGGGCTGTACGACATGTGGCACGTATGGCATAATGAAGATACGTTGTTCTATCGTGTAACGCTCCATTTTTGATGTGTAACATCTTTGCTCTCGCTTTCCTGCAATTTGTGGGAGTGATTTCGTGAAATGGGACGGAAATGTGTAACATGGGACGGAAATGTGTAACAGGAAGTCGCGAAAGCGCGGAATTCTACTTTACGAGAGTCCGACTCGCACTTGGTCGGTTTTTTCGTTACTGTCAGATCCGCCACCCAGGTACAATATCGTCATCAAATCTAACTAACCTAAAGTATTTTGTCACATGTTACACATCATATGCGAGTACTGTAGGTCTCGCTCGAATTTTTTTACTAACCCTAACTTGTCAGCTGTCAATTGTTTTTTTTTTTTTAGTCTTAACGTCTCACGGGTACAAAAGCCCTTCCGAGACAATCCCCATTTAATTAATCTATATTAGTTTTTTGATTTGTAATGCTAGTGCCGGTGCATTACAAATCTTCTCTGAAGTTCTTGACAGCATTTGCAGCAGCTACATTCTGAGGTGGAACACCCAGTTGCTGTTGGGCGTCTATAAAACTGCTCCCAAAACAAGTTGGGTTCTCACGTCCTCCGTCGTTTTATTTTCTTGTTCTCCACATTCCTCACGTGCACTAGACGATTTTCTCCAAAATGCACCACTTCTTGAACAAAATACCAGCAGAAAACAATGAAAAAACAACAAAATAAAACTAGTAATGCGTTCACCACAAATCCCGCCAAAAAACCTTCACTGTCGATTGGTTCTTTTTTGGGGTTGACAACACTTTACTGCGCAAATAGCGACAAAATTCCAATCTTGCGTTAATTTTGGGACACCCAATATTTATCTGTGCCGGCTAGCTTATTGTTGGTCATCATCATCATATCACCTCCCCTAAGGATTTCCAAGACGACCAGTCCTGCGCTGCCCGCATCCATCAACTTCCCGTGATCTTAACCAGGTCGTCGGTCCACGGTGTGGGAGGCCTGGCTACGCTACGCGTTCCGGTGCACGGTCTTGTTATATTTATTGTTGGTATTGATTAAAATTAGCTATGATTAGGTAGTTTTTCTGGCAAAAATCAATTAGAACAACTACAAAGGAGGTGTGATACGCGAGTGTATAGATATCAGATCTCTACAGTACTTTTCCAAAAGAACATGCCTAAATAGGGTTGCCAAGTGTCCTGTTTTCCCAGGACGTGTCCTGCTTTTGGCGTGTCCTGGATAGTTTTTAAGTAGTGTCCTGGGTTTTGGGTGAATTGTCTTATTTGAGAATCGAGTATATCTATACCCAGTAGAGGTGCGATAGACATTGAAGAGCATCAAAAAGGCCAAACACAAGATGAAAGTCTTAGGCAGGGACTTATAAAGTCTTAGACACTTTCTCTAAGAAATCACACTAATATTATAAAGGCGAAAGTTTGTGAGTGTGTATGTTTGTTACTTCTTTACGGTAAAACTACTAAACGGATCTAGCTGAAATTTGGTAGGTAGACAGATTAGGACCTGGATTGGATTAACACACAGGCTACTTTTTTTCACGCTCGCGAGACACTTGCGGTTCGCGCACTGCACACCCTCGAAAGTCATAGAAACGTCCACGCGGGTGAAACCGCGGGAAAAATCTAGTTGTCAATAAATAAGAAAACAGTACCTAGCTTATGAAGGGGCTGCAGCTTATTTTTTGCTATTAGTTAAGTTTCATTGATTCTATATTAATTGCGTTATTGCTATTATCTATTGTTCTTATATTGCGTCCTCTTTTTAAACAGAAATTACAAATTTGGGGATGGCAACCCTAACCTAATAGAAGAGTAGAGAACGCTGGAAAGACACCTACCGACTTTATGTAACTGCCGGTGAAAGAACACTGCTACAATAATATTTCATTTGCAACAAACTGCACTTTAAAAGTGCATTCGACTACACTGCAACACTTATCCAACGAAGAGTGAGTCATCTAAACTACTGCAGTACCATAAATGAACAATGTATGTAAGTGTTGGATGCCGTGACTGAGCATTTGAAATAAAGGGTTCGAAAAACATTTGTTCGAAAATCAATTTATCGCGCACCACTTATCCTCAAAAACTGTCATAAAAACGATGTCCACGCGAGCGAAGCCGCGGGCAAAAGCTAGTAAATAAATAATATTTAACTGACTGACAAAACTAAATCAATGACTACTAAGCTTTGGCATGTGATGATTGATGATAACCGTCATCATATCAGCCAAAAGAGGTCCACTGCTGGACATAATTGTTGACGTTGTACAGAGGCACGGTGGACCGATGACCTGGTGAAGGTCGCGGGAAGCCGCTGGATGCGGGTAGCGCAGAAATCCCTAAGCCGCCTAAATCAAAGGAGCTCCGCGTAGGGCTAATCCCACAGCGTTCCATGCGAGGCCGAAGGGCGAAAAATCAAATTTGTTTCATGACATGAGTAACCTAATTAATAAGAACCTCCTCCTTTTTTGAAGTTGGTTAAAAATAAAAAAATAAAATTTTCACCACCTCCGTGGCGTAATGGTTAATTCCATTAGCTTCACATCACGAGGTCGCGGGTTCGATTCCCGGCGTAGTCTACACCAGGTGAGACGATGCCAAGGGCTTGCCAATTGTGAATAAAAGTTATATGGAACAACTATTTTTCAGTGACCCTTTAAAACTTACTCGAGTTTAGTGCGTCGTGATTGCAAGCCAGTGTTTCCAAACTACTCGACCAAAATACGGTATTAGCAGATTAATATTTTTATTTTTTAAGGAAAACTAGGTTACATTATATGATCAAACATTTAGAAGATAACATTGAGAAGTTTTCGCCTTTAGGTTACAGATAAGCTAGCTTGACGTACGCCATGCAGTTCGAACAGTAACAGTACAACAGTAATATAAAGAATAATAGTACAACAAATTATATTACGGGTCAAGTTACCCCATACAAAATTGCCAAAAATACGTATTTCTATAAAAGCGCTGATGCCAAAACTGCGGTGTTTGTATGACAATTCTCAAAATTCATTACGCCAAACGAGACTGGACAACACGTAAATACGGTACATGTACCGTAATTACGGTGAAGTTGGCAACACTGATGCAAGCTAATCTAACTTTTGGTATTATAGACCGACTGGCGCTATTAGGGTCTCAAGCTTGCAAGGTTAACAAAACTTTGGAGGTTTCAGCGCTGATTAGAGAGAGGTAAAGGATGACGAATGCTAGTCATCTGATTTACTCTTTATCATCTGTCAAAAACGACATTTTGTTCTAAAAATGTTTGAAATACCTACGCGTGACGTCATAGTTTTTAAGCGTCATTTATGTACTCATTTTGTGATTTTGGTGAATTAAAAATCGAAGAATTGATGGAAAACAAAACGATTAAGGTTTTCCGAAGGTTAAATTGGAGGGCAATTTGGTGATCAAGAATTTATAATTTATTTCTGATGCTGACGTCGAGGCCGAACTGCAAGCAGCCGGGCGTCGCCGGGTTACGATGGAGCGATGCGGAACCCAAGGCGCAGGACAGGAAGATACGTGTATTGTAAGGATCTCCTTACAATCGTCCATTGCTTCTCCTTGGGTGAGCGATCTGGCCGCACGTTATTGTGAAGAAAATTTTAAATTAGAATTTTAATTTTAAAATTTAGGTGTTTTAAATACAAATAATAATAAAAAAAATACGAAAAAGAACTAAAAAAAAATATTTTCAGTTATAGCGTCGAGTCATGAACTCATTTGTACTTCTGGAGTACTTTATGACGTCATAAGACTCATAAGAGAGGACTACCTTGATTAGAATACATTAACGTCTCTGGGTACAAGCCCTTTTGAGACAGTCTTCAATTTTTGTCTTCATTTCTTTTTAGATTTGAAATGCTAGTGCTAGTGCATTACAAATCTTCTCTGGAGTTCTTGACAGTATTTGCAGCAGCCTCATTCTGAGGTGGAACACCCGGTCACAGTAGGGCGTCTATAAAACTGCACCCAGTGCAAGTCGGGTCTTCATGTCCTCGTTCATTTTATTTTCTTGTTCTCCACATTGCTCACTTGCACCAGACGATTTTCTTCAAAATGCACCACTTTTTAAAACAAAACTCTAGCAGAAAACAATGCAGAAACAATAAAATAAAACTACGAATGCGTTCACCACAAATCCCGCCAAAAAACTAGGGACTAACTTAAAAAAGTTTAGTCAATGTTGCTATACTAACATTAAATAGACAACAGCTTGGAAATGGGGAGGTCTAAAAGGCCTAAGCGATATTAACATCAATCGATCGATTTTAAAATTATAAGATTTATAAGTAACAGTCAAGGAACTCGGAAGCAAGTAAGGCCTTATTATTACAGCTCATATACGTCCCCACCGAGGGGCTCGAGCCTACCCTGAATCAGGGCGATTAGGCCTTAGTCGACCACGCGGGCCCAGTGCGGGTTGGTCGACTTCACACACAACCTTCGAGTTTCTTCGCAGGCGTGTGCAGGTTTCCTCACGATGTTTTCCTTCACCGTTAAAGCAATCGGTAAGTATGTACGTAAGTTTTTTTGAAAAACTCATTGGTACATTGGCCGTCCAGATTTGAACCCGGTACCTCTGGTTAGATGGACCGAGTCGTTACCGGTTGAGCCACCGAGCCATTTTTTTCAAGTTTAACGTTTTTATTCAAACTTTTGTAACATCTATGTGTGTGATAGAATAGGCAACATGCAATATTTTTATTTTTCGCTTTGTTTGCTTGCATTTTAAAGAACTCCATGCAGAATAAACCAGGAGTATATAAAAAAAATAAAAAAACTTGTTTTTTTAATTTTAAATGCGGTTTTAAAGTAACCGTTTAAATTTGCGCGCGCAAACGGACGTATAGTTCCGATGACGTCACTCCTGTCTGTCACTCAGACCAAAGAGAATATAATACATTGTCTCCTGTCTGTAACTCAGACCAAAGAGAATATAATACATTACAATTACAATGTATTATATTCTCTTTGGTCTGAGTGACAGACAGGAGTGACGTCATCGGAAATATACGTCCGTTTGCGCGCGCAAATTTAAAAAGTTACTTTAAAACCGCATTTAAAATTAAAAAAACAAGTTTTTTTATTTTTTTAATATACTCCTGGTTTATTCTGCATGGAGTTCTTTAAAATGAAAGCAAAAATAAAAATATTGCATGTTGCCTATTAATACACCTTTTGTAAAATCTCTGTGTGATAAAATTAATACACTTTTTGAAAAATCTGTGTGTGATAGAATTAATACACCTTTTGTAAAATCTTTGTGTGATAAAATTAATACACCTTTTGTAATATCTATGTGTGTGATAGAATTAATACACCTTTTGTAACATCTGTGTGTGATAGTATTAATACACCTTTTGTAACATCTGTGTGTGATAGAATTAATACACCTTTTGTAACATCTGTGTGTGATAGAATTAATACACCTTTTTTTTTGTTTTATTCACAATTGGTAAGCCCTTGGCATCATCTCTTCTGAGTGACAATGATGCCGAAGATGGAAGCGGGCTTACCAAGATTCCCCAACGCAATGGAGAACTGGCTATCTTATCTTCAAGCCGGGACACATCAATGTTGTTAACACTGATGTTTGGTGGCAAGACTATATAAGATGGTGGTAGCTACTAGCCAGGCGGGCTTAGAATATACCCTACCAACAACCAAACCGAGTCATACAAGTTGACCTCACCGTTAATCGAACTCGCGACCTCCTTATGTGAAGCGAATGAACTAACCATTACGCCACGGAGTGTTTTTTTTTTTTATTATTAAAAATTTGAATTTGAGTGCGTTTGGCTGCACCTCACCTGATGGTAAGTGCTGATGCAGCCGAGGATGTAACACGCAAGCTCAAATAGTGCCTATTCACTCTCGTCTTGAAGATTCCTAAATTATACGAATCGGGGAATACAGATGCCGGAAGGGAATTCCACTCCTTGGCCGTTCGCATGATGAAGGAAGAAGCAAAACGCTTCGTGCGAAAAGGTGGAACATTGACGACAAAGGGGTGGAACCGCTCTCCGCGCCTGGTCGTCCGATGATGAAATGGAGAGGGGGGAATGAGGTCGTGAAGTTCCAGGGCACACTCTCCGAAATGAATCCTGTAGAACACTGATAGACAGGCGACTTTGCGGCGATGCTCGAGGCTTTGGAGCCTGTTTGATACAAGTTCCTCGTCGCCAATGAGTCTCCTAGCGCATCGGTCGATAGAATCCAAGGTATCTAGCTGTGTTAGGTATAAGGTGTTAAATCTCACCTAAACCAATACTCAATGGCGGTAGGGTGAGTTTTGTCCTCCTCGGCTAGCAGGAACCAAACGAACTCGGTGTAAGACATCCTTGGTTCCCCATCCGGCGTGAGACGGTTCTGGTTTCCGCGGGTCACGCACCCACAAAGCACCCGTTCAATCATTCGACTTGAAAGAGCTAAAAAGTAATAATAAATGTTTAGGAAAGTCACACAACAAGGAAGTCATATAACAAGGTAAACAATTGTTAAGCGCCATTTTTCCATACAACCGCAGTGTTTCCTCCCTGGATTATGACAATAGAGCAAAAATTGTTTTTTCCATCAAACCTATATCTACCATGGCCCTATGATTTTGTTTTTTCTCATATTGTAATAATAATAGGAAGTAGGAGCCTTCAATAACTGAGAAAATTACCCAATTGAAACGTCATTTTCAGACACCCACTAAAAAAATAAAACGCATATTAACAATAAAATGAAAATATAGAAGCATAAGTAAAGCGTTTTTTTTTATTATTTTTGAAAAAAAATATTATTGCTCAAGTTTTGGAGGAGGAAACAGGGGACTACGAAATGCTGTTTTAATCAATTATAGTGTCTATTATCGGTCTGCGCTGCAGTTCTCCCTTTCTTGCTGTATACGGAGAGGTTTGGGGGAGGGAGACAGCAACGTTTTATTCAAATACCTATTCTTTAGGCCGCGTTTCATCTTAAGCCTCCTGAGTTTGCAAACTTTTTTTTCAGTTTTACTGTGAACTATAGTGAAAAAAAGTGGCCATGTTCGTGTCGACCACAATTGAAGTAGGGTTCAGTAGTATTAAAAATTTACATTTTAAATAACGATAATATGATATTTTTCAGTTTATATAGAGTATTATAATTATGTATATACCTACAGGAAAAATCTGTGAAATTTTTGAAGTGAAAACTTCTTAAGGCGCGTTAGGCAATAGGAACAAAACGTATAAAACTGTATTGAGATGGGAAAAAACCATTGAACTCGAGACACCTTACCGTTACCTGTTACCGAAACTTTTAAATTTTTTCTTATCATTATAAAACGATACGATAAGATAAGGTACGATACGATAAGTTAAGATACGATACAATATGCTAATCTACGATACGATAAGATAAGGTATGATACGTCAAAACTTATAAAACTGTAAAAAGGTTTGTGTCCCGGAGTGGTTTTTTTACAAATCCAACTGCATATATTAACTCACTAAGAAATCCTCCTTGCCCGTAATAATTTTACTTTTAAATTAATTATATGCTCTACTGTTTCCAATACTTCTTAGTTTTTCTGATTTAGCGGTTTAGCTAGTAGAGGGTGGGGACATGTACCTAACTATAATAAACTAGCTGTCCAGGCGAACTTCGTTCCACCTTACACTACACTAACCTACACTACACTACACTACTCTACATAAGAACCATCTCCTGACAATAACAAACTCAACAATAAAAGAATTAGCGAAATCGGTCCAGCCGTTCACGCATGACCGAGGAAACCAAGTAACCAAGAAAATAGCGATTCATTTTCATTCATTCACCACTAAAAACTCAATATTTATTAAAATAATCATTTATCGGAAAATTATCTAGCAAACCCTTAGTACTTTTAAAGACCTATTCAACCATAACTTCCATAATAATAACCCATACGTTAAAAAAACCTAACTACTCCCAGGCCGACAGAAGTGAAAACTTTTTACAGTTTTACAGTCTTTTTCCCGCGAGTTTTTTTGGTATGTGACTGACAGGTTACTTTACAGTGTCGCAAGTTCAATGGTTTTTTCCCATTTCAAATACAGTTTTATAAGTTGTGACCCTGCGAGTGTTCCTGGTAAGGTACCCAACGCGCCTATAGAAGTTTTCACTTCAAGAAATCACTCTAACTAACAAGAGGGATGGTACCCAAAATTATTTTGAAGATGTTATTCAATAGCTTTATAAGGATAATAGATATTTATAGCCATACCAAATGTCAGCTTTATAGCAGTAATAGTCTTTGAGCTAAACATACCGACCGACGAACATATAGACAGACGGGCATGACGAAACTATGAGGTGTCTTAGTTTTGATTGGAACAGTTGTCTCTGTCTTTTTTTTTACGTGTAAAGAGTATAGAAAATAACCACACATTTTAACTTCGTCAATGGTTTGTCGTTTCAATCAAAAACTACAATGAAAGTTTAAAAAAATAACATTATTCACTTTGTATAATCATAACAAATATTGTTGTATATTTTTAAAATTTATCATCATATCAAATCATATACGTGCCCACCGAGGGGCTCGAGCCTACCCTGAATTAGGGCGATCGGGCCTTAGTCGACGCGGGCCCAGTGCTGGTTGGTCGACTTCACACACAACCTGCGAGTTTCTTCGCAGGTGTGTGCAGGTTTCCTTCACCGTAAGAGCGTCGGATATACGTACATATGAAATCTTAATTCGAAATCACATTGGTACGTGGCGGGATTCGAATCACGAAAATTTATACAACATAATTTATATAATTTTATTTTTAAAATTTATACTTTAAAATATTACTCATAACTAGAGTTGAAAGTAACGGTGTGACCTATCTTTGGTTTTTTTTTTATATCGAGCCAAAACTGCTCAATCGTGTTTCTAATAGCTTTCGATTTTAAGGTTATTTTTTTCAACCTTGGGTTTTCTATAGTTTAGGAGTAATTGACGTCAAAAATAACGAAATCTGTAATATTACCGCCTTAATGACATTCAATGATTTTAATGTATAACTTCTCGTGTCATATTGTTTTCGTGTTCTAATGACATAATTTGTTTTATATCAATGATTGTATTTTTAACGTTAATAACTAATGATTGTTTTTTTAAAATGACATGTATATGTAATTACTATTTTATACACAGATAAGAAAATTAAGGTTTTCAATTGTTTAGGAGTAATTGACGTCAAAAATAACGAAAATCTGTAATATTACCGCCTTAACTCTAATACAATGCGATCACGATGAAAAAAAAGTCAATGTATCATAACTGGGATAAGATGGATGGAAAGACTTACCATGATCGTTATGCCTCGCGAGGTCATGTCTATCTATAAACAGGTCGTGATCTCTATCCAGCTCCCAGAACTTACAATATATCACATAAAAATGCTCATAACTGGAACAAATAAAACAAATCATGTTTAATCTCCTTCATCGCTAGCTTCAGTTTTATTTGAACCATAAAACTGATGGTCAATTGGTGTTTACCTAAAATACTGTGTGACTTGATTGATATCTTCCTCGTCTTCGAGCAGCTGGATTACTTGCAGCAGGTTCGCCCTCCGAAGTTCGGGGATCGATATTCTGCCAGACCACGACCGGTTCACGCAGTAAAATATCCTCGCAATCACCTGTAAAATAAATATTTATTTTTTATGAGCGGATCGCAGATGTTTATTTATAGGTTTAGATTTCGTTACTAATGTATTACATTGGTAGGTAAATATAGACTATGAGGTCATGACAATACTGGTAACGATAATGGATATAAATAAATAAAATAAAAATAAATATCCTGGGACAAATCACACATGGTCATCTGACCCCAAATTAGGATTCCCTGTGTTATGGGAGACTGATATACATAATTATAAACGTTTAAATACATACATATATAGGTAGATATTTAACACCCAGACACAGAGCAAACAAATCTGCTCATCACACAAATGTTTGGGGATCGAACCCACAACCCTCGGATCAGTAGTCAAGGGCACTAACCACTGAGCCACCGAGTCGATGAACTTAGGATGGGAGGATAAATGGCAACTCTCTGATGTTAAATATGTCGGTCTGGCTCCGCAAAGTGGTTGCGTTATGTGCTTACAGCGCCTGCAAAACAAATTATCGTGACAAAAAAAAACGATAAGGGAAATGGCTGAGTAAGATATAAACGCTGCTGCCCATCCTCCGGTTTAAATCCCTTAGTCGGCTATTACGACACCTATTGGAAGAGATAGGATAAACGTAGCTTAGGCAGGCCTCCCACTCGGAGGACCGATGACCTGGTGAAGGTCGCGGCAAGCCGCTGGATGCGGGTAGCGCAGAACCGGTTGTCGTGGAAATCTTTGGGAGGGCCTATGTCCAGCAGTGGACGTCCTTCGGCTGATATAATAATGATGATGAGCTAGCCAGGCGGGCTTAGAAAATGGTCTTCCGCCGACTTAACCGAGACACAGAAAGTTAGACTCCGCCGGGAATCGAACCCACGACCTCCTGATGTGAAGCTAATGGACTTCACACCATTACGCCACGAAGTTGGTTAAAGGTTATCTTCCTTCATCAGTCTTTTCTTTACTTTCGAGTGGAAACTCACAGTATGCACGTATCTCGAGTGGAACTCCGTGGCCTCTTTGAGGAACGAGAGGCCAGGGTGTGTGTCTACTACATCCTGCACCAACGGCACGAAGTCCTCCGGAGCCAGGGTGTGGCTCTTCCCCCGTGTCAGGATGTACACGAACCGGGACGCCAGGTCATGGCATTGGGTAGTCATTCTGGAATAAAAAGTAGACACTGAGGTTTTTCAGCTAAGAAACTAGTCACTATACAGTCACAGTGGTATTCTAGGTCTAATCCATCCATAATGAATGAGTAAAGTTCTCGAGTGGCGACCGCGCACCGGAAAACGTGGCGTAGACAGGTTTCCCACTCGGTAGACCGATGACCTGGTGAAGGTCGCGGGAAGCCGCTGGATGCTGGCAGCGCAGAACCGGTCGTCGTGAAAATCCTTGGGGGAGGCTTATGTCCAGCAGTGGACGTCTTTCGGCTGATATGATGATGATGATTAATCTATCCTGGCTAAACATTGTGTATGGCAACATTGTTATTTGGACAACACAGTGATGAGCTAAAAAGTCAAGTTTTACTCCACAATTAAAATAATTATCGAAAAACTTAAATAGATAGGTATAAGATTTTATTTAAAAATAATTTTAATTGTTTCGTATTCCTCCCTTTTATTTGATACCCATATCATGAGGGTGCATAAAAAAATAACTGATCCGCCATCTTTAGGAGTCCACCATATTGGATTTAGAATGACGTCACTCAGCTAACCATGTATTGTAATCCAAACCAAAGTACTAACATACAGTACGGACACTCCCTGCCGCTCTCTAGATTGCGACCTCACCCCCTCGTCACCCAGATTGATACAGATTGGTAACAGTTTGGATGTCGTCGACATCATGTCAAACGTATAGGATTTCACCGCCATTTTGTTCTTTCCGTCATTCGTTTTTTGAAATGTAATTTCTGGCCCGTTATATGAAGTGTCCAGGGTGTGTCCAAACTAAACGTGTATTCAAAATTTCAGCCCGATCGGAAACCAGTAAGTGATTCAATGTAGCTTTCAAGATTTGACCCAAACTAACACAGCTAGTTAAATTTAAGATAAAGGAGAAAACTTCAAATTAAAAGGTAAAACATAAAGCCGCATTGATTATGATCTGATGATGAAAGAGGAAGTTACTGACTCTCGCCAGAAGTCGATGAACTTGTGCCCGTCGACGGGCGCGTGCAGGCTCTGCTGCGTGCACAGGAACAGAGGCATCTTCCAGTAGAGCGGACACTCGCACGCCTTTACGATGTGCTTGAAGCTCTCCCGAGGAACCTGTAGGAGAATATATTTTGGTATGGTTTACTCGTCCTCATATTAACTCATATACGTCCCCACCTTGGGGCTCAAGCCTACCCTGAATTAGGGCGATCGGGTCTTAATCGACCACGCGGGCCCAGTACGGGTTGGTCAACTTCACACAACAACCTTCGAGTTTCTTCGCAGATGTGTGCAGGTTTACTCACGATGTTTTCCTTCATCGTAAGAGCGTCGGATAAACGTACATATGGGGTCGAAATTCGAAAACACATTGGTACGTGGCAGGACTTGAACCACTACCTCCCGGATAGGAGGTAGCGGCCCTTGCCGTTGCGCCATCGACGCTCTTTTTTTTAATTTTTTACTCGTCCACCAGAGATTAAATCGAGTAATTGAAGTTTGTTATTTAGACTATCTAACTGCCTCCGTGGCGCAATGTTTAAGTCCATTAGCTTCACATCAGGAGGTCGCGGGTTCGATTCCCGGCGGAGTCTAACTTTGTAAGACTCGGTTTGGTTGGTTGAAAGGCATTTTCGAAGTCCGCCTAGCTAGCTACCACCATATCTAAGTCTTGCCGCCAAACATCAAATATCAATGTTAATAGCATTGATGTGTTCCGGCTTGAAGATAAGATAGCCTAGCCAGTTCCCCATTGCGTGGGGATTTCTTGGTAAGCCCGCTTCCATCTTCGCCATTTCGTCACTGACCATCAGGTGAGATGATGCCAAAGGCTAAATTATAAAAAAAAAACGAATTGTGTACATAAAAAAAAAAGATTTTGCTCTAAGGTGTAACAACAAAGAAGCATTTTTTTTTATTCACAATTGGTAAACCCTTGACACTAGCGCTGCCAATGAAATAATATAAAATTAAATAATTAAAAATTGTTTATTAGGTCACTTTTAACAACATCTTATAATAGAGGTTGATACCTCCTTTTAAGTTTTTTTGTAAACGTGTGTCAGGAGGACTCGCACTTCCATAACAAAAGTCTGATAATAAACAATGTGAACACATATAAACAAGATATTAAGGAAACAAAAATGTATGTGTATCTATGTTTTGTGTTTATTTTAAGTGTTTGTGTAACGAAGTGTGTTGTTTGTGTGTGTGTGGTGTGTATGTGTGTTTGAGTGTGGTGTGTGTGTGTGTGCGTGCGTGTGGGTGTGAATAATAAAAAAATAATAAAAATATAAATAGAACAATAATCAAATATATAAAAATGAATCGCAAAATGTGTTGGTAAGCGCATAACTCGAGAACGGCTGGACCGATTTCGCTAATTCTTTTTTTGTCGAGTTCGTTATTGTCAGGAGAAGGTTTTATGTAGGGTAGGGTAGGGTAGTGTAGTGTAGTGTAGGGTAGGGTAGTGTAGTGTAGTGTAGGGTAGGGTAGTGTAGGGTAGGGTAGGGTAGTGTAGTGTAGGGTAGTGTAGTGTAGTGTAGGGTAGTGTTGGGTAGTGTAGTGTAGTGTATGTAGGGTAGGGTAGGGTAGTGTAGGGTAGGGTAGTGTAGGGTAGGGTAGTGTAGTGTAGGGTAGAGTAGTGTAGGGTAGGGTAGTGTAGTGTAGGGTAGAGTAGTGTAGGGTAGGGTGGTGTAGGGTAGGGTAGAGTAGTGTAGGGTAGTGTAGGGTAGGGTAGGGTAGTGTAATGTAAGGCGTCACGTAGTTCGCCGGGACAGCTAGTAATAATATAAATTAATAATTTACTCATTCGGCCACTTTTAGCAGTTTTGCTAAAATTAACTTGTCGCTAAAATTCATCAATGATATTATCCACTATCCCAGATATCATTTCCGGTGAATTTATCAATATCAATACGATGTTTATGGAGATAATGTAACGACCCATTGTGTGGTGTCTTTTCCTTTCCTGCTGTGCAATTATAGCCTTCCGGCTAACGGATCTGTGGGAACTTAACGATCATGGTTTATAGTTTAAAAGCTGGCATTCATTGCTATCATATCAATCATAATGGCTCTATCTAGAATCTAGTCCAGGTTCCTGGTTCTTGTACTGGAAGTGGAGTAATTGTACGCTTCAGGCAGCTGGGGCAGCAATCAGGTATTAACGGTCCGTGACTACTGACCAGTGTCCAGGTCTGTGACAATTTTAATTACCTGGGAGTCTCTAGGACTTTGATGAAAGTGTAGTGTGATTAGAAATCAAAATAATTAAAAAAAATATATTAATTTGAAGAAAATATTAAAAAAAATGTATAAAAATTTCAAAAATAAATATTAAAAATCTATGTATATATAGATATATCGTCTTCCCCCTCCACGCGCCCGTAACGCTTTTTCGTGACAGAAGAAATTCTAATAGCCCGTCTTTATAGAAGTTTCCCTTCAAAAATAGGATCATTTTATCTCTTTATTTTTAGGGTGGTAAAATTATAAACAAAAAAAATACATTCTCGGAAAACTGTCATCCTTATTACTGGTAATTCAATAAAATAGTAAAACTAATAAACTTTTCTAAGGATCCAAGCTATCCAATTGTTATATTATAAAGTCGTTTTGGAGAAAGCGAAAAGCATTCTTAAGGGTCCCCAGGACGCTTGAGTTTCCATAATATAAAAACCGGCCAAGTGCGAGTCGGACTCGCGCACGAAGGATTCCGTACCAATGTCTATAAAAATATTAATTTTATTTTAATTTACTTAATTATTTTTTTTAAAGAAAATAATACAACTAATATTCTGTGAATATTTCAAGAGTCTACCTGTTGCCGTTATCAATATCGAGCAAAAACGAGCAAAAAATCACGTTTGTTGTATGGGAGCCCCCCTTAAATATTTGTTTTATTTTTATCTAATTATTTATTTTTAAAGTGAATATATAATTAAATCCAATCTATCTTCACGTCCCAAATACCGCAGTGTCTCAAGACTAAGGTCTTTGACCAGTGTGTGTTGCCAGTGATGACTTACGGAACTGAGACATGGTCGCTTACTATGGGCCTCATAAGAAGGCTCAAGGTCACCCAAAGGGCAATGGAGCGTGCTATGCTCGGAGTTTCTCTGCGTGATCGAATCAGAAACGAGGAGATCCGCAGGAGAACTAAAGTAACCGACATAGCTCACAGAATCACTAAACTGAAGTGGCAGTGGGCAGGGCACATAGCTCGTAGAACAGATGGCCGATGGGGCAGTAAAGTTCTTGAGTGGCGACCGCGCACCAGAAAACGTAGCGTAGGCAGGCCTCCCACGCGGTGGACCGATGACCTGCTGAAGATCGCGGGAAGCCGATGGATGCAGGCAGCGCAGGACCGGTCGTCGTGGAAATCCTTGGGGGAGGCCTTTGTCCAGCAGTGGACGATTTGTGGCTGACATGATGATGATGATGATATAACTAAATATTCTGTGAATATTTCAAGCGTCTACCTGTTGCCGTTATCAATATCGAACAAAAACGAGCAAAAAAATCACGTTCGTTGTATGGGAGCCTCCTTAAATAGTAATCCTATTCTGTTTTTTAGTATTTGTTGTTATAGCGGCAACAGAAATATATCATCTGTGAAAATTTTAACTGTCTAGCTATCACGGTTCATGAAATACAGCCTGGTGACAGACGGACAGACAGACAAACAGACAGACGGACGGACAGCGAACTCTCAGTAATAGGGTCCCGTTTTCACCCTTCGGGTACGGAACCCTTAAATCTACATGCCGGATTGAATCGAAACTTTGATAATACATTGAGTAGACACATATCGATGTTTGTAATAAGTTTTCATCGTAGTAAATTGAAACGTAACTAAAAGAAGCCTTAAAATTAGTTTTGTACTGAAAGTTTGAATCTTCTTTTATTTTTTCCCGTTTTATATTAGTACATCGAAAAATAATTACAAACATCGATATGTGTCTACTCAATGTATTTTCAAAGTTTGGATTCAATCCGACATGTAGTTTTTATATCAAAGCGAAACTACGTTTGTATGGAAACTTGAGCCTCCAATCAAACATCCATACATACAAACTTTCGCGTTTATAATATTAGTAAGGATGTAATAGACTAATGTCGACGCCATAATTCGAGAGACAACTTTGACAATTCGTTTTGCACAAGTGTTGCCATAGTTAGGGTAGTGCTGTTCGTATCGATATTTAAAAAAATACGGCTTTGGATACCAGTGCTGTTTATCCATTAGTTACGGTGAAATAATCAAATTTAATATTTTACATTACAATGTAAGATATAAACATAGATACTAACCAACGACGATTATTAAAGACGTTTGTTTTGATTGGCCTCACCGCTATACGTATATTTGAGCGAATGACACTATGGCCGGCATCAAGTGCGATAACCAAGGTAGCACTACGACACTCCATACAAAGTGGCAAGACGCATGCAATTACAAATTGCATCTCTTTCTAACCTTGATAGGGTTGACACTTGTGTAATATTACTGATTGAGATGGAAATAGGAGTACGGAGTAGATTGAGATACTAAGAAAATTTATTATTTAATGATGCCGGGAAATATTTCATACAATTCTTGAGCCAGAATTTATGTATCTAGTCGGTCGGCGTCGGCGCGACGACGATGGGGACAAAGTATGCAGTATGCAGGTAGCTGAAGATAAACAAAACGCGGTGCGTACTTGTCAATGTCAACCGTAGTGCGATAGATTTCGTAATAATAAATAAATAAGGTTAAAATACGGGATTAAACCTTTAATTTTAACGGTTTAAACCTGTGGCGCACAACACTAGTCCACATCGTGCCCAACACTATCCGCGAACCCGTCCAGACCACAACGGCGGAGAGGAAGGCGCGCGGGGCAATCGTCGCGCCACCGGCTCCCATTCTCCGGCGGCCAGCGCAGTGTGTGCTGCTAAACCGTTCTCGCGCAAGATCTAAGTCAGCTGATCCGTTGCACCTACTTATAATCTTAGATTTCCTTATAATATTGTCTTTCTCAAGTTTCATCTAATACATACCAATTTCCAAGTGTTATCAGTTAGTTTCATTTGTGTAGTGAATAGACGATCCTACATTATTGGTGACCGCCGCGTTTAACATGCCAAACGAACACGATACGAACAATAGTGCTAACGGCGATAACAAGATCGGAATGCAGAATAAAGATGGAAATGCTTGTGGTACTAGTGTTGAGCGCGTTTCGGTTAGACTACCCGCATTTTGGCCAGAAGAACCAGATGTTTGGTTTGCGCAAGCTGAAGCCCAGTTTAAAATCTCTGGAGTGAAGGACGAGTCAACAAAGTTCTACCATGTCATCGCACAGCTGGACCACAAGTATGCCCGTGAAGTGAAAGACATTATCAAAAATCCGCCTAAGGATAACATGTATGACAAGCTTAAGCAAGAACTTATCAAGCGTCTTTCGAGTACCCGCGAACAGCAAATGCGTCAACTTCTAACCCACGAAGAGTTAGGTGATCGGAAGCCGTCGCAATTTTTACGACACTTACGGACATTAGCAGCAGATGGCGTTAGTGACGATTTTCTTCGAAGCCTCTGGTCAAGCCGGCTACCTACGCACGTTCAAGCCATTATTGCGTCGCGGAAATCCGCGAGCCTTGATGACATTGCAGAGTTAGCGGACACAATTTGTGAAGTCGCACCTACCCTCAATAATCGAGTAGCGAGTACTTCTGCGGATACTTACGACGGTTTGTTACAAAGGTTGGATGACATAATTTCCAAACGCATTCAGCATGAACTGTCCAAGCAGATATCGCAGCTCAATATTCGCAGCAGCCGTCCTTCTCGTCGCGACAGTTCAAGGTCAAGGTCGGGAAGCCGCAAACGAAGCAGAAGCAGGACCCCAGGTATGTGCTGGTTTCATAGTATGTTCGGAAAGAAAGCCAGGAATTGCACACAACCTTGCAATTACCAATCGGTAAACAACCACGGCAGTCAATAGAGGCGGCAAACGACTGTCGATCCGCTACCAGCCGCCTATTTGTCACTGACAAGAAGACTAAAATACAATACCTGATAGATACCGGCTCCGACCTTTGTGTACTACCACGCCAATACCTACGCCATTTTAGAGAGGCGACTGGTTACTAATTAACTGCTGCAAATGGCACTGTCATAGATACCTACGGAACATTCACGATGCACCTGGACCTAGGACTAAGGCGTGATTTCGTATGGAACTTTGTGGTGGCCAACGTGAACAAACCAATCATCGGCGCTGACTTTATCTCACACTACGGCCTTCTTGTTGATTGCAGAAACAGACGACTTCTGGACAGCCTGACTACTTTATCTTCTGCTGGATCGCTCCGAAACTGTCAACTGTCTAGCATCAAGGTCATCACAGGTGATAGCGAGTATCATAAGCTGATGGCTCATTTTCCGAATCTTACGAAGCCTTCTGGATTACCACGTGAGGTAAAACACTCAACAGTTCACTATATCAGAACTACACCTGGACAACCTGTATTCTGCCGTCCACGTCGCCTAGCACCTGATCGTAAGAAGATTGCACAGGAATAGTTCGAGGAGATGGTACGTAATGGTACAGCTCGTCGATCAGACTCACCTTGGGCATCTGCATTACACCTGGCACCCAAAAAGGATGGTTGGAGACCATGCGGTGATTACCGTGCCCTCAATGCACGCACAATACCCGATCGATACCCTATCAGGCACATTGAGGACTACTCACACCGGCTTGCTGGCTGCACTATCTTCTCCAAGATTGACCTGGTAAAAGCTTATAACCAGATCCCAGTTTTTCCCGAGGATATTCCGAAGACAGCAATCACAACTCCTTTCGGTTTGTTCGAGTTCCCCTTTATGTCGTTCGGTCTGCGGAACGCCGCACAGACTTTCCAGCGTTTTCTCGATGAAGTTCTGCGAGACCTGGACTTCTGCTTCTCTTATATCGACGACATATTGGTGTTCTCAGCTAATCAAGACGAACACCTGGAACACCTGGAACAACTTTTTCAACGTCTGGAAGAATATGGCATGCTCATAAATGAAGGAAAATGCTCTTTTGGACAAAATGAGGTAACCTTCCTTGGATTCCTTGTTTCTGCAGAAGGTACCCGACCAATACATGACAAAATCAAGGTCATTCAAGAATTTCCACCTCCAAAGACGGTGAATGGCCTGCGAAGATTTCTTGGGATGCTGAACTTTTATCGGCGTTTCATCCCGCACGCTGCTATTGTCCAAGCTCCACTTCACGACATGCTGTCAGGACCTAAAATAAAAGGTACACATCCACTTACCTGGTCTCCCTAACTTTTAGAAGCCTTTGAAGACTGCAAAACCAGTATAACTCGGTCGACTCTTCTCGCACACCCTGTGATGAATGCACCGCTTGCCCTCGTGACCGATGCCTCAAACACGGCCTTGGGTGCGGTACTCCAACAACTAGTAGAAGGATGTTGGCAACCCCTCGCATTTTTCTCTAAGAAGATGAGTAAGTCACAGCAGTTATACAGCGCTTACGATAGAGAACTACTCGCTATCTATGAGAGTGTAAAGCATTTTCGATACATGGTCGAAGGTAGGCACTTCGTGATTTATACGGACCACAAACCCATTACCTTCGCCTTCCAACAGAAAGACCGTCAATGCTCTCCGAGGCAGTTCAACCATCTGGACTTTATCTCCCAATTCACCACGGACATCAGATACATTGCTGGCAAAGATAATATACCTGCCGACACCCTCTCCAGGATAGAAGCCATATCTAGTCCACCTGAATTCTCTACCATAGCAAAAGCACAACAGAATGACTCCGAACTCCAAGATCTTCTGTCTTCTGGATCCTCTTCTTTGAAGTTGGAGCAGGTACCAGTACCAGGTACAAACGTTACGCTGCACTGTGACGTTTCTCTGCCGAGGCCTCGTCCTTTCATCACAAAGGAGCTGCGTCGCCAGATATTCACTGCTCTTCATTGCCTTAGCCATCCAGGATCCAAATCCACCACGAAGCTCATCACTGAACGGTTCGTATGGCCTTCAGTTCGTAAAGACATTCGTACGTGGGTTCAACAATGCTCAGACTGCCAACGTTCAAAAGTCCAGCGTCATACTTCATCTTCTACTGGAAACTTTAAGCTGCCTTCTGCACGATTCAACCACGTTCATATCGACCTGATTGGTCCATTGCCGCCATCCAGCGATTTCAAGTATTGCTTAACAGCCATTGACCGATATACTCGATGGCCGGAAGTCAAACCTTTGCAAGATATCTCTGCTGACACTGTAGCCAGGGCGTTCTACGAGATGTGGATTTCAAGATTCGGTTGTCCAGAAGTCGTAACGACCGACCAGGGACGACAGTTCAACTCACGTCTATTTAAATCTTTGACAGATCTCTGTGGAATCCAGCTTCGCCACACGACTGCTTACCACCCGCAAGCGAACGGCATGGTGGAGCGTCTTCACAGAACCCTAAAAACTGCTATCATGGCCCACGGCGAGACGAGATGGACTGATATTTTACCAGTTGTCCTCCTCGGCATCAGGACTGCTTGGAAAGCTGACTTGCAGTGCTCCGTAGCAGAGATGGTTTATGGTGAGACCTTGAGGATACCTGGTGAGTTCTTTAAAACTACACACACCCAAGACACCATACAACCACCAGATTTCATCGTTCAGCTCAAGGAACAAATGTCTCGCTTACAACCACAGCATGCCTCAAGACATGCGAAGGACACAGTTTTCGTACACAACGACTTAAAGACAGCTACTCACATTTTCCTACGAAAAGATGCACTTCGCAGAGCCTTGGAACCTCCATACTCTGGACCTCATCGAGTCCTTAGCAGAACAGATAAGACAGTCACTGTGGAATTGCCTAGAGGACCAGTGCCCGTTTCAATTGACAGAGTAAAGCCCGCCTACATCCATAATGAAAACAAAGATTCGCCCGCCAACACGCAACTAACCAATTTGCCTACTCCAGCCAAAACCACACGTTTTGGCCGAGTAGTCAGATTCCCTGATTGCTTTTCGGCAGGTCTTTCCATCTCCGAGGGGGGTGGTGTGGCGCACAACACTAGTCCACATCGTGCCCAACACTATCCGCGAACCCGTCCAGACCACAACGGCGGAGAGGAAGGCGCGCGGGGCAATCGTCGCGCCACCGGCTCCCATTCTCCGGCGGCCAGCGCAGTGTGTGCTGCTAAACCGTTCTCGCGCAAGATCTAAGTCAGCTGATCCGTTGCACCTACTTATAATCTTAGATTTCCTTATAATATTGTCTTTCTCAAGTTTCATCTAATACATACCAATTTCCAAGTGTTATCAGTTAGTTTCATTTGTGTAGTGAATAGACGATCCTACAAACCTGTCCGTAAATGTTTATAGGTGTGCGTGAACTCTTGATAGGGTTGACACTTGTGTTGTGTACAACAATAGTACTGATTGAGATTGGAATGGCAGTACGGAGTAGATTGAGATACTGAGAAAATTTATTATTAAATGATGCCGGGAAATGTTTCATACAACTCTTAAGGCAGAATTAATCAGCTAGTCTGTCGATGGCGTGAAGTATGCAGGATGCAGGTAGCCAGCAGCATTAGTAGTATCTTTGAAAGCACGATCTCCACCGTCCGGACGGCACGGCAACGGATTTTTATACTGTCAATATTACAAAGCCAGGCAGATTCCACGTCCCAATAAACATACAAATTAAAATAAAAAAACAACCTTTTTTGAAGTCAGGTGAAACCATAAACTTTGAGCTAGAAAAAGACTTATAAGTAACTAGATTAAGTCAATATTATGCAATCTATGCCGCGTCCCTAAATAATCATTTTGAACGAAATTCTCGTGTTTTGGAATAGGGTCATAATATGATCTTGACATGTTTATGCTTTTTTTAGAAATATCAAATTTTAAACCCCCTCATTATATTCCCGAGTATAGATCTCAATCACAGTCTCTAAGTGAAACCGGTTGGCGAAACTAATTGATTTTGTGGAACAAGTTTGTGTTTGAGTAATCTATACTGAGGATGGCGTTTTACTACGAAAAACGCCAATTGCAACAACAATATTCCCGAATTTGATCGAAAATTCCGACTTAACAAACCATATAGTCGAGTCGATACTGTCTATCGATATCGGCCACATCACTATTTAATTTCGTCTAACCCTGGTAACCCTTTATCTGTCACTTACTTGTCAAACTTGTCTCTCGAATTATGGCGTCGACTTTAGACGTTTATAAAATAAATAAATATTCTGGGACAAATCACACATGGTCATCTGGCCCCAAAGTAGGATTCCCTGTGTTATGGGAACCAGAGACTGATATACATACTTATTTATTATATATACGTTTCATCATTACAGCTCATATACGTCCCCACCGAGGGGCTCGAGCCTACCCTGAATCAGGGCGACTAGGCCTTAGTCTACCACGCGGGCCCAGTGCGGGTTGGTCGACTTCACACACAACCTTATATACGTTGAAATACATACATATATAGATATTTACCACCCAGACACAGAGCAAACAAATCTGCTCATCACACAAATGTTTGCCCTGGGTGGGGATCGAACCCACAACTCTCGAATCAGTAGTCAAGCGCACTAACCACTGAGCCACCGAGTCATTTATTTTCTACTAGCTTATGCCCGCGGCTTCGCCCGCGTGAACATCGTTTTTGCGACTGACAACATGAATTTTCTCCAGATCCCTCGGGAACTATGTCAGGATATGCTTATTAGTAAATCGTGTCATTTCCCACCGCCTCAACCATCTCTGTGCAAAAAATCACACAATCCATTGTTCCGTTGCGATATTAAAGAAATTAACCAAAAAAGAGTACATTTTCAGTAACCTCAGGAATTGCATCGCGCTATGCTATTTTCACGAGATAAAAAGTAGCCTATGTCCTTCCTCGTGACACAGGCTACCCGCATGCTAAATTTCATTTAGATTGGTCAAGGGGTTGAAGCGTGAAAAGGTAACAAACAAACACAGTTTCACATTTATAATATTATAGTAAGGATTTACAACTCGTTTATGTACTCATGTATACAGAGATTTGTTACCATAGATGGGTTATGCACTAACAAACCATATTTGAAAATCGAATCCATTTACACACACATTATAATAGGTACCTACCGAATGCTACTAAGAAAAGAGATGCCAATTGGCATCTTTTTTTTTCTTCACTTTTAGGATGCATGTAACCTATCTACCTCCCCTTATATATAGCATATCTCTGCATGTATATGGTATTTTCGTTCATCTATCTGGTTCTTTCCCTGAACATTATTTTAGTCTTCACACTTGGCCGGCTTGTGGGTCGGGTTCGTTTACACCGACCCACTTTGTATCGCTTAATTAGTCGTACGCCATATTTGTCGTGGTCACGCTCTTCCCGTGGGCCATCGGGACAACCGACTTCCTCTTTACGTACTCGTTAAGCTCAGGAGTGTTAATATGTTCTCAAAAAAAAGTTTACAATAAGGGTTGGCAATAAATTGTTAAATTTTTTTTTTTAAAATGAAGCATTCATTTGTTTTCATTCTCACTAGGGCATTTTTATCGCCTTCGACTAATTATCTACAGCTATTAGTATTCCTATTCGCCGAATAGTGTTGAATGAGTCGAACGCGTCTAATGTACGGAATATTTTTATTTGCAAACCAAACTAATCACCTATCGATTTATTTTCATCATTTATTTATGACTAGCTGACCCGACGAACTTCGTACCACCTTACACTACACTACCCTACCCTACACTACACTACCCTATACTACACTACCCTACCCTACACTACACTACACTACACTACCCTAACCTACCCTACCCGACATAAGACCCTTCTTCTCCTGACAATAATGAACTCAACAAAAAAAGAATTATCGAAATCGGTCCAGCCGTTCATGCGTGATGCGGTGACCAAGGAGGGGAAATAGAGATTCATTTTTATATACAGGTGTGGTGATACTTTAAGGTGGGCTTGTACTCATCAAACTGAGCAACTTTTGTTCTGTAACTTTACTGAAATCGCGAAATTTTTATTGGATTTTTCATACAAAACCGTTTAATACGAAAAAAAAAGCGATTTCAGCAAAGTATCAACACACCTTTATGTTACAACATGTATATAGACAATCATGTAGAAAAATACTGATTACACATCAAATTATCTATCCTTCTCAACTGGACTAGAGTTGAGCGAGCGAATCGAGCGATAATAGGTTCGGTTAGGTTTGATTGATAACACTTATAGCCAAGCGAGGCTCCCACCTCTTAGGTGGCGGATCTGACTTACGAAAATATAAAACAGTTTTGCTTATACCAGAAAAACGCTATACTTGTAACGCGGCACGCTGTTAAGCGTTCTTTTTTTATTCGACCTTCTTTTTGTTCCATTTATTTCTTTTCCACGCATGCGTTGACACATGTGACTTTTCACTCAAAAACTAAAAATTCGATCATGCAATATTTTCACAATTAAACTAAATTAATTTATTTAAACTGATACTTTTTTTTTGTTTATTCACAATTGGTAAACCCTTGACAACATCTCACCTGGTGGTAAGTGACGATGCTGCCGAAGATGGAAGCGGGCTTACCAAGATTCCCCAACGCAATGGGGAACTGGCTATCTTATCTTCATGCCGGAACACACCAATGATATCAACATTGATATTTGGCGGCAAGACTTAGATAAGATGGTGGTAGCTAGCCAGACGGGCTTAGAAAATGCCCTACCACCAACCAAACCGAGTCTTACAATTGACCCCGCCGGGAATCGAACCTGCGACCTCCTGTGTAAAGCCAATGAGCTTTGCCTCTGAGCAAAAGTACACTCTTTTAAAAGTCCCATCTCGGGTCTTATATTTCTATTATATTTACTACTACTGAAGTCGTGCTACATACTTTTAGGTAAATAGCCGTACGCTATGAACTTAAATTGTTGCTTAATCCTACTAATATTATAAATGTTAAAGTTTGTATGTATGTTACTCTACCACGCTACAACCACTGGACGAATTGGAATGAAACTTGGCACATATTTAGTTTAGGTCCTGGAATAGGACATAGGCTACTTTTTACCCCCGGGAAAATCGAAAACAACGCGGGCGTAGCCGCGGGCGGATGGCTAGTCTTATTAATATGTAAATTTGTTTGATTATTTATTTCTTTGTTACCTTTTAACACCTCAACCAATCTTGATGAAATTTAGCATGCGGGTAGCCTGTGTCATGGGTAATGGACATAGGCCACTTTTGATCTCGTGGAAATAGCATGGTCCTATATAGTTCGTGAGGGAACTTAAAAAAAAGCTCTTTTTTGGTTGATTTCCTTAACATCGCAACGGAGCAACGGATTGTAGTGATTTTTTGCACAGAGATGGTTGAGGGGGTGGGAAATGACATAGCAGACTACTACTACTAATTAGTATGACCCAAGATAGTTCCTCGCTCGCAATATAGCAACGAATGGACGTGATTTTTTGCATAGAAATAGTTGAGGGCATGGGAAGTGACACAGAAATAGCCCGATACAGTTCCCGAGGGATCTGGAGTAAACTCCTATCTACGCTCGCGAGCTGCTTGCGGCTCACGCACCACTCACCCTCAAAGACAGTCATAAAAACGATGCCAATGCGAGCAAAGCCGCGAGCAAAAACAAGTTAATTATACTATAAAGTAAGTATTTTGTTGTGTAATCACTAACTTTGATAAAAATTGGGATTCTTTTATCACGTTTTTTTTCGCTTTAGGATTAAATACTACCCCTACGCTCGCGAGCTGCTTGCGGCTCACGCACCACTCACCCTCAAAGACAGTCATAAAAACGATGCCAATGCGAGCAAAGCCACGAGCAAAAACAAGTTAATTATACTATAAAGTAAGTATTTTGTTGTGTAATCACTAACTTTGATAAAAAATGGGATTCTTTTATCACGTTTTTTTTCGCTTTAGGATTATATACTACCCCTACGCTCGCGAGCTGCTTGCGGCTCACGCACCACTCACCCTCAAAGACAGTCATAAAAACTATGCCAATGCGAGCAAAGCCACGAGCAAAAACAAGTTAATTATACTATAAAGTAAGTATTTTGTTGTGTAATCACTAACTTTGATAGAAATTGGGATTCTTTTATCACGTTTTTTTTCGCTTTAGGATTAAATACTACCCCTACGCTCGCGAGATGCTTGCGGCTCACGCACCCCTCACCCTCAAAGACAGTCATAAAAACGATGCCAATGCGAGCAAAGCCGCGAGCAAAAACAAGTTAATTATACTATAAAGTTAGCATTTTGTTGTGTAATCACTAACTTTGATAAAAAATGGGATTCTTTTATCACGTTTTCTTTCGCTTTAGGATTAAATACTACCCCTACGCTCGCGAGCTGCTTGCGGCTCACGCACCACTCACCCTCAAAGACAGTCATAAAAACGATGCCAATGCGAGCAAAGCCGCGAGCAAAAACAAGTTAATTATACTTTAAAGTAAGTATTTTGTTGTGTAATCACTAACTTTGATAAAAATTGGGATTCTTTTATGACGTTTTTTTTCGCTTTAGGAATAAATACTACCCCTACGCTCGCGAGCTGCTTGCGGCTCACGCACCACTCACCCTCAAAGACAGTCATAAAAACGATGCCAATGCGAGCAAAGCCGCGAGCAAAAACAAGTTAATTATACTATAAAGTAAGTATTTTGTTGTGTAATCACTAACTTTGATAAAAATTGGGATTCTTTTATCACGTTTTTTTTCACTTTAGGATTAAATACTACCCCTACGCTCGCGAGCTGCTTGCGGCTCACGCACCACTCACCCTCAAAGACAGTCATAAAAACGATGCCAATGCGAGCAAAGCCGCGAGCAAAAACAAGTTAATTATACTATAAAGTAAGTATTTTGTTGTGTAATCACTAACTTTGATAAAAGTTGGGATTCTTTTATCACGTTTTTTTTCGCTTTAGGATTAAATACTACCCCTACGCTCGCGAGCTGCTTGCGGCTCACGCACCACTCACCCTCAAAGACAGTCATAAAAACGATGCCAATGCGAGCAAAGCCGCGAGCAAAAACAAGTTAATTATACTATAAAGTTAGTATTTTGATGTGTAATCACTAACTTTGATAAAAATTGGGATTCTTTTATCACGTTTTTTTTCGCTTTAGGATTAAATACTACCCCTAAAATATTGGATCTGACAATTTTTACGCGTAGCTTTTGTTTATTTTTTTTTATCTTTTTAACCTGACATCAGTTGGTCCACTTATTTTCAGGTCAAAGGCAAACACTTATTTTCCACCGCTTTGTAAATAATATTTTTTTTTTAACACCACAAAATTTTATTTAAACCGAACCAAACACTAATTAAAAATTACAGATCTCGTGCCCCTTACGACCTTCTGGTATACTGAAAATGACCTTAGTAAACAAAACAAAAAATTTATTTTGTGTAACAAAGTATATTGCAATTTTATAAGAACATATCGTTAAAAGCTATTGGGTAGTATAGCATTGTTATATGAAATGAGCATCGGTGGCGCAATGGAAAGGGCCGCTACCTCCTGTCCTACCTATAGGAATTATGGACATCAATGAAAGACCTGAATTTATGTAAAATGAATTCAAGATTATTTATTTAATTATATTTGAAAGGTGTGTGTAGGTGCACAGTCAAACCAGGCAGGGGCCGAGAAAGAAGTAACGTATATCGGAGCCAGACTCACAAAACAAAGGATTATTATTATGAAGTTAATATAAACAAATTGCGTAAAAGAGAAAGACTACCTGTAGTTAGAAAGAGAGCGTATTTATTTTTGTATATTCCAACACTACCAATGTCCTGTGTACCAATGTGTTTTCGAATTTAGATTTCATATGTGCGTTTATCCGACGCTCTTACGGGAAAGGAAACATCGTGAGTAAACCTGCACGCGCTTGCGGAGAAACTCGCAGGTTGTGTGTGAGGTCGACCAACCCGCACTGGGCCCGCGTTGTCTACTAAGGCGCGATATCGCCATAATTCAGGGTAGGCTCGATCCCCTCGGTGAGGACGTATATGAGCTGGTATGACGATGAAATGAAGATCTGTGTTGTAGGATCATTAGTTTCCGAGATATTTTTTTTAAGTTTGACAGCTGTCAACTGAAATGTAGATCTTGAGGAGTTCTATCATTTCTCCTCAGATATATAGCCCTTCATTCAGACCTTGCAATTACATTTCACAAGCTGTTACTAAGCTTATATAAATTCTGCAAAAAAAAAGCATGAAATTCTAGGTTAGAATCAGAGATATGCTATATATAAAGGGAGGTAGATAGGTTACATGCGTCTAAAAAGTGAAGCAAAAAAAAGATGCCAATTGGCATCTCTTTTCTTAGTAACATTCGGTGCAATGGAAGGGAACTACCTATAACATTGTGTGTGTAAATGGCTTCGATTTTCAAATGTTGTTTGTTAGTGCATAACCGTTACATGCGTCTAAAAAGTGAAGCAAAAAAAAGATGCCAATTGGCATCTCTTTTCTTAGTAACATTCGGTGCAATGGAAGGGAACTACCTATAACATTGTGTGTGTAAATGGCTTCGATTTTCAAATGTTGTTTGTTAGTGCATAACCCATCTATGGTAACAAATCTCTGGTTAGAATAGACTTAATTGACATACTTAGAACTGCATTGTATAAAATATATGTAAGTATTAAAAAGTTATTCCAATTTATTAAATACTTGTTAATCTTGTGAAAAAATACCTATTTGTCGACGTAACAGTTGATAACTCGTAAGTTCAAATACCTACGTACCTATAAAGATGATTTGCGTCTACTATTTAAACGACCTACTTTTCGCACTTTAGTTGCCCAAACCCAAATCTGCCATGTTTCGACGACGCGACGCCTTACGGGGTCGATCGCGAGATTACCTCATTCCCCTGTTCCCTACTTCCGCTATGGTACCCCTGTTCCCTGTACCCCATAGGCGGCCGTGAGACGGCGGGGTCAACGGCCGAGAAACTAGGTCACGCCTAGTCGGGATTGGGATTCGACTCCCGGACTATTTATAACGCGGACAGGGCGCGATGGACGGCTCGGTTTGACAACGCGTGATGCGAGCGAGTGACCGCCGCCGTCGGATGGAGTTTGAAATTTTGCGTTGACAAGCTTATATGATTATGTGACATCGTTGTGACTGACTTACAGGGTGCGCAGTGCGCGAGCCGCTAAGCGGCTCGCGAGCGTGGACATGACTTTTCTCCAGATTCCTCGGGAACTACGTCAGGATATGCTTATTAGTAAATCGTGTCATTTCTCACCCCCAGTGCAAAAAATAACACAATCCATTGTTCCGTTGCGATGTTAATTAACCAAAAAGAGTATATTTTCAGTTCCATCGGGAATTGCATCGGGCTATGCAATGTTCACGGGATAAAAAGTAGCCTATGTCCTTCCTTGTGACACAGGCTACCTGCATGCCAAATTTCATTAAGATTGGTCAAGGCGTTGAAGCGTGAAAAGGTAACAAACAAACACAGTTTCACATTTATAATATTATATTATATTATAGTAAGGATAGTAAGGATTTTATGTGTTTACAACAACCTCCCTATCCAAACTTGTTCAAATTTTTGTTTCGAATATACATTGACCGAATGGCTACAAAACAAATGTTACTATTCAGTAAAATAATTTTTTAGCGACAAAAATTGATGATTGTTCGTAAAACCCAGGTTATATTATAATATGTATATTTGCATGCCATTGATGGTGGGACATAAGATACCTTTTTAAGAACACCATTATTTAACTATGTTCTGGCAAATAAATGCTTTGTAATGACTTGACTTAAAAAAAAAATACAATGAGCGTTTTTCGGACAATAGGTCTTTTTTATCTATAAAATTTTGGTTTAAAGCTTTAAATTAAACAATGATATTAATGTAAAAAAAACTGAGTTGTTTCGGAGACAAGAGAGAAGGGGAATAAAGGGGACGAAATGCTCGATGTTCGTATATTTTCCTTATACGCATTTAAAAACTAGTTGCAAAAATATATACTGTATATCTATTCTTTATAACGAACCCTTTTATTGGATATGTCATTATATGATTGAATGAATTGTATTCTTGTAACTTTTCAATATGTTCTCCAAAATTGATATTTGTCCATTTATGCTATTACGTCCGAGAGGGTATGTTCAAGTCAAATAAACTCTATATAAAAAAACGAGACCTACAGTACTCGCATATGATGTGTAACATGTGACAAAATACTTATGAAATTAATTAATTATCGGGTCGTACATTCATGGGCCGACCCTTCGAATAGTAGTATGTCATCTTTGCCTTTTCCATCACACTAGGCAAACGTATTTGATTCATTTGTTAACCAAACAACCGATTTTGAAATAATTTTATATCGATAGTCGGATGACGTATATCTGTGTCGGTATCGTATTACTATTTTGAAAAACGAAACAGGAATCCATTATTAACCAATAAACGAAACAGGAATCCGTTACCAATAAACTTGTTTTCAACGGAAAAGGAGTTTTCCGTTGAAAACAAGTTTATTGGTAACGGATTCCTGTTTCGTTTTTTTAAAAAAGTAATGCGATAACGACACAGATAACATCATCCGATTATCGATACAAAATTATATCAAAATCGGTTGTTTGGTTAACAAATGAATCAAATACTACGTTCGTATGGGATTTATGAACTCCAGCGGACTCTTAAGTTGGTACTCCAACTGTCCCTAATCTTAATAAGCTTTGCCTAGTTCGATCAGTGAACTAAGCTTCCAGTTTGTTAGTGAATGGACGCCTGTTCTCACAGTAATGAGTCTGTATCGTCAACTCACTTATCTGATTTATAGCGTTAGGTAGTGCACAGGCTAGGCCAGAGGTGGACAAAGTACGGCCCGCGAAGGCCTTTAATACGGCCCGCCTACCTTTCTAAAATAGGAGTGAGAAAAAAAAATTAAAATATATCGTCGACATATGAAAATAGGTGTAGAAAATTTCAGCTGTCATTGATATATCTTATTGAGTTTTACGTAATTGTTGTTCCAGGACACGCGCGAGACTTATATAATTAAAGTCATTGAAAAACTTGTTCATTTGTGTATACAGGAAAAATAATTTAACTCACTTTCCGCGATTGAAATCTATGTCACCGTGCACCTAACTGAACGAATTCAGTAAATTTAAAAAAGCTACACAAATGATTCAAAATGAAGTTCAAGGTCTTAATAAATGTATTTTTGGTCCCCGAGAAATTTCTTATGTCCTAATGGCCCCTTTTGAAAAATGTTTGCCCATCCCTGGGCTAGGCCATAGCACAAGAGACAGGGCGATATATCGGACCACCCAGAGAGCTATGCATTTGTGGGGCAGTGTACAAGATTCTACAATAAAATTCCAGAAAATGTAACTAGTTTGTCAGAGAATAAATTCAAGACTCATGTCAAAAAAATCTTGTGCTCTAGAGGATATTATAAAATAATAGATTATGTAAATGTTGATTCTATAACAAATACCATTATCTGAGACTGTTATAAGATTTTTTGACTATTTAAAAGTGTGTGTAAACACCTATTTACAAAAAATATTTTGATTTTTGATATCTTTTTAATTGGATAATAGTGATGCATCTTAATTCCAGTCGTGCAGAAGTGTCATATCTACAGCCACGCTGTACATACTTTCTTGCAGGGTTCGAAATTATCAAGATAACTAGCTGTTGCCCGCAACTTCGCCCGCGCAGATCCCGTTTTTTGCCGGTGCCGTGGGAATTTCCCAAAATCTTTTCTTAGCGGATGCCCATTACCTAATTGATATGTGTATTCCAAATTTCAGCAAAATCCGTTCAGTGGTTTCGGCTGTGCGTTGATAAACAGTCAGTCACCTTTTCCTTTTATACAGGGTGTAACATAAAGGTGTGGTGATACTTTAAGGTGGGCTTGTACCCATCAAACTGAACAACTTTCTCCATGGAACCCATAGTCAAATCGCAAAAAAAAATTTGAACTTCCCATACTAAGTTGGCTGATCAGCTGATCGAGTTAGTATGGGAGAGCCAATTTTTTTTTTGCGATTTGACTATGGGTTCCATGGAGAAAGTTGTTCAGTTTGATGGGTACAAGCCCACCTTAAAGTATCACCACACCTTTATGTTACACCCTGTATATGCAGATTATATTCTTTGATAATTATCATGATGATTACCGGCGTTGATTCTTATTTTTGGTTTTATTCTTTTTTTTGGCTAAAAATGAAAATACAATAATATCATGTAGAAAAAATAAGAAAATAACACTTGATTGTTCAAGTGTAAGTTTAACCCACCAAAAACATCCTGTAAAAACTAGCCAAGTCTCGATTGAGCTGCTTGTTTTTCTATAAAAAGTAATGAAATCTCTAAGCAAAGCCAAGCCTAGTCTAGGGTTCTTTACTGCGATTTCTTTATTATTATGGTTAGATTTTATGTGACCTGCTGTTAAACATTCTTTATGCATATTTACTCCTTGAGACATCTAAGTCAACGGCCAAGTCACATAAAATCTAACCATAATAATAAAGAAATCGCAGTAAAGAACCCTAGACTAGGCTTGGCTTTGCTTAGAGATTTCATTACTTTTTATAGAAAAACAAGCAGCTCAATCGAGACTTGGCTAGTTTTTACAGGATGATTTGGTGGGATTTCACTTATTTTTGTAGAAAACTACATTGATTCATGAACTGCGCCTTAAAAACTAGTAAATCAAGGAGTTCGGTCCTGCGACTGCATAAATAACTTTGTAATCCTATATATTTTAAATGGGATTACAAAGTTATTAATGTAGTTTGTGTAACTAGAAAACTGGACCGAAATTGCAAAATGTTTGAGTTTTTTCTTGCTTTATACACTAAAGACTAATTGTATTCTAAATTTGAATCTTCTATGTCGGCTAGAAGTGCCTTGGAATTTTGATGATCTGTCAGTCAGTGAGTGACAAATTAGGAAACTTTGACTAGTTATAATTCTTAAAGTACTGGTTCAAATTGAATGAAATTTGGAATATACCGTGCTTATATGATGCCTGCTTGGGTACAGAAAATTCAGGCTTCTAGGTTTATCTACAACGAAGTTGTGGGGGGGTCGAAAATGGCCTGAACTGCTTCGGGAAAAGGATGGTATGGTATGGCCGTGCCGCTTTTTTTTCTCGACTTGGCGGGGGCACTGCCGTGCCCCCAAATCACGATTATTAATCAACAATTTCGTTTTGGTGACTTTTTTCAGAGTTCGAGGTCTCGACACGTTACGTTACGTCAAACGTGTTCGGATAAACATGACAGGACATAGCGCGAGGCTATAGCGTTTTGTCAAAGATAACTATAATATTAATGTTTTGTTTTTACAATAAACTTTAAAATTATCAAGATAATTATCAACGTTTTAGCGATAATGATCAAGATCGTTTAGTTGAAAACAATGCATGCATGTAAGTGACATCATTCTAAATCCAATATGGCGGACTCCCAAACATACTCAAGTCATTAGGCATAAAATGGCATAAATATAATTACAATTATTTTCAAATTAAAGCTTTAAATTAAAATTATTTTCAGATTAAAGCTTATTTTAATTATTTTGTATTTTTCTCAGAAAACACTTTCATTTGATACCCTTAACAATAGGGGTTAACAAAAAAGTTTTTAGGTTTTAAGATTATTTTTTTTTAAATATTGTGCCGATTTGAAAGAAGATTATTTCATCTTTGGGACCTCGACCAAATAACAGGTATGGACCGGCCCTCGCGACCAACGGTTTTGATGCCTACAGAATGTGTGCATTCACTGATCTTGTCTCAGTCAGTCTTTCGGAGGCCAAGAGGTCACACGCTCGCATGCTCCGATAAATCATACGAACTAAGGTTTAGGCATCACTTTTCATTCGTAAGTAAACGTTTTGTAATACAATTCTAATTATATTTTCTAAAAAACAATCATAAATTCGCACTCTTTCATGATTTTTTGACTCATTTTTTATGAGCTTAAGGCGAGGTATTGATTAGAACAGTTGTCGCTGTCTTTTTCTTTACGTGTAAAGAGTTAATAAAATAACCACACTTTTTTAATGGTTTTTCGTTTCAATCAAATACCACAATGAAAGTATAAAAAATAATAACACTACTCACTTTGTATTATCATAACAAGTATTGTTGTACATTTTTTTAAATTTATAATTTAAACTAGAGTTGAGTCATAACTAGAGTTGAAAGTAACGGTGTAGACCTATCTTTGGGATATTTTTTTCTATCGAGCCAAAACTTCTCGATCGTGTTTCTAACAGCTTTTGACTTTGAGGAACATCAACAATAAGGGTATTTTTTTCAACCTTGGGTGTTCTATCGTTTAGGAGTAATTGACGTCAAAAATCTGTAATATTACCGCATTAAGGGTCGCCAGAAGGCTCGAGCTTCCATACAAACGTAGTTCCGCTTTAATACAAAAACTACATGCCGGATGGAATCCAAACTTTGCGAATTAATTAAGTAGTCAAATATCGATGTTTGTAATTAGTTTTCGATGTACTAATATAAAAAGGAAAAAAATAATACCAGTTTTAAACTTTCAGTACAAAACTAATTTTAGCATTCGTTTAGTAATGTTTAAATTTACTACGATGAAAACTAATTACAAACATCGATATGTGTCTACTCAGCAAAGTTTGAATGCAATCCGGCATGCAGTTTTTGTATTAAAGCGGAACTACGTTTGTATGGAAACTCGAGCCACCTGGGTACCCTTAATGTATAGATATGGCCAGTCCATAGCTGTTACATTGGTCGAAGTTTGGCACTGACTTTTTTATAAACGAAACAAAAAGCATACAATCAAAGAAAATAACCACTAGCTTACAGCTGAACTTACGAAGCAACGAAAGTGGATGGATTGCTATTGCAGATTGACCTAAATGCGAGCAGTGAGGAAAGAAGCGAACTAAACGAACTAGCAGTATATGCTAAAAGAGGTCGAATAGCAAACGAAGTGGGGCTTGACTTGACCCGCGCCGTGGGTGGTGAGGCTTTCATTGACTACCAAATGGTTACTTGAAGTGGTACTATATAATTACATCTTTAAGAGTCTCCAGCAGGCTCGAGTTTCCATACAAAAGTAGTTTCGCTTTAATACAAAAACTACATGCCGGATTGAATTCAAATTTTGTAAATATATTGAGTAGACAAATATCGATGTTTGTAATAGGGGATCGGACTGCTAGTCATTTGAGTTACTTTTTATGATCTGTCAAAAACGAAATTTTGTTCTAAAAATGTTTGAAATACCCACAAGTGACGTCATATATTTTTAGTGCCATTGACGAACTCATTTTGTGAATTTGATCAATTAAAAATTGAAGACGTGATGGAAAAACAAAACATGTGGGGTTTTTTAAAACTTTAAGAGGAAAGCAATTTAGGAAATCATATTTCAGAATTTATTTTTGATGCAGTCCGATCCCCTATTAGTTTTCATCGTAGTAATTATTAACGTAACTAAACGATGGATTAAATTAGTTTTGTACTGAAAGTTTGAAACTGCTCTAATTTTTTTCCGTTTTATATTAGTATACATCGAAAACTAATTACAAACATCGATATGTGTCTCCTCAATATATTTGCAAAGTTTGGATTCAATCTGGTACGTAGTTTTTGTATTAAAGCGGAACTACGTTTGTATGGAAACTCGAGCCTCCTGGCGGCCCATAAGGCCTGCCAGCTATTGCTAGCTTCAGGAAATTCTTGGAATGCAAAGACATTTATTCTACGATAGACAAGAATGTTCATGAAAACAATTTGTCCAAATACTGGTGTCAGTTAGAACTGAAGTTCGCTGCAGCGCTAAACATTAGATATGTCGTCTAACCAAACCATTTAAACATTTAGCGCTAGATCACCTATAGAGTATAGTTTTCATGCGACCAAAACGTCGTAAGCGCTTTGAAATTTCATGGCACTTCGCGTTTTTTTAGACGTAGTATAACACAAGCCTTTCCTATATTTACATCGCAAAAGTGATACAGCTTTTGTTATCATCACCATCATCATCATATCAGCCGAAGGACTTCCACTGCTGGACATAGGCCTCCCCCAAGGATTTCCACGACGACCGGTCCTGCGCTGCCCGCATCCATCGGCTTCCCGCGATCTTTACCAGGTCGTCGGTCCACCGTGTGGGAGTCCTGCCTACACTATGTTTTCCGGTGCGCGGTCGCCACTCGAGAACTTTACTGCCCCAACGGCCATCTGTGCTACGAGCTATGTGCCCTGCCCATTGCCACTTCAGTTTAGCAATTCTGTGAGCTATGTCGGTTACTTTGGTTCTCCTGAGGATCTCGTTTCTGATTCGATCACGCAGACAAACTCCGAGCATAGCACGCTCCATTGCCCTTTGGGTGACCTTGAGCCTTCTTATGAAGCCCATAGTAAGCGACCATGTCTCAGTTCCGTAAGTCATCACTGGCAACACACACTGCTCAAAGACCTTAGTCTTGATACACTGCGGTATTTGGGACGTGAAGATATTGCTGCCATTACTAGCTTCAGGAAACTATAAGTATTTTTAATTTAGCTCTATCGTAAACACGGTAATACATACAACCGTTAAACTTGATGTGATTATATTACTAATACTGAAGTAAGTAACACAACAAATAATAAAAATTGGCCAAGTGTGAGTCGTACTCGTGTTTAGGAGTCCGAACTGAATGACAAAAAAAACATATTTTTGTCGTTTGCGTTGATGTCTTTTGTTTGTGATGTGAATAGGTATCATTGTCATTATATACTATGTAGTGGTGTGGAGAGTTGTGCTGGTAAGGAACCCTCGAAGTGCTAGTCCGACTCGCACTTGGCCGGTTTTTTAAATCTTTGTTACGCGGTCTCTTTGCAGATTGCGAAGCGATTTTCATGATTCTTTTTTTTAACACGCTTTTATTAGCTTCACTTGTAACTATGTAAGCAAATCTTAGGATCTTAATATGACCCACTTCCTGGTCATCGATTAGGATGAAATTTTGCACACGCTCTGAGTTCTGATGACAATACATGACTAAGAAACGTCATTACAAATCCAATATGGCGGCCTCCCCAAGATGGCGGAAGGGCTGTTTGAAATCCACCCCCATGATATGGGTATCAAATGAAAGGGTTTGCTGTCAGGAATACGAAAAAATAGTCACGTGACTTAAATCCAACATGGCGGACGTCCAAGATGGCGGACAGGCTATTTTGTAATTTTTTGTGCGTACTAAAAACGTGTTTTTTAAACTAATTTAAAGTTATTTATTCACTATTGGTAAGTCCATGACATCATCTCACCTGATGGTAAAAAGATGGTGTTTATTCGATTAAAAGCTTATTTGGACTATTACGAACATTTGGAAAATTATTCTTTACGGCAGCCTTCACTAAATGTTCTAGTCATTTTTTTTTTAAATTGTTATTATTTTGACGAATTCATGTTGCATTACCAAATAATATATGACCGTCGAAATAAATGAGCGTCGGTGGCGTGGTCGACTAAGGCCCGATGGGAGAGTAGGCTCATGCCCCTCGGTGGGGACGTATATGAGCAGATATGAATTATTCGTAACCAAATATATACTTATTCGTAATACATGTCAATTCAATAGCCCCAACCATTTGTGAGTAAATCGCAAGTTTCAATTTTATTTGTAGGAGAACCATACAAACACGATTTTTCCCAGACCAATGGGTATTTCTATGTAATAGACAAACATAAGCAACTACCACCTGCAAAGTATCACCAAAATCGTTACAGCCGTTTTTGAAAAAAAAAAGTTTTTGTTGTATGACAGCTGCTTTTTGGTTTGTGTTAAGAGGATTGTGAAGCTGCGGCTTTTCATACAAACGGCGTTAACGATTTTCACCTCTTAAACGTTAACCGATTTGGACCAAATTTTGATAGGTGGTCAGTCAGAACAAAAGCTAGGCTTATACGTTTTGTTTTTTAAATTACTGATTATAAATAGAGCGTTGGTGGGGTAACGGCTAGGGCCACCGCCTTCTGTCCGGGAGGTCGTGGTTCGAATTCTGCCACGTACCAATGTGATTTCGAATTTATATTTCATATGTACGTTTATGCGACGCTCTTACGGTGAAGGAAACATCGTGAGGAAACCTGCACATGCCTGCGGAGAAACACGCAGGTTGTGTGTGAAGTCGACTAACCCGCACTCGACCCGCGTGATCGACTAGGACCCGATCGCCCTAATTTAGGGTAGGCTCGAACCTCTCAGTGGGGACGTATATGAGCTGATACGATTATAAATAAACAAAAAAATGGCCGAAATAAGTTTTGTACGAAAACACGTGTACGTCAATAAAATTAAAAAAACAAAAACGTATAAGCCTAGGTGTTGTTCTGACTGACAACTAGGCTTGCCACCCGTACTATATAATATAGCATCGTGCTATATTTTAGTCAATCTTATATATATAAATCTCGTGTCACAATGTTTGTCCTCAATGGACTCCTAAACCACTTAACCGATTATAATAAAATTCGCACACCATGTGCAGTTCGATCCAACTTGAGAGATAGGATAGGGTAGGGTAGGGTAGTGTAGGGTAGGGTAGTGTAGGGTAGGGTAGGGTAGTGTAGTGTAGGGTAGTGTAGAGTAGTGTAGGGTAGGGTAGTATAGTGTAGTGTAGTGTATGTAGGGTAGGGTAGTGTAGGGTAGTGTAGTGTAGTGTAGGGTAGGGCAGGGCAGTGTAATGTAATGTAAGGCGGTACGAAGTTCGCCGGGACAGCTAGTTGTACTATATGTTATAGAAAAAAATTATAGTACTAAAAATACTATATTTTCGTTGGTAATTTAACTGTCGGACTTTTTATATATTAACTTTACTGTAACTGGTAGTTGGATGGAAGATAGAGAATAAGAAACTATTTTGTTAGTCTACAGGATGATTGCCCTTCAATCTTGCAAAATATTCTTCTGTTAAATAGGGCAAATTATCATTGAAATTTATTATCATTTTGCCAGTCGTATTTTGCATGTGTTCAACAAAACTGTGAAGTTGCTAGAAGGAAATAAAATCTCCATTTTAGATGTCTACAGTATTATGATAAATTTAAAGAACGAATTAGAGCAGCGAAAAATAGACCATTTCTTTGTTCACAAACAGAAAAATTAATAAAATAAAAGAAAAATCACCCGAACTTTCAAGTAGAATTTATAGGAACCTGTTGTTATTTATTGAGAAAAGTTGAATATATTTAAATAAATGGTTTGATTTTAACCCAACTAATTGGCTTAACCAATGCCAATTTCTGAATTTAAACATGAAAATTGACTTTAAGCAACTCGAGAGCATATTGGATTCTTTAAATTTAGTTAAAAATTAAACATCAATGTCAACAATTTGTATTCAGAAATAATTATGATGAATGAAATTATTTCAAATATAAGCAAAGAACAAGTATTTGAATCTAAAAATACTGCTGAAAAATGGCAAGTGCTTTTCAAAAACAAAGACACAAATTTAACAAATATATTTAAAATTAATTATCCTTTCTACTTTCCATACCTGCAACTTCTGCTTTAACGGAAAGAATTTTTTTCCGTCATGAATATAAAATGGCGAGAAGAAAGGAATAGAGCCTCGATTGATTTAATCAAAAATGAATTGTTAATTTATTTTAATATGGATCTAAATTGCTCCGATTCCTATAATTATTTTAAACATAATAAAACTCTGTTAACCAAAGCTAAGAGTAATAATAAATACACATATAAAAATAAATAATGAATAAAAATAAATGTGTTCTTTTTATTTTCCTGAATTTGCTAAAAGTTCTATATTTTTTGCAATATTTTGAAAAAAATACTATTTTACCTCGAAAAAAAGGTGGCAACCCTAATGACAACCTATCAAAAATTGGTGCAAATCGGTTAACATATAAGAGGTGAAAATCGTTAACGCCGTTTGTATGAAAAGTCGCAGCTTCACAATCCCCTTAATAAGACAGAACACATTTTCACAGTGATTGGAAAAAATATTTCGTTATAATAAAATAGTACTAAGGTGTTGCTATGGATGTCGGCTTTTTAGGGTTCCGTACCCAAAGGGTAAAAACGGGACCCTATTACTAAGAATTCGCTGTCTGTCCGTCTGTCACCAGGCTGTATTTCATGAACCGTGATAGCTAGACAGTTGAAATTTTCACAGATGATGTATTTCTGTTGCCGCTATAACAACAAATACAAAAAAATTGAAAAAGTAAAACGTAAAGGGGGCTGATTGTACAAAAACGTATTTTTTTTAAACATGAAGAAACTAGCGTCATCTATTATAATGTTACGGAACCCTTTGTACCAGCGCCATCTAGTATTATGGTACGGAACTTTTGTGTGCGGTTCTGACTCGCACATGGCCGGTTTTTGACGTGTTTAGCGATTTCAATTAAATTTTATAGCTAGAGAAAGTCAGAACGCATCAAAAATAAACAATACTTCTTATAAGCACACCCCGGACACTGCATACAACGGTCGTGAAATGACATTTCTAAAAACAAATGACGGAGCAAACAAAATAACGGTGAAATGCTACACGTTCGAGAACCAAACTATAACCAATTTGTATCAATCTGGGTGACGAGAGGGTGAGGTCGGAATCTCGAAAGCGGCAGGGAGTGTCCATACTGTATGTTAGTACTAATATACAATATACAGCACTTTTAATTAGTTCTTGTTAACATAAGATATGCATGTACTCGTGATTACAAACAACTTTCCCAAAGAAAATATATGTTTAATCAAAAAACAATTTTTGGTCCAAAATACAAAATAAGTTATCAAATTGGCAAAAATGTATTAAGGACCATTTTTTTTTATATTTGACACATCGTTTCTTTGAGAAAGTTGTTTGTAATCACGAGTACATTCATATACTTTACTTTGCTATCAAGAACTAATTAAAAGTCACCCCATATACTTTGCTCTAAGTCTCTCCGATACGGACCATAACCACAGATGTGATATTTGTTACTTTCATAATATTGCAGTTCTGGTGTAGGTAATCGGCCAGCGCGACAATCACATAAGTATAGTGTTGTTTATACAAACCGTGAGAAAAGTCCCACGTCCTCGACACGCGACCACGTGACCTACAGACGGACACACTTCCATGTACGTAATACCTGTAGAGATAACAATGCTGTAATGGCAGTTTATGTTTTTATAATGATTTGGTGGGTGCACCACGGAAGACAGATACCCCATTAAAATTATTTGGTGGGTGCACCGCGGAAGACAGACACCCTATTATAATGATTTGGTGGGTGCACCACGGAAGACAGATACCACATTATAATGATTTGGTGGGTGCACCACGGAAGACAGATACCACATTATAATGATTTGGTGGAGTGGATGCACCACGGAAGACAGATAACCCATTATAATGACTTGGTGGGTGCACCACGGAAGACAGATACCCCATTATAATGATTTGGTGGGTGCACCACGGAAGACAGATACCACATTATAATGATTTGGGGGTGCACCACGGAAGACAGATACCACATTATAATGATTTGGTGGAGTGGATGCACCACGGAAGACAGATAACCCATTATAATGACTTGGTGGGTGCACCACGGATGACAGATACCCCATTATAATGATTTGGTGGGTGCACCACGGAAGACAGATACCCCATTATAATGATTTGGTGGGTGCACCACGGAAGACAGATACCACATTATAATGATTTGGTTGAGTGGATGCACCACGGAAGACAGATAACCCATTATAATGGCTTGGTGGGTGGTGCACCACGGAAGACAGATACCCCATTATAATGATTTGGTGGGTGCACCACGGAAGACAGAAAGACAGATACCACATTATAATGATTTGGTGGGTGCACCACGGAAGACAGATACCACATTATAATGATTTGGTGGAGTGGATGCACCACGGAAGACAGATAACCCATTATAATGACTTGGTGGGTGCACCACGGATGACAGATACCCCATTATAATGATTTGGTGGGTGCACCACGGAAGACAGATACCCCATTATAATGATTTGGTGGGTGCACTACGGAAGTCAGATACCCGCCCTAGTGCTTATCAAAGTTTAAGTGACATCATGTCATTATATCAGAATATCTAAACTTAAGTGTCAGTGGGCAAGGCACATAGCTCGTAGAACAGATGGCATTTGGGGTAGTAAAGTTCTCGAGTGGCAGCCGCGCACCGGAAGACGTAGCGTAGTAAGCCGTCTCACTCGATGGACCGACGATCTGTTGAAAGTCGCGGAAAGCCACTGGACGCGGGCAGCGCAGGACCGGTCGTCGTGGAAATCCTTGGGGGAGGCCTTTGTCCAGCATTGGACGTTCTTCGGCTGATATGATGATGATGATGATGGACACTTAAGTACTCGTGAAGGTTGGAGAGTCACACCCGAACTTGTTGACGAATATGTATACCTGGGACACAGTATATATATTAGTACTAACGTACAGTATGGACACTCCCTGCCGCTCTCTAAATTTGACCTCACCCCCCCGTCACTCAGATTGGATGTAGATTGGGTACCAAACGTAAAGGACGAGCTACGCAAGCGCGATAAACGTCACTTATATTCACTTTGCGCGCCGCTGTGATTTCGTACACCGGAATAAAAAGCAACTAGTTACCGAACGTAAAGGACGAACTACGCATGCGCGATTAACGTCACTTATATTTACTTTGCGCGCCGCTCACCGCTCGACGCCAATAGGCGGCCGCGGCGTCTCAGCATGCCTCGTATCATGATTGGCTGACCACCAATATTATACGACCAAATCTAAGAACAATCAGTTCCTATGAATCTTCATACTAGCTGTATCTTTTTTTTTTTAGAAATGTAGTTCCTTTATGTTTTTCATATGTCAGATGTCAGTTTGTTATTGTGGCATAATTTGTTCGTTTTATTTATTTAAAATGATGATTGTTTGTAATAATTTGATTAGATGGTGTGAAAGTATGAGTTGTATAGAAATATCTAGTGGTGTGATATTATAAAATGTGATCTCGGAATTATAGATTGAGATTGACTATTATTGTAGGTTGCTAAATGAGATTGTTTCACGGACAAAAGCTCCTGTGTTTGAAGAACAAATGAACAATGTTATCCATGTAAGTTACTTATTCATGTAAGATAACTGTTGATTGTTGCTTGCAGCACAGTATATATATCTTGCAGTGTGCATGCAGTAAATAACTAACAAACATTTCGTTTTTGCTTGTGTGGGCTCTGAATAAATGCTTATCTATCTATCTCTTTACTCAGTAGTTTTTAGGGTTCCTTACCCAAAGGGTAAAAACGGAACCCTATGACTAAGACTCCGCTGTTCGTCCGTCCGTCTGTCACCAGACTGTATTTCATGAACCGTAATTATACAGTTGAAATTTTCATTTTCTGTTGCATCTATAACGACAAATACTAAAAATTAGAAAAAGAGAAAAAAAAACGGAATCTCCATACAAAAAAGTGCGTTTTTTTAACGCGAAGGAACTAGCGCCATCTGGTATGATGGTACGGAACCCTTGGTGTGCGGTTCTGACTCGCACTAGGCCGGTTTATAGAAACTAGCGCCATCTGGTATGATGGTACGGAACCCTATGTGTGCGGTTCTGACTCGCACTAGGCCGGTTTATAGAAACTAGCGCCATCTGGTATGATGGTACGGAACCCTATGTGTGCGGTTCTGACTCGCACTAGGCCGGTTTATAGAAACTAGCGCCATCTAGTATGATGGTACGGAACCCTATGTGTGCGATTGTGACTCTCACTTGGCCGGTCTTTACACAAAGCGGAGGCGCCTAATACAATGCGTCGTACTTTATTTCAGCCGAATTGCAGTCCGGCTGAACGTGATGTCGCCGCATTACAAAACGCCGAAGTTTATTCAGCGCGCCGTTTTGCAAAACGGCGGATTCTACAATGCGGCTTCCACCATCTACATCTACAAAGGATGCAAAGAACTGCACAGCAAACTTGTCGCTGGATTCGGATTCAAGATATTAATTCAAAACTAGCTTTTTCCCCGCGGCTTCGCCCGCGTGAACATCGTTTTTATGACTGTCTTTAAGGGTGATTAGTAAATTATGTCGTTTCCCACCTACTCAACCATCTCTGTGCAAAAAATCACAACAATCGAGTATTTTTTTAGTTCCCTCAGGAACTGCATCAGATTATGCTATTTTCCCGGGATAAAAAGTAGCCTATGTCCTTCCCCGTGACAGGCTACCTGCGCACCTTTCATAAAGATTGGTTAAGGCGTTGAAGCGTGAAAAGGTAACAAACAAATTTCACATTTATAATATTAGTAAGGATAGGTGTAAATATCACTCTTGCCGATATTAGTCATCAAATAATAATAACATAATATCATTTGAGAAAAATCAAGAAATAAACAATCACAAGTTATCATATAAACCAGATTATGTCGTAATAAGAACATGAAAACAATATGACACGAAAAGCTATACATAAAAATCTTTGAATGTCATTAACGCCTTAGACAAGAGTACGCCAGTTCACACGGACAGCACCCGGTCACGAGTATAACGCGAGAGTCAGCCATCGCTCCCAGCAACCATATTAGAGGGAAAGGAACGACCCGGCTCCCGATGCGCCACCATACGCACGAACATTTATGCGAGCATGCACCACTCCTGTCAATGCTAGGATAAAAAATATTAATTACCTATAAGAAGTTAAACGAATGTGAGCAGGGAAAATTGAGCAAGTTTATCAAGAATGGCGCCGCCGCATCCTCTTTGCTTTGCTGTCTGTGTCTACACTAGAGTATAGGGTAAAAGCCGGATAGTTGCCACACTTTTTGAAATCACTCTATATCACTCAGTACAAAAATTCAAACACTTATTTGTAAAACTGGCCGGTACTCTAGTTTTTTATATACAAATTTATAAAAAGTAAAAAACAATATTATCTTTAATATTTTTTGAGTATTAGCGATTTTCGCGGACCTCTTTGTTTTGTGACATCTATTCCACATAGGGGATAGTTGCATAATCCATGTAAATTACGTTTAGGATAGATGCCCGCCGAGAAAAAGACATCTACCCTGCAAAAACTTTGATTGCATTTTGCCTTCCCATGCAATTGCACAGAGACATGAGACACGGTCAACTTAGTGGTAGTTGGAGAGTATTTCGATAGATGAATAAAATAGTATGCGGTAAATCCGCGAAACTAGAGTAATTACAGTCGGAGCAACTATACCCCTGGGGCAGCTATCCTGGTTTTACCCTACTGAACAGATAAAGAGATAAACTCAGGAAAGATAAAGAGATGTACTCAAGAAGATTTTCTTTGTTTAGTTTGGTTCTTTGCACATGCATTAATATTTTTTTTTTTATTATGTTCGAATATGAAATTATAGCATCTCTGCTCACTTGGCACAAGGCGAATTATTATATAAAAAAAATATATAATAAATATTATAATCTACTAAGGCCCGATCGCCCTAATTCAGGGTAGGCTCGAGCACCTCGGTGGGGACGTATATATGAGCTGATGTGATGATATTAATTATTATTATTGTAATTAAGATATTTTTGTCTCAGCTTTTTCATTATTTTTATTAAAATTATTAAAAGCCTTTATTTAACCTTACATGTATGCTATTATTATTATTATTATTTTATTATTAAAGGCTTTCATGTATATCCTGGAATTTAGCAATCAAAAACAAACACTTTCACTGAAGCTATGGGGCTGAAATTTGAGACACACGTTTGTTTCTCGTGACAATACAAGATTATTATTGAAAAAAACGCTTTAAAATAAAAAATATATATATATTTAATATGTATCCATGTCTTGCAATTAGGCAATCAATATTTCACCCACTTCCAATGAAGCTATCGAGCTGAAATTTTACACACATGCACGTTTGTTTTTCGTGACAATGCACGAATATTTAAAAAAAAGCGTTTATCTAATTTTTTTTAGGTTTTTCGATACTTATTTTACTTTTTTTACGCATATTGTATATTTTCGAATTCCGATTTCTGATAAAGAGGTGCATGACTATACAGGATGTAACAAAATTGGTGTAGGCCCCGTTAACTGGGGCTTCTACTCATCATACTGAACAACTTTTGTTTTACGAGTTTGGTAAAATCGCAAAAAAAAACTCTTCATACAAAACGATTAGCTTATCGACCAATTTTGTGCATTTTTGTATGGAGTGTTGATTTTTTTTTTGCGAATTGACTATGGGTTCCTTGGGGAAAATTGTTCAGTGTGATGAGTAGAAGCCCAAGGTAACGGGTCCTACACCAATTTTTCACGCCCTGTATACTCACAAATCCGATGTTTTTCCTGAGCAACACTATTTAAGTAGTTTTTGACGTGATAACGTCTTATAATTCGATGGAGCCGGCTGCACGCACGAAAAAATGCGTCGTTACCTCGCTCTGAGGCGTTCCGAATAATGCGTCGTTACCTCGCTCTGAGGCGTTCCGTTTAAGGCTTTTCTTATGACGTTGTCACGTTCAACTATCGTCAGTAAACCGACTTTACAGACAACCGTATTTTTATGTAAAAATAATTTTCTAGGATTCCACACAAATTAGTAAGCTGATTAAAAAAAAGCCAAGTGCAAGTCAAACTCGCACAGTAAGGGTTCCGTACCAAAAACTAATTTTCATTTACAGCGCCATCTATAGATATAGGTAAAAGGGAACTAAGTGCTGTTGTCCTATTACTACGTAAATTAACTATACAGAAGATACGACTAGATCCCACTAGGTGTTGCTAGTTTCTGCACAATCGTACTTTTGAAATTTCTTAAATTTTCTCATAGATTTTCCTGTAGGTACAGGAATTGTAGTGGAATTCCTGTATTGGTCCAGTAGTTTGTGAGAAAATCGGCTGTGATAGACGGACGGATAGACTGATCCTATGTGTGATCCTGTGATTCTATAAGGGTTTTGTTTCTTCCTTTTGAGGTACGGAACCCTAAAACGAGTTAGACTTGCGAAAAGACCAAAGACCTTACCACCACAATTTGGGCACGGAATACTAAAACACAATGATTATATTCATTTCAATACTATAATATTATAAATGTGAAAATGTGTTTGTATGTTTATTTGTTTGTTTGCTATCTTTTCACGCTTCAACACCTCGACCAATCTTGATGAAATTTGGCATGTAGGTAGCCTGTGTCACTGGGAAAGAAATAGGCTCCTTTTTTCCTCGTGAAAATAGCATAATCTGATGCAGATTCTGAGGGAACTGAAAAATTACTCTTTTTTCGGTTATTTGCTTGAACATTGCAACGGAACAATAGATTGTTGTGATTATTGGCACGGCTCGCGCGCCACTCACCCACACTCAGTTATAAAAACGATGTCCAAGCGGGCGAGGCCGCGGGCAAAAGCTAGTTTCAATATAAAAGACGAGTTGAGAGAAAAACAGATTTTATTTCATTCAGTTCGAGATCATTAGGATGAGGCAGACTCACACTTAACCGGTTTTTATTATAGTCTATACTATGGAGTCTGTACTAATCCTTCGGTCACAAATATACATACATACATACATACAGGTGGAGCTAATAAAAGCGTGATAAAAACCTACTCACTCTCGATATCCACGCTGCCGTAGCCGCGGGCAACAATTTAATTAACAGTTCAAATGAACAAATAACAATTCTGATTTTCCAATTCAATTTTATGAGATTCGTGGTTTTATACTACGTCAGAACACTACCAAGCACTGTAGAAATGAAAATCAGAGGGACCGATCTATTTGGCGATCTGCCAAGCTGCAGTGGCGGTGCAGCGGCGACCTATACACAGAATCTATATTCTATCGGTCGCTTGCTATCTTTCTGATAGATTTTATAGTTGAAAAATACTCTTTAAACTTTGTCTTTTTAAAGTTTTAACGCCTCCGTAGCTCAGAGGCAAAGTTCACTGGCTTTACACAGGAGGTCGCGGGTTCGATTCCCGGCGGGGTCAATTGTAAGACTCGGTTTGGTTGGTGGTAGGGCATTTTCTAAGCCCGTCTGGCTAGCTACCACCATCTTATCTAAGTCTTGCCGCCAAATATCAATGTTAACAACATTGATGTGTTCCGGCTTGAAGATAAGATAGCCAGTTCCCCATTGCGTTGGGAAATATTGGTAAGCCCGCTTCCATCTTCAGCAACATCGTCACTTACCACCAGGTGAGATGTTGTCAAGGGTTTACCAATTCTGAATAAAAAAAAAAAAAAGGGAAACTTTTATTACATCGTCTCTAATTTTTTCGTCTGTCACAGATTACTAAATAGATACTTCGTTCTGTGTGTTGCATGTCGCGTGACGGTCGCTTTCTTCTGACGGTATGATCGTTTCGTCCTCTGTACCGTAGCGAGAGCAGCCATGATCGTTTCGTCCTCTGTAAAGTTTCACTTTTACCGTGGTTTTATAAAACCACACACTTATAATAAATAATAATATAAGCCATTTATTCCCATTAAAAAATATATTTCATTAACATTGTATTGCATGCAAAAGTATTACTTTAAAATTATGAGTAACTATTATCCACACACTTACTTTTTTCTTTTTCTTTACGTTTAAAGGGGGGAGAAAATAACCACACTTTTGCACTTTTTCGATGTTTTCGTTTATATTTTCATCATTTGATGTTTTCCCTTCAGTCACGAATGAACTTTATTTTAGTAAATAAATCATATTATCAAATTACTTATTTTAAGAATAAAACCGAAAATAGACGATAAAATGGCTCGAAAAGAGGTACCTTTGCGAAATTATTCTAACGAGCCAAATTTATTAAATCGTGTTTCCATTCTATATAATCCCTCGTAACTATTCTTAATAATACCAATATGTTTTCCTAGATTTTAAATTTAATGTTAACTACTTCAAAAATGAATTCTAAAAACCTGTTTAAGTGGATTTTTAGGTACCACTGGGTCTTAAGGCGAGGTATTGATTGGAACAGTTGTCTCTGTCTTTTTCTTTACGTCTAAAGAGTAAAGAAAATAACCACACTTTTTCAATGGTTTTTCGTTTTAATCAAAAACTACAATGAAAGTATAAAAAATAATAACATTACTCACTTTGTATTATCATAACAAATATTCTTGTATATTTTTTTTAATTTGTACTTCAAAATACTAGTCGTAGCTAGAAATGAAAGTAACGGTATCAATCTGGGTGACGAGGGGGTGAGGTCGGAATCTAGAGAGCGGCAGGGAGTGTCCATACTGTAAGTTAGTACTAATATATATACTTTGGTAATGGTTAAGTCCATTAGTTCCACATCAGGAGGTCGGGGCTTCGATTCTCGGCGGAGTCTAACTTTTTAAGACTCGGTTTGGTTAGTGGAAGGGCATTTCCTAAGCCCGCCGGCCAACTACGTTTTGCCTCCAAGCATTAATGTTAACAGCATTGGTGTGTTCCGGCTTCAAGATAAGATAGCCAGATCCCCATTGCGTTGGGGAATCTTGGTAAGCCCACTTCCATCTTCGGCATCATCGTCACTTACCATTAGGTGAGTTGATGCCAATGGCTTATCATCATCATCATCATCATATCAGCCACAAATCGTCCACTGCTGAACAAAGGCCTCCCCCAAGGATTTCCACGACGACCGGTCCTGCGCTGCCCGCATCCATCGGCTTCCCGCGACCTTCACCAGGTCATCGGTCCACCGCGTGGGAGGCCTGCCTACGCTACGTTTTCCGGTGCGCGGTCGCCACTCGAGAACTTTACTGCCCCATCGGCCATCTGTTTTACGAGCTATGTGCCCTGCCCACTGCCACTTCAGTCTAGCGATTCTGTGAGCTATGTCGGTTACTTTAGTTCTCCTGCGGATCTCCTCGTTTCTGATTCGATCACGCAGAGAAACTCCGAGCATAGCACGCTCCATTGCCCTTTGGGTGACCTTGAGCCTTCTTATGAGGCCCATAGTAAGCGACCATGTCTCAGTTCCGTAAGTCATCACTGGCAACACACACTGGTCAAAGACCTTAGTCTTGAGACACTGCGGTATTTGGGACGTGAAGATATTGCGAAGCTTCCCGAACGCTGCCCAGCCGAGTTGGATTCGTCGATTGATCTCTTTCTTGAAGTTGGACCTGCCTAGCTGGACTGTTTGTCCCAGGTATACATATTCGTCAACAACTTCCAGTGTAGAGTCTCCAACCTTTAGAGGAGCTTATGGAATGGCTTATACCAATTGTGAATAAAAAAAAGGTATTAGTTGCGTACCTATCATTTTAAGAACAGAATAGAATAGAATGAATGTTAATTCAGTGGTAAGCACACACAAGTGAAATATTGCGTAGTTTTTAACCTATTTTAATAACGAACTAATTATACCCGGCCATCCAGCGGGGGCAGAAGTCATTGCGGGGGGGGGGAAGCTTTTTGACTGAGTCAGCAATGACCAAATTTAATTGAACATTTATGTATTATTTTTCTTTCTAGATTATTGTTTAAAATTTAAGATCATTATTATACCGTGTTTCCTCAAATAATTATAACGGGATTACCGTTTTCCTTCTGAATTGAGATTATGTGGTATGGAATCTCAAAGATAAATACTTACATACATCACGCTTATAAATAAAAGCGGTCCAGACAAACGGCACCGCCTTTCCGTTATATTACCTACCATTTCTTCGTTTTCGTGGCGTCGACCACATAGACCAAATAGTACTTTCCGTTTTTAAGCAATATGTTTTGTTCTTTATTTTTTAGTGTGGTTTTCTTCCACGAGGCACAGATGAGATACTATAGTTACTTCGTACGTAACAGATATTGCACTTCCTTATAAAAAGTAAATACCTGCGAATTTATTCACCTACTCCTTCCCACAGTCAGACAATACACGGAAACATGGGTATTAAGGCGCTCGACTTAGCGGTTATATCTGCGTACAAGGGCGACGCGCGATTTGCGACGGCGACTGTACGGCGTTCTAGCGCTCTGACGAGCGGAGCGCGGCCTGTACGGCGCGCCAATGTGTAGGTGCTTATCTCGCCTGCTCGACCGAGTGACGGGGGCCTGCACGAGGCACTCGCCTTGCAGAGTACCAGGACAAGCGTCTTGGCGGCAAGACCTTCCGCAGCTGGTCCTTGTCTTTGCCTTATGGTGTTGGCAGGAATAGCGGCCCTTACTGTTTTGCCCTAGGCAGTTAGGCACACCCTGGACACTTCATACAACGGGCCAGAAATGAAATTTCAAAAAACGAATGACGGTACAAACAAAATGGCGGCGAAATCCTTTAGTTTCGACAACCAAACTGTAACCAATCTGTAACAATTTGGGTGACGAGGGGGTGAGGTCGCAATCTAGAGAGCGGCAGGGACTGTCCATACTGTATGTCAGTACTAATATATATGTTTGTTTGTTAATTTGTTACCTTTTCACGCTTCAACGCCTTGACTAATGTTAATGAAATTTGGCATGCAGGTAGCCTGTGTCACCAGGAAGGACATAGGCTACTTTTTATCACGTGAAAATAGCATAGCCAGATACAGTTGAGGGAAGTGAAAATATACTCTTTTTTGGTTAATTTGTTTAACATCGCAACGGAACAATTTTTTTGTGTGATTTTTTGCATAGAGATGGTTGAGGAGGCGGGAAATGACATGATTTACTAATAAGCATATCCTGACATTCCCGAGGGATCCGGAGAAAAGTCATGTCCACGCTCGCGAGCCGCTTGCGGCTCGCGCACCGCGCACCCTCTAAGGCAGTCATAAAAACGATGTCCACGCGGGCGAAGCCGCGGGCAAAAGCTAGTTATCTATAAAAATCACGTCTGTTGTATGGGAGCCCCCCTTAAAAAATTAACGTGAACCTTAACTTAACTTAACTTAACGTTTTTAAAATACAACGACGAAATGGTCTTGGTATTCATATAAGCTGACCAATCCCGATCGCCCTCATTCAGGGTAGGCTTGAGCCCCTGGGTGGGGACGTATACGAGCTGATATGATGATTCATAAGCTGAGTACCTATGCAGGGAGGTCCATTTACCAGCGGTATGGGATGGAAAGGTTATCCAAACCCCAGTATTATGGGTTGGAAGATGATGATGATAAGCCTACACACAACCACAGTATTGCAATATAGCGGCTAACAGTAGTGCAACGAATGTACTTACGCAGAGCAACGGAAGGGTACTTGCGGGGCAGCGGGCAGCGGGGCACAGCCTGCGAACTCCGCGAGTTTGCCAGGCTGGCTACAGGCTAGTACTGCTAGTATACCTACGCGGCCGTGACGGCATCGTGCGATATCAAAAGCGTTGCGCTACTGTAAGCCATATCGTAATACTGTGAGACAACCAAGTAGATATGCGCACTAACCTTTATTTTGCAAATAAACATCAATTAGCCCGAATTTTTTGTAGTTTGGACCCACTCAACCCTCGTCAGTGGCATAATATATATACTGTGTCAGTGGCGTGGCGTGTTTTGACCGAATTTGGAAGCGGTCCAAGCGATTGTTTTTTATCGCCCAGAGGGTCTTATTGAAATAGCCGCGATTCGATATAGGCCTGTGATACATTGCTCGCATTTTGTCACGGCCATATATTACTGCAGACCGGACATAAATTTCTTATTTTATTTATACAGAAGCCAAAAAATAAGGAGATCCGCAGGAGAACCAAAGTAACAGACATAGCTCACAGAATTGCTAAACCAGTCGGCAGGGCACATAGCTCGTAGAACAGATGACCGTTGGGACAGTAAAGTTCTCGAGTGGCGACCGCGCACCGGTAAACGTAACGTAAGCAGGCTTCCCACGCGGTGAATTGACGACCTGGTGAAGATCGTGGGAAGCCGCTGGATGCGGACAGCGCAGGACCGGTCGTCGTGGAAATTCTTTCTTGATGGACTTTGTCCAGGAGTGGACGTTTTTCGGCTAATATGATGACGGAAGCCAAAACAAACAATCGTGATATATTTCTGAGACCATTTATTTGTTATGGATACATTTAATTTGCATGCTTGTGTTCGGTATGCGATACGCTGTTACTATGAAAGCTTTCCAGAAGGAACATTTTATTTAAAACAGCGGATAACTTGTATTTGAAACAGCAAGTGAACAATAATATTGCATTTGGGTGCATCGTAGGCTGCGTTTTCACAATAATAGTATCTGTAATAGAAAGGGCTATGCCGAATTTTGTGTGGAAGGTGGTGCCTTTTTTTTCTTGGCGCGGCCATCAACCAAACTTTGTTATTTGAATACACGTTAACGTTATAAACAAAACCTAGTATAGGACATATATCGCTAAACTCAGTCCGGGCTGAGTTATGAAAGTTAAAAGTAAGATTTTTTTCCGCGCAGTCATTAACCAAACCTTGTTATTTGGGTACATGGTAACGTTACTAACTTAACTTATTTTAGCATGTATATTGCTAAACTCGATCCAAGCTAAGTTATGAATGTTAAAAAATACTTCTAATCTTTACAACTCAACTCAGACTCAGTTTAGCGATATAGATGCCATAATATGTTTTTTTTGTCACGCCTGTATCCAAATAACAAGTTTTGGTGAAAAATAGTGATAAAAAGTTTTATTTATTTATTTACACTTATAGTACACCAAAAACAAATTCGTAAAGCTTATACATAGGGATATTATATATAGTGTACAGTAGGCGGTCTTATTACTAAAAGCAATCTCTTCCAGACAACCTTTTTACTTCTAATCTTTATAACTCAGCTGGGACTGAGTTTAGCGATATAGACACCATATTAAGTTTTGTTTGTTATTTTATCCTGTATCCAAATAACAAGTTTTAATCAATGGCCGCGCCAACAAAAAAAGGAACCAATTTCCGACATTGACCTTTGACCGCGTCTTAGTCCACTAATGTTCCAAAAATCGTTAGTGTAAGCTTGGACACACATGGATACTCGGTTTTCACGATTCGAGTACCATCCGAGTGACCGACAGAGAACTAGCTACGTCCGTGTTGACTATTATCGTAAACCGCTGCTAAAGTTTGTACAAGAAAATGTGTTAAGAAAAAAAAAGGTAAAAAAAAAATAGAATTTTTACACATTCTTTGAAAAATAGAATAAAAAAAAGCAACAATGTTTGGATGTATTTTATAAGGAAAGTCTCTACTTTTATGTTTTTTTTAAATAAAACATTGGAGTGCGTTTGGCTGCACCTCACCTGATGCTAAGTGCCGATGCAGCCGAGGCTGTAACACGCAAGCTCAAATAGTGCCTATTCACTCTCGACTTGAAGATTCCTAAATTATACTAATCGGGGAGTACAGACGCCGGCAGCGAATTCCTAAGTTTACAATTAACTCTATTCTGGGTTAATACTTACTATTATGGGTTAGCCAACTAATTTCTACATATTAGTATCTAATATAACTGGAAGAAGAACTGAATAATGCAGCCGCGATCAGAGTGGGACAGAAGAGAGTACCACTTTGTGTTTTTCTTGTGAGGTGACCATATTAACATATTTACACACATACATAAATGCATGGACAGTATCTATTCAAAGAACACCTAGTATATTGTCAAATCACCCTGCCATGCTTTTTGCATATGTATGGAGTACGAGTACACACCGATGGAGTAAAGTCACAAAGTGCAATGGCAATACATACGTAATTATTAACTCCTCCACGTTCAGGATGACTAATAAAACTGGTGATTAGCTTTTGAATCTTTTAATGAACGTTTCTTACAAAAATGCAACAACTCCTTGTCCATCCACTGTCTCGATCTTCAATGAATGCTGCGCGGGCGCGCAAGAGGGCTACGTGTTTTGTTCCTTTTTGATTCCTTTTAGGCTTTGGGTTCAAGACCAATAGAGTTCACTTCAAATCATGTTAATTTTCTAAAGAGAATCAATCAAGAACCTTCTACTTAACCAGTGATGCCAACATAATACTTAATTTTTCTATACTCCGCTACTATTCACCACTATGGCCGAGTTCTACTTCACAATGCTACGAACAGAACTATGAACATATGTCATGAATATTCGTCTTTTTTGTTGCTGAGTAAGTTTATTACTAATTAGAAATTTTATCTCATTATAAAAAAACCATATGTATCCCATCACAAACTGCAAATTCTCGCACTTTGCCGGTTTTACATTTTTTAATATGGCAATCATGCAAAAGAGACAAAGTAGTAGTCTTTTCTGTCCCACTCTGACCGCGGCTGCATTGCTAAGTTCTTCTTCCAGTTATGTTAGGTACTAAAATGCAGAAATTCATAGACTATTTTAGTTCGCATAGACTATTTTTAAATACACAGATAAATAAAACATATGGAATCCTTGCTACCGGTGTGAAGTTACTTGCTATCTTACTTACTGAACTTTGTACAGCGCGTGATCATGTTTATCGCCCCCCTTGAGGAAATGGACCCTATGAAGAAACGAAACCTAATCGACCAAGCCACAGTATTACCATATAGCGGCTTACTGTAGTGCAACGAATGTACTTACGCAGAGCAGCGGAAGGGTGCTTGCGGGGCAGCGGGCGGCGGGGCACAGGCTGGCAAACTCCGCGAGTTTGCCAGTCTGGCTACTGTCTAGTACTGCTAGTACCTACGCCGTAGCGGCATCGTGCGACATCAAAGGCGTTGCGCTACTTTTATCCATATCGTAATACTGTGATCAGACTATGCTTTGCACTGTTGTGATCAGAAAATTATCAGCTACTAACCTGACTGTTGGGGAACGTGGCAAACGCTGACTGGACTTTGTGCAGCGCGTGGTCCTGCTGATGTGCAGGAGGCGGCCTCCCCTTGGGAAAGTGGAACCGCGGGATCGCTCGCGCAGGCGTTCCACTGCCCGCCGCGCTGCGCACCGAGCGCTGGAGCGTTGTGTGCGCTGGCGCCGATGAAGGTTTAGTAGGTGTTGAAGCTGCATAGTTCTGGAAGAGAAAGGAGATTTTATTTTACCTATATAGAGTAGCCAGATTCATTAAAGAAGGGAATATTTTTAGCTGCTCATCAAACAACTAATCACTTATCAATTTATTTTCATCAACTATAATCTATTTATGACAATCATATCAAAAATACTGATTTTACATCAAATTATCTATCATTCTCAACTGGACTGGAAATGAACGAGCGAAGCGAGCGATCATAGGTTCGGTTAGGTTTGATTGATTATACCGTGTGCGAAGCGAAGCTCCCCTCTTCCTGGGTGGCGGATCTGACTTACGTAATAATAAAACAGTTTTGCTTAAACCAGATAAACGCTATACTTGTAGGTAAATAGTGGTGCGCCACGAACCTAAATTGTTGCTTAATTAATTATATTTTGAGGTAATATTTTGCTGTGCATTGTGCAATCAGTTACTTTGATGGGAGGTGGGATTCTTTTATTCCGTTCCGTTCGCGATAGTGTCGCTCGCCCTTTGTAAACACCGACACAGCGCGTGCCGCCGCGTGTCAAAGAACGGCCGTCTTGGCATCAAAAAATGCTGACACATGCGTATTACTTGATTTGTATCTGTCATCTGTTTAATTCTTGCAATTTGTTTAAACGAATGACACTATCTGAGCGAATCGACTTACCTGTTATTTTTTAATTTATTTTATTAGTTAACCTCATTGCGTCAAATGCTATGCTATCTGATAATAATATATACAGAATTAGTAACTTTAAAAACTTTGTAATTAACACGATTACGGCTGCCTAACGCCTCAGGTAGGAAGGGTAACAAAGTTCTCGAGTGGCGACCGCGCACCTGAAGACCAAGACTTAGTGCAGCGACGCGACGACGAAAGCTACTGGATGTGGGCAGCGCAGGAAATCCTTGGGAAACCTTTCCTTAAACCGCCTCCGTGACGTAATGGTAGTCAATTCGATTCACACCAGGAGGTCGCGGGTTCGATTCCCGGCGGGGTCAACTTAGTAAGACTCGATTTGTTTGGTGGTAGGGCATTTTCATAGCCCGCTTGACTAGCTATACCACAATCTTATCTAAGTCTTGCCGCCAAACATCAGTTTTAACAGCATTGATGTGTTCCGGCTTGAAGATAAGATAGCCAGATCCCCATTGCGTTGGGAAATCTTGGTAAGCCCGCTTCCATCTTCGGCACCATCGTCACTTACCATCAGGTGAAGACTCACTTACCAATTGTGAATAAAAAAGGCCTGTGTTCAGCAGTAGTCTTTTGGATGATACGATGATGATGGATGATGAACGCCTCAGGTCAGTTACGACATGCAGTATATTGTTTTAATTTTTATTATTAGTAAAAGTTAAAAAGACAAGTCTAGATTTTTCTCGAACCAATTGATTGGTGATCTATAAAATCTATACACAGTAAGTAGGTAGATATAGATTCACGGAATTTATTGGCACGGGTCGATAAGTTTCGTTTCGTCTCCTTGGCCTACAATTTCCCCTGCGTCACGGTGCGTACGCGCAATATATTTTTAAAAGCTCCACGTGTTTCTCGTTCGAAAGGTAGGTCGGGTCTTTGTACTCTTTAGAAAATCCTTCGATAATTAGCTGATGATCAAAGAAGTTCTACGTATAGGTAACAAACCTAATGACATAGTTGTCATGTCGCGCGTTTTTTTTTGTTTTCCGTCAACTATCTTCAAGTGAAGGCAATGCATTTGTAAAACAGTTGTCTCTGTTTTTTCATTTATGTGTAAAGAGAGTCAAGACACTTTTGCACTTTTTCAATGTTTTACGTTGTTAATTCTCTTAAGACTTCAATTTAAAAACTAAAATTTTGCAGATTCTCTGCAGTACTTAAAAAGAAATATCTCCATATTAAAACTATGTGCAGATTTAGTAATTTTATTAATAAACAATTCGTTTTAGACTTTTTTTTTTGACGTCTTAGACCTGTTTTTGGGATTTTTTTAAAATCGAGTAAAGTACACACTATCGTTTAACATATTAGCACATTCCTCAGACAATATCCTTTAGTATGTCCAATATTTTTTACAAGACCGATATTTATTCGTAATTACCCAAAAAAATATTTGATCTAGCAAAAGAGTTTCTCCGCTTCTCCACCAGTAAAATAAAATAAAATAAATATTCTGGGACAAATCACACATGGTCATCTGGCCCCAAAGTAGGATTCCCTGTGTTATGGGTTACCAGAGACTGATATACATACTTATATACGTTTAAATACATACATATATAGATTTAACACCCAGACACAGAGCAAACAAATCTGCTCATCACACAAATGCTTGCCCTGGGTGGGGATCGAACCCACAACCCTCGGATCAGTAGTCAAGGGCACTAACCACTGAGCCACCGAGTCAGTGCCTCGCCTTAAGTTGTAGTAGGTGTTCGCATCAATTTTTATTTAACTTGCAATGTATGTATGTTTTTTCGGGTGGAATCTTGCAAGTTAAATTTGACCCACTTCCCGGTTCCTGATTGAGCTGAAATTTTGCATGCTGTATATCGCGTGACAATGCAATATTAAAAGCTTGTAACTAAATGTTTTAGGTGTTTCTAAAATTATGTTTCGTCGTATTTTCAGTGCAGTTGCTCGAAAAGTGCTACATACTTTAAATGCCAGTCTCTCCGTGCGCAAAATAGATTTAACCGCACACGTACGTTTTATATTGCCACTTTTTTAAGTTCTACACTAGCAGTGCCGTAACTAGCCTTTTATGCGCCCGGTGCGAGCTTTCAAAACTGCGCCCTTGAAAAATGCTCTAACCAGGCTCTGACAATAAAGTGGACAAATGTGCATAAAAATAAATCTATCAATTTTTTGTTTACGAAGGTATAGGTACTTAGTAGATTTCTTTAAGATAAAAATTGTTTAGTCAAAAATATTTGCTCAAATACAGAAATGACACAAAGTACTCGATAGTAAAGACCCAAGGCTAAGGTAAACCGTAATCACAAGAAAAGGACAGCTACCTACTCAAAGATTTACTTTCCGCGCTTTTCTCATTGCGAAGTCCTTGATTACATTGTCATACGACAGGAGCCGTGCTATGTCGCGTTCAATCGACAAAATCGCTAGGCCAGACAATCTTTCTTGGCCCATCGTCGAGCGCAGGTACGTCTTTATTAATTTGAGCTTACTGAATGATCTCTCGCAGGAAGCTACAGTCACTGGCATCGTTAAAAATATCTTTATAGCGACTACTACATTGGGAAACATTTCCTTTAAATCCAGTTCCACTATAGCTTTGAGAAGACCCATACTTGACTGACATTCACATTTATCAAATAATGTAGTCGCTTCAACTCTGAATGCGTGATTCTCGATGTATCGGGGAATCCCCGAACATTGGGTGGGACGGCGCGGCAGAATGGAACGTTTGTGAATCGTTTAGTTTTGTAAGTCATCCTTTTCACTCTTGTATATATGCCATATAGATACAGGGTGTTTTTTTAATACCGAGCAAGCCTTAAGGGGGTGAATCCTGACATGATTCTAAACACATTTCACAAAAAAAGTGTACCTTAAATTTTTATAAAAAAATCTTTCATTTTCAAAAATAATGCACGACTTGAAAAGTTGAATGCACCGTCCGTTCCATGTGACGCACGCGACGTTGCCATGCCGCCGCAAAGAAGGGAAACTCCCGCGCGGGCGCTCCCGCGGCCCGCCCGGCTACCCGCTCGGCCCCACCGACCAGTGTGACCAGATTCAGTATTTTTATACTTTTTCGGCATATATTATCGACTTCGGAGGAAGTAAGTATTTTGGGTATATATTAGGTAAACGTTATCAAAACTGTAGCGATCGTGCCCGCGAATATTGATGTTCAGGGGATTTGCCTGATTTAGCCTGTAATTGCCCTTTTAAATACAAAAATATAAATACTAAATACATTCATCTAACAAGTTTTAGTTAGATGAATGACGTGATGATTAATACATAAAACCTGCTTTGAAAAGCAGTATTTTTACTGGTAGGTATATTTCCCTTAAACAAAAATATATATTAGTGTTTTTTGAGGTGCTTCGGTATTTTCGTAAAATTTTATCTGGTCACACTGCCACCGACCGACAGGCGACAATCGACAGTAACGTCCCGCTCGCGTTTGGTGCAGGTTGTGTTTGTGCTTTCGTAATACGCCCGGCGCGCTACGCGAAACAGCCACGTCGCAGTTTATTTTCGAATGCGGATTTCTTGGACTTGGTTTGTTTGTACCACGAGTGTAATGGTAACGTGCCAATGACTCGAAGAGAGTGGATGCGCCGATATCCAAACCGCCGTGTACCAACAAGAGCCAGAATCTCTCTCACTGTACAGAATCTACGAGATCACGGACAATTCGAGACACCTCGACATGCCAGAGGTCAAGGCCAGCTCGGAATTTCATTACATCTCGAAGAAAGAATTCTTGAATACTTTCAAAACGAGCAAACACTTTGAACATTTAATGCGACTGACGTAAGTGAACATTTTTTTAAAAATCATTGTAAATCTTAAATTCGTTTAATCATTTGTAAATTGTAAATAAGTTGATTCAGTTTTTTAAGTAAAACACCTAATTTATACCTTCCTAATTTTTAGGGTTCCGTACTTTAAAAGAAAAAAAGGGTCCTTTTTTAAATCACTTTGTTGTACGTCTGTATGTCTGCCCTTTTTGTCAGGAACGTGTGGAGGTGTCAAATTGAAATGAATCAAATCTGTAATCCCTTGAAGCTGTGAAAAAATCAAACTTCTAAGTTAACGTTATTTAAAAATAGCCGTTTTGACGTTCACAAGGGTATAAATTTCCTGGTGACCTAGAATCATGAAATTTGGCAAGTACACGTGAAGACAAAAATAAAATAAAACGTTTTGAAGTTATTCACAAAAAAAATCTAAGTAGGAAGGTAAGGAACCCTTCATGTGAAACTCTGACTCGCGCTTCGTTTTTTTTATTGTGTTGTTGCCAGTCAGCTTAATTAGGTATTTTAACGGTCCTAAGCCCGTACATTACGAAGGGAAAAGTGACTCAATCTATCGAAATGACGCAGAATGATTTTGTTTTTTATTTTATTAAAAAACACTTATTTACTGAAATCCAAAGTTATTCACGATCGTGACGAGGTACGTAGGTAGAAATCATGCGACGTTGCCGTCTTGTTGCAAGATCCGAACGTCACGCGCAAGTTTACTGACCCCAGCCAGCTGTACGACGGTAGCTTTGCGATGTGGACTTTTTTAGACAAACTTAACTAATGATTGTGGGAAAACTAGTAAAGATTTTTATTTGAAAAAAAATTCTTATCTTTTTTCTCGTGTCTACATAACACCCCCTTAAGGCTTGCTCGGTATTAAAAAAACACCCTGTATAGATAGTACAGAGGGCGCGTCTACACCATATTCGCAATAAAACAAAATGTACCTACTAACTACCATGCATGAAACAAAACTAGATACTGGTCTGGTCATTTCTGCGCCCCTCCAGGGTCTGCGCCCTGTGCCTGGGCACCGCTGGCACCGCCCTAGTTACGGTGTAACACTAGCAAATTTAAAAGTGATGATAACCAAAGATATGGAATAATCTTCTTTCAGACTCTTTAAAAAAGAAAGGAAGGAGACTTTATTACCTTCGGTGGTGTGTGTCAGAAGTCAGAACGAAGCTTAAAATTTAAAAACAAAATTAATAGAATACTTTATCTAGTCGTACGGCCATCTGTTCTACGAGCTATGTGCCCCGCCCACTGCCACTTAAGTTAAGCAATTCTGAGAGCTATCTCCTCGTTTCTCATTCGATCACGCAGAGAAACTCCGAGCATAGCACGCTTCATGGATATTTAAAAGCAACGTGTCATCGTGGAAATCCTTAGGGGAGGCCTATGTCCAGCAGTGGACGTCCTTCGGCTGATATGATGATGATAACGATCTTGCGTTTTGATCTCTTTGTTAGGCCGAGTGTATATATTAAGACAGATTGTTCCAAGAGTGAAGAGTACAGAAATAACAGACGTTTTACGTACGACTTTGGACATTAACTGCTGTCAGGGTTGGAAAAAGTTTTTGAAGTGAAACTTCTTTATAGACGGGGGGGTATTAGGATTTTTCTGTCACGAAAAAGCGTTACGTCCGCGTGGAGGGGCTTGTCCGTTGAAGTTTGACTTCTACTATGTGTCCCAGCATACATTTAGATTTTTTTTTATTTTCATAAAAGATATTGTTCAAAATTTTTGAAACGAGTGTTTTTATAGTCATCAATTTCCAATCAATCAGGCCTAATATTATAATTTATTTTTAGACGGAACTTTTTTTTATCCGCCGTGTAATTTAAGTAATAAAAAATATGTTTTTTTTTATTTTAAGGCCGAAAAATGTTTCTTTTTAATTTCCAATTTGAATAAATGACAATTATACAACATAGATCCAACTTTTTTCGAACTATTTTAAATCCTTAATATTTATTAGTAATCATTCTTTTCCATTTATTCGCAATTATAAGTTTATTAAAAACCATGCTCTTTTATGTTAATGTTTTAAACATTTTTTAAAAGTTATAAATAAGTTTTAAACTGCATTTTTAAAGACAATAAAAAAACATTGTTTAATTTCAAACCGTTTTAAACACTGTGTATAAAACACGTGTTTTAAAACAACTAGTTTTAATCATGCCATCCCTGAATGTTCACAACTAGCCGCTCAGTACTCAAACTGGTTACAACAAATGGATTACGTAACCACAGATGAGATACTAGTTACACGTAACTACACGCTGACTTGCTGACCCCTATTATTCGTAATTAGTGGTGACAAAGAGCACTGCTGGTTTTGGACTGGTCACAAACCAGGCTAAAAGCAAAGTATATATATATATATATATAGGGTGACTTTTAATTAGTTCTTGATAGCAAAGGACATAAACGTACTCGTGATTACAAACAACTTTCCCAAAGAAACTATGTGTCAAATATGAAAAAGAAATATTTGGTCCTTTATACATTTTTGCCGATTTGATTAACTAATTACGTATCGAGGACCAAATTTTTTTTTCTGATTTGACATATAGTTTCTTTGGGAAAGTTGGTTGTAATCACGAGTAAATGCATATTATCTTTTGTTATCAAGAACTAATTAAAAGTCACTCTGTATATTAGTACTAACATACAGTATGGACACTTCCTGCCGCTCTCTAGATTGCGACCTCACCCTCTCATCACCCAGATTGATACAGATTGGTTATAGTTTGGTTGTCGAAAGTATAGGATTTCGCCGTCATTTTGTTTGTTCCGTCATTCCTTTTTTGAAATTTAATTTCTTGCTTGTTGTATCAAGGTGCTAAAAGTAACAGTTCCAAGTTCAGGTGAAAAAAAAATTGCATGTATATTACTAACACACACTAACACTAGTCAAAATCCTAGAATAAGTTACTGACACTATTGTGTTCCTTATTGGTCGAATAAATAAATAGTATTATTATATTATATTGACTGACTCTGTGGCTCAGTGGTTAGTGCCCTTGACTACTGATCCGAGAGTCGTGGGTTCGATCCCCACCCAGGGCAAGCATTTGTGTGATGAGCAGATTTGTTTGCTCTGTGTCTGGGTGTATGTATGTATGTATTTAAACGTATATAAGTATGTATATCAGTCTCTGGTAACCCATAACACAGGGAATCCTACTTTGGGGCCAGATGACCATGTGTGATTTGTCCCAGAATATTTATTTATTTTTTATTTTATTTATTTATAATATAATCAGATTCTTAGTTGCAGCAAGTGAAGCAGTTCACTTATTCGCAGTTTAGTGGAAATAAAAACAGGCCAAGTGTGAGTCGGACTTGCGCAAAGTAGGGTTCGGTATCCTTTTCAAAAACAAATGTAAATTTTAAACAACAAAATTGTTTTTGCAGTTGGTAATAGAACATTTTGTATGGTAAATCTATATTTTTTCATACAAATCCAACTGCGCGTCTTAAGTTGTTCGACTGTTATACTAAACTAAAAAAGGCTACTTAGCCGTGACAGTATTCATTTGTTATATGTCGTACTATTTACTTTTTTTTTCAGATCTCCTGAAATAGCGGTTTAGCTAAGGGGGGGGGGGGGGTTGGAGGGGGGAAGGAGAAGGGTACGACGACGACACAATATGACTCTAACAAAAAAAAAACTTTAAAGCTAATAGTCTCAAGATTCAAAATATTTATTTAAAATAGGTGCAAACTACACTCTTTCTGATAGTCATAAATAGCAACTACATAATGTCATTTGTGAACAATCAAGAAATAAACAATCATTATTAACGTATAACGTATCATATTATTATTAACGTCAAAATCCAATTCTTGATATAAAACAAATTATGGCATTAGAACATGAAAACAAATATTGAAATATTTATTGAAATTACTTGCAAAAATACCTAAATATTTATTAAACCCTCAGTAGTTTTAAAAGACCTATTCAACGAATCATCTCATCATATTATGATTGGGTTCGTCAAAAAAACCGGCCAAGTTCGATTTAGAACCGCAAACAACGGGTTCAGTACCATCATGCTAGATGGGGCTAGTTTCTTCACGTTTAAAAAAAACAAGTTTTTTGTGTGGAGACCCCCTTATTTTTTCACTTTTTCTAATTTTTAGTATTTGTTGTTATATCGGCAACAAAAATACATCATCTGTGAAAATTTCAGCTGTTTAGCTAACACGGTTCAATAAATACAGCCTGGTGACAGACGGATGGACGGACAGCGGAGGCTTAGTAATAGGGTCCCGTTTTTACCCTTTGGGTATGGAACCCAAAAAAGTAATAAGACCGCACAATGTATACATTATATACAATATCTCTAAGAAATTGTATTTTGGTGCACTATAAGTGTAAATAAATAATTAAAACGTGTTTAATTATCGTAAACTCGCGACACTGTTACCGTTACCGTAACCGACACCTTATCAGGAACACTCGAAGAGTCAAAACTTTGTCAACCTAGTTCGCCAGAAAAACTCGGAGGGTCAAAACTTATAAAACTGTAAAAAACTTTTTACTTTTGTCGGCACTCCCGGAGTGGTTAGGTTTTTTTCTTGTGAGATGGTACGGAACCCTTCGTGTGCGCGTCCGACTCGCACTTGACCGGTTTTTTCATACGGATTCAGAATGTGAGATTCGGCATAGCTTAGGACCAGCCTTAGAGTCAACTTATGCGTGGGCGCCACAGCTCAATCACACACTGTCTTCTGTCTTGTTGTATACAAAGCGTTCATTTTTCATACTCTGTGGTGTGCAGACCTTTGTGGACCTGTCATGTTATGTGCTATAAGTGATCATGAAGCCTTCGAAGACGAGGTTGACTTCCAGAACTTCGCATTGATGTTAAGAGCCCGCTGGAGTTCATAAATCCCATACAAACGTAGTATTAGATTCATTTGTTAACCAAACAACCGATTTTGAAATAATTTTATGTCGATAATCGGATGACGTTTATCTGTGTCTGTACCGTATTACTTTTTTGAAAAACGAAACAGGAATTTACTAAGCAATTTTCTTAGTAAACGAGTCTTTGATGTGAGACTGTTAAATCTCTAAATAGCTTACTCTACAGACCACACAGGTGTACTTATGTTCTGAGTATGTATTGTGAAATAAAATTGCCAGTGCAATGTTTAAGATCAGAATACTTTGAGTCAGCCGCAAGCTTGCTGAACGTGAAAACTACAGTTCAGGCGCAGGCAGAATATCAGCGCTGTAGGCATTGAATGATGGCTACAATATGGCTTTTAATTCAATGGCTGTAGGTACAAAATTACCTGCAGCATATGCTGAGTTGGAGCCATTTCTGAGCTACAGCACAATTTTATATAAGAAGTTATTATTATTGTTTGTTTTCTTTTTGTGTATCAATTGTAATGTAGCCACAGATTTGTACAGAAGGATCCGCCCGTCTCCATATTTCACTCAGATTGTCTTCATACAAGCAAAAAGTAGCGCCATCTGACATAACTCGAACGAACTAGCGTAGGCGAGAGCTGACGTCAGTACCGCGTTAAAAGAACCTTGGTAAAATTGTCGCTTTAAAAATTCGTATAATTCATTTGTTTACAAGAAAAAATACAGTGTAAAATACCAAGGTTCTTTTAACGTTCTTTTTACGGTTACTTAACGATGATACGACATCTCATGTTTCTTTTTAGCCTTTCTTTCATGATTTTTACAGCCTCTAACAACACAATAACGCATTGTATATGGAATATCTTTCCACCGTAATGTACAATTTCCCGCAGACGACTGAGTCGCGAGTGTGCGAAACTTTCGATTTTCGCACCAATTTGCTGGGAGCATTAGTCGCGCGCGTTGGCCGGGTCCTTACGCCAGTAATATATAATATAAGTGATTGAATGTAGCTTTGAATAAATGTTTTATCTATCTATCTGTCTACACATCTGATTCTTTGAACTTTTTTCTTTGGTACGGCAAAAAAAAACATGAATCAGTTTTTGCTCGATACTTGTAATTTTGAAAATTGAAAACTATGTAGTTTTGAGAGATTATTAGATATTTCTCCTACATTACATAAGTTAGGCACATGAAATAAATATCGACAGTAAGAGAATAAAGGTATTGATAAAACGGTTAAAACGTAAGTCGCGTTAAGACACTCATGCGAAATTCAACTGCTAAGCTGATTCCATAGGGTTAAATATTAGGTTGTTCCCCAGTGCCGCGCTAGGAGCCTGCTCTTAAGGCGCTAAGATCACTCAATCCGATTAGGTTGACACGTGTTTTAATAATATGGAACGTAAGTCTATTGGTTTTAAGTTCAAATCAATTCGGGTTTCAACGCGGATGTTACGTTGAAACCGAACGCCCTTCTCGATTTTTACATGTTTTTATTACTTTTCATCACTTTCAATTAAATTTTAAAAAAAAATGTGTTCAATTAAAATATAAGGTCTTAAAGTCACCGATTTTTGTGTGTTGGTTTCATTTAATATTTAACTATTTTTTTTCGATAAACTTTGCAATTAATGCCAACAACACGGTATAAAGTATATTTTTTAAAATCAAAAGTGGTAATATTTTAAAAATTTTATTCATTTAAATCGATTTTTTATTACTTTTAGTAATTTTTTTTCTATGGTGATAGCTTTACACAGTGTTTTAATAATTTGAATTGAATATTGTCATAATATGACCCATCTTAAGGCCTTAAGTTTATTTTTAACCTGATGGTAAGTGACGATGATGCCGAAGATGGAAGCGGGCTAACCAAGATTCCCCAACGCAATGGAGATCTGGCTATCTTATCTTCCAGTCGGAACACATCCAATGATGTTTGGCGGCAACTTTTTTTTTAATAAAAAATTTGAGTGCGTTTGGCTGCACCTCACCTGATGGTAAGTGCCGATGCAGCCGAGGATGTGACACGCAAGCTCAAATAGTGCTTATTCACTCTCGTCTTGTAGATTCCTAAATTATACGAATCGGGAAATACATATGCCGGAAGGGAATTCCACTCCTTGGCCGTTCGCATGATGAACGAAGACGCATAACGCTTCGTGCGTAAAGGTGAAACATTGACGACAAAAGAGTGGAACCGCCCTCCGCGCCTGGTCGTCCGATGATGAAATGGAGAGGGGGAAATGAGGTTGTGAAGCTCCAGGACACACTCTCCGAAATGAATTGTGTAGAACACCGATAGACAGGCGACTTTGCGGCGATGCTCGCTTAGATAAGGTGTAAAGTAAATACCAAACTATCTTGTGATGGATGTAGTATACTACATAGGAATTGCAATGGATTCCCTCGGTCTATATTTATAGAGGACGGGATAGCAGCGGCGGGGGCGGACGCCGCAGGCGCGGGAGAGGCGCGGGCACCACGTGGTATAAATAGTCATCGGCGTAAGCGCATGTCCGCGCCACGCCAAATCGGGAAATGGGAATGAAACGGAATGCCCAGAGCTTAGACTGCTAGCTCGAAAGGTTAATCAAACCCATTTAATAAAAAAAACAGACTTCAATAAAGCGCTTTTTTTTATTCACAATTGGTAAACCCATCTCACCTGGTGGTAAGTGACGATGTTGCCGAAGATGGAAGCGGGATTACCAAGATTCCCCAACGCAATGGGGAACTGGCTATCTTATCTTCATGCCGGAACCACAGATTACTAATTAGTTACTAGTAAGAGCGTCGGATAAACGTAATATGAAATAAATTCGAAAACACATTGGTACGTGGCAGGACTCAAAACACGACCTCCCGTAAAGGAGGCAGCGGCCCTAGCCGTTACGCCACAACCGGTTAAGCCGTTTAGGAGGAGAAGAATGACTAACAAATGCACACTGGAATTTTATATGTATTTGAAGAAGATATTTGTAATATAATTTTAGTTTCAGGTAATGAAGCCGTATTCCCGGTGACAAAAGATCCTTTTGGTATTTTGAAATTAATCTGATGAGGAAATTTAAAGGTGAAATCAAGGTCCCAGAATCGTCTTTTTCATTCCATCTATTGGTTCGCCTTTAAGTGCACCCAAAGGTGGTGTTTTCTGAAACTTTTAGCGGACAGTAATGAGTTTTTAATCCTCTTTGTAAGTGCGCCGTAATTATCTTTGCAGCACAGTTTTTGAATTTGGAACATCTTAGTGTTCAGCTCAGCGCTAAAGAAATCAAACGCAAATATTGTTTGAATAAAGACTGGCTGGTACGACGGCCGATATTCGCGCCGCCGGCTGAATAAAAAAAAGAAATCAAATTAAAAACGCGCGAACTACAGCCCGCGTTTTCGTAAATTTTCACGGATTGTTAAAAAATCATGGTTTTGTTTTGAAAAATGAGTTCTTCAAGTGACAGTGAAAGTATAGAATTAACTCCTGCACAAATGCACTGAAAGTATTAGAACTGACGCAAGAAATGTGATGGATTATTATAACCTGCAAAATCCCGAGAGAATAAAATATGAGGCGCCTTTTATTTTCTCATAGAGGGTGATGAAAAGTAGAGTGTATCACTCGGACGCAAAATATATTTTTGGCTCGGGCGAAGTACTTTGAATCCCTCGCTACGTTCAGGATTCTACTAAAGAATCCCTCACTTCGCTCTGGATTCAAAAAAGCGCCCTCGCCGTAAAAATATTATTTTGCTCCCATTATGATACAATCTACTATTATTTTCAATAGAATCGTAGAAAATACACTCTAGTTGTGTAGAAATGGCCAAATATGTAAACAAATCGTAAAGTATTTTCTTACACCTTTTAACCATTTTCAGTTAGCTTTTTTTTATTAAAAATTTGAGTGCGTTTGACTACATCTCATTTTAGTCTTATATGAACTACACACGGTGATCAAATGAATAAAATGCTAGTAAGAACATGCCGATGTGCAAAATGCATTTAAGATAAAATGTAATTAAAAACAAAATGGTTTGTTAACATGTTTTACGATTTCCAAAGACCTAGAATTTACTGTGCTCGTCTTTTTTTTTTGGAACTGTGTATTGTAACTTGACCCATCTAAAGGCCTTAACAAGAAAAATTTTTCTAGACTTTTTTATTTCAAGAAAATTATTTTCCTTACAATATTCATTATGGCTATTGCTTTTATTTTCTGCTTATCATCTTGTACGCTTGTAAGTTCATTAGAATTCCGATTATTTTATGCAAATTTCGTTTTTTTTATTACCTTTTTCCATAGTGATAGCTTTACACCTTAAGGCCTTCACAAAACAAAATTTTTTGTAGACTTTTTTTATTTCAAGAAAATTATTTTCCTTACAACTAATAGCTTTTATTTTCTGCTTATCATCTTGTATGTTTGTAGTACTCGTAAGTTCATTAGAATTCCTATTATGTTATGCAAATAGTTCTACGACGCCTACAGATAATTTTCTTAGAAGCAGAAAACCTATTAAAGAAATTATAATTATGGCGAGATCGTCAAGTTATAATGTAAGTCAAACTGAATAAGAAATTCTGACTAAGTAGATAATCATGATGATATCAGCTCATATACGTCCCCACCGAGGGGCCCGAACCTACCCTGAATTAGGGCGATTGAGCCTTAGCTGACCACGCGGGCCCAGTGCGGGTTGGTCGACTTCACACACAACCTACGAATTTCTTCGCAGGCGTGTGCAGGTTTCCTTACGATGTTTTCCTTCACCGTAAGAGCATCGGATAAACGTGCTTATGAGATCTAAATTCGAAATCACATTGGTGCATGGCAGGAATCGAACCACGACCCCCCGGACAGGAGGCGGCGGCCCTAGCCGTTACGCCACCGACGCAGATAATCCCAGCGATTGTCAAACAATCAGGTAATTTCAGGTAATATTTAATCTTTCTTGAAGTTGGACCTACCTAAATGGCCTGTTTGTCCAACGTATACATATTCGTGAACAATGCTGAGTTAGTATGTCATCATCATCATCATGTCAGCTGAAAGACGTCCACTACTGGACAGAGGCCACCCCCAAGGATTTCCACGACGACCGGTCCTGCGCTGCTCGCATCCAGCGGCTTTCCGCAAACTTCACCAGGTCCTCGGTCCAACGAGTGGCCGGTCTGCCTACGCTACGTCTTTCGGTACGCGGTCGCCACTCACAGAACTTTACTGCCCCAACGGCTATCTGTTGTACGAGCTATGTACCCCGCGCACTGACACTTAATTTTATTGTCATTTCAATAGGACAACTTAGTGAATTCTAGTTTATTTTAATTGCAGTCAACCATTAGAGATCGACAATCTCCATACGAATTGCAGTCAATAGTTTAACTTCTGTGGTGGCATGATGAAATTCATGGATTTTTTAAAGTTTGCTGTTGTAATTGTAACTTCTACTTCTTCTTTTCGTGTCGACGGCAAACTCAGATAGTCACATCCCAAAACCGAGCCACGCAAATTGCCTTGTCAGTGGCCTGCACCATGTCCTCCCGCGTGCAGGTGACTGGGCAAGAAGGACACGTAACGAGGTGGTCCATCCTTCGAGGGACCGCACCACACCTACACTCCAGGTTCGTATCTCCAATGAATCCCCATCTGAACAAGTTTTCTTTACTTCTGCCAACCTGAGTCCGGAGTCTGTTAAGAGATTTCCAGGTCGACCATGGGAACTTACATCCAGGTGAGGGATTCTCGGAGATCGGAACGAAGGAACCACTAAAAGAGACACTATTCTGCCATAGTTCAACTCTCGTTTCTAGAGGGTCGTCTGTCAGGGGAAATTGTAACTATTACCTACATTTAACCACCTCCGTGGCGTAATGGTAAATCTATTTGCCTCACATCAGGAGGTCGCGGGTTCGATTCCTAGCGGAGTCTAACTTTAGAAGACTCGGTTTGGTAGGTGGAAGGGCATTTTTTAATGCCCACTTGGCTAGCTACGGGTTGTTCCCAGTCCTACTGCGTGGGAATTTTTTATTCCCATTCGTCACCACTGGGGACGCTACACACAGAAGAGTGGACAGTGGAGTGGTAAGAATATTGGAGAGTGGAGTGGAGTGGAGATCAACATCTTATCTAAGTCCTGCTGCCAAACATCAATGTTAACAGCGTTGATGTGTTTCGGCTTGAAGATAAGATAGCTATTTTCCCATTGCGTTGGGGAATCTTGGTAAGCCCGTTTTCATACAATACAATATTCTTTATTGCATCACAACATGAAAGAAAAGAAATGAATAATATAGAAGAAAGCCTATTCAATAGGCGGCCTCATCCATCTTCGGCACCATCGTCACTTACCATCAGGAGAGATGATGCCAAGGGCTTACCAATTGTGGATAAAAAAGACATATTTTCTGCTTGTGTTGGTTTGCAAAACTTTTGTTAATATTGATTTCAGTTGCGCCACCGACGCTCCCCGGACAGGAGGTAGAGGCCCTTGCAGTTGCGCCACCGACGCCCAAATCCTGTCCGGGAGGTCGTGGTTCGTGTCCTGCCACGTACCACTGTGTTTTCGAATTTCGATCTTATAATTATGTACGTATATCCGACGCTCTTACGGTGAAGGAAAACATCGTGGAAAACCTGCACACGCCTGCGAAGAACCTCGAAGGTTGTGTGTGAAGTTGACCAACCCGCACTGGGTCCGCGTGGTCGACTAAGGCCCGATCGCCCTACTTCAGGGTAGGCTCGAGGCCCTCGATGGGGACGTATATATGAGCTAAAGTGATGATGATTTCAGAAACCAAGATCTAGGTGCGTATACTGTAGTGTCCTATTCACGTTGTTGCTATTTATCACTAGAATATTTTTAACTGCTTATCAAACAACTACTTAATCACCTATCAATTTATTTTTATCATTTATATATGACAATTGTTTTAAAGTACTGATTGCACATCAAATTATCTATTCTTCTTAACTAGACTAGGGTTGAGCGAGTGAAGCGAGCGATAATAGGTTCGGTTAGGTATGATTGACTATACCGTCGAGGAGCTTTACGAAAAAAAAAACGAGTGTGCTTTAGACCACACGACTGAAGTAAAACTTAATCAACGTTCGCGTAACGCACTCACCAGCTTACTCCCCAAGCCAAGCGTGCCGTTCGCCTCGCCCGAAAACACTTTTCGTAACGCTAGAAATCAACGTTCGCGTAACGCATTCACCAGCTTACTCCCCAAGTCAAGCGTGCGTAAAGAAGTTTTACTTCAATAAAACAGTTTTAAACGCTATACCTGTGGGATCATTCAACAATTACGTGATCACCGGAAGGGGGGGGGGGGGTCAGATGCTTGTATATACATCTGGATTATTTGGGGGGAGGAGGGAGAATCCATGATTACGTTATCATTTTATAAACTAAATATTTAAAATATTTACGTCCAATTTTGAAGTCTACTACTGGTAACACTAACTATTAGATAGATGGAACGGGATTTCCCCTGCTATAGACAAACTGTGGAACAGTGTGACCAGATTCAGTATTTTTATACTTTTTCGGCATATATTATCATACATTTTAAGCACGGACGAAGATTACGTAATCAAGGCGAGGGGGGGGGGGGTTAAAAAACAAAAGATTACGCTGTGATCACATAGGGGGGGGGGGGGGTTAAAAAAACGGCCAAAAATGATCACGTAATTGTTGAACGATCCCTGTAGGTAAAAAGTGATGCGCCACGAACCTAAATTGTTGCTTAATTAATTATAATTTGAGGTAAGTATTTTGCTGTGCAATCAGGTACTTTCATGAGAATTGGGATTCTATTATTATACAAAAAGTAGTTTTTTGATTTGCGTTTAAATACTACCCTTTGTCACTCGCACCGCTATCCCTTTAATTTACTCACTTAAGAATTTTATACTCTGTCTCGTTAAGGGCCTTATCACACATCGTTAGGGCCGCGGGTGGGCAGAGAGTTCGCGGCGATCGATCCGCGTTTTTTACAGAGGCCAGCACGTCAAGCTATACACTGGAAGTGCGATTCTGATTTATACGCAAACGGCATAAGAACGGTACAAAGTCCAAAGTGTCTAACTTGATGTGCTGGCCTCTGTACATTCAGTGCCAGAAGGGAACGAGAGTGTACAAAATGGCGTCGACACCGCTGTTCGCCGCGAGCTCGCTGCGTACCCGCGGCGTGTTCGCCACGCACACGTTGCGAACTTGCAGCGAGCTCGCTGCGCACTCGCCCCGCTTTCCACTCGCTCGCAACTCGTTAGTGTGATAAGGCCCTTAAGCTTTCAGCGAATTTTCAGGTTGGCCCAGCTGAGCTCCAGACGCGTTGCCATGGCAACAATTGATCGGCCGCCATGTTGGAATGCACTCGTCTGAAAATCTCTGATAATGAACTAACATTGAATATATATAAACCCTGTTGTATTGACCTGTTATTACTTGAGTCAGACCGAGTGAAACTTAAAGATATTTAATTAACCTATATTATAGATAATAGAACAGATGGCCGATGGGGTAGTAAAGTTCTCGAGTGGCGACCGCGCACCGGAAAACGTAGCGTAGGCAGGCCTCCCACGCGGTGGACCGATGACCTGGTGAAGATCGCGGGAAGCCGATGGATGCGGGCAGCGCAGGACCGGTCGTCGTGGAAATCCTTGGGGGAGGCGTTTGTCCAGCAGTGGACGATTTGTGGCTGATATGATGATAGTATAATATTTCAGTTAACCGTCGCACAAAAATAGAAGTAAAAATACTAGGTAATAATATCAATCTTTAGCAAAAGAAACACACCCGCTCATGGCTAAGCTTCCCGTGCTTTTACGAAATCTTTCGTTTGACGAAACAAATATCAAAAAGTTTGCATGTATTTAACGCAAATTATTAGTACTTTTGACAGTAAAACCGGCGAAGTGCGAGTCGGACTAGCGCAAAGTAGGATTCCGTGGTCTTTTCAAAAAACAGAATGTAATGTTTTTAAAAAACAAAATCATATTAATTTGCAGTTGGTAATAGAACATTTTATATGGAAAATCTATGAACTTTTTATAAATCCAACTGCACATCTTAAGTTGGTGATAGTTTTCCTTTTAAATTGATTGTATGTACTAAGTACTATTTTTTCTATTATTATGTAAAAAGCGTCGGTGGCTCAACCGGTAACGGCTCGGTCCATCTAACCAGAGGTACCGGGTTCAAATCTAGACGGCCAATGTACCAATGAGTTTTTCAAAAAAACTTACGTACACATACTTACCGATTGCTTTAACGGTGAAGGAAACCATCGTGAGGAAACCTGCACACGCCTGCGAAGAAACTCGAAGGTTGTGTGTGAAGTCGACCAACCCGCACTGGGCCAGCGTGGTCGACTAAGGCCTAATCGCCCTGATTCAGGGTAGGCTCGAGCCCCTCGGTGGGGACGTATATGAGCTGTAATGATGACTACTATTTTTTTAGCTACGAGGGACACTTGATTCTAATTATAGAAATTTAAAGCTTAATATTTCGCAAACCGATTCCTTAAATCGAAAAATCATTTTAGCAAAACCTCAGTAGGTTTAAAAAACCTTTTTAAGGCACTTGTCCCACCGCCGACGAGAAAGCGACGAACTATCGACTATTTTCTCGCTCAAGAAACGTACAAAACATGTAGATCCCGTGTCAATGAAAGAGATACATATACTAGTAGTTAATCGCTGACTGTTCACACTGCTGGCGATTAACTATTAATGTTCGTTTACAGCTCATATACGTCCCCACCGAGGGGCTCGAGCCTACCCTGAATCAGGGCGATTAGGCCTTAGTCGACCACGCGGGCCCAGTGCGGGTTGGTCGACTTCACACACAACCTTCGAGTTTCTTCGCAGGCGTGTGCAGGTTTCCTCACGATGTTTTCCTTCACCGTTGATTGATGAACTATTAATGTATGTATCTCTTTCATTGACACGAGATCTATATCTGTTGTACGTTTCTTGAGCGAGTTGGGCGAGAAAATAGTCGATAGTTAGTCGCTTTCTCGTCGGCGGTGGGACAAGTGCCTAACGATACCCCTTAAGAAAGAGTTACACATGTAAGGGAAGTACCTAGCCTAAATTTTTTTTTTTCAAATTTTGATAGTACCACTTTGTCTAATCTTTTAATATATATAAATCTCGTGTCACAATGTTTGTCCTCAATGGACTCCTAAACCACTTAACCGATTATAATAAAATTCGCACACCATGTGCAGTTCGATCCAACTTGAGAGATAGGATAGGGTAGGGTAGTGTAGGGTAGGTTAGGGTAGTGTAGTGTAGGGTAGTGTAGAGTAGTGTAGGGTAGGGTAGTGTAGTGTAGTGTATGTAGGGTAGGGTAGGGTAGTGTAGGGTAGGGCAGGGCAGTGTAATGTAATGTAAGGCGGTACGAAGTTCGCTGGGACAGCTAGTTAATTAATATGACTATACCCATGCTAAAATACAGCTTTCTAGTACTAATATAGTCTCTGAGCTAAGCCGCGGACAGACAGACAGACAGACATGGCGAAACTATAAGGGTTACTTGTTGACTTCGGAACCCTAAAAAAAGAAAAATATGTTAAAATTAAACAAAATGTGCATTAAACCAACCAGTCTCCGTTCTGCCAGTGCCAAGCAAGCCATGTAAAACGTGTCTCCAACTTTAGCTCATTTGCATTCAGCATTGTGCGACAGTGTAATGAAATTTAATATTTAATTTCCCCTTTCATAGAGTGACGTCGAGTATTGAGCTTCTAGCCAGCTCACGCGGTCAAGGACGAAATACAGGCTGCAGATATTTCAGCTACGGAAGATGCAACCTTGACACGATGAGGGAAGGTGGGGATTTAAAATATTTAAGATTCTAACACTCATTTGATTAGCATATCGACTAATTTTCACATGAGGTTTACATTTATACAATGTTCGTTTATAAAGATTTTGATTGTTTCAAGATTCAAGATATTTATTCAAAATAGGTGCAAATCACACTCTTTCTGATAGTCATAAAATAGTAATTACATAATGTCATTTATGAAAAATCAAGATATAAACAATCATTAATTGATAACGTCAAAATCCAATCCTTGGTAAGTGGCGATTATGCCGAAGATGAACAACGCAATGGAGAGCTGGCTATATTATCTTTAAGCCGGAACACATCAATGTTGTCAACACTGATGTTTGGCGACAAGACTTAGGTAAAATGGTGCTAGCTAGCTAGGCGGGCTTAGAAAATGTCCTTCCACCAATCAAACCGAGTCTTACAAGTTGACCCCATCGGGAATCGAACCCACGACCTCCTGGTGTGAAGCGAATGGACTAATCATTACGCAACAGAGGCGGTTAAAACTTCTTTATGCGAGAACCAGTAGGTATGTCTCTTTGAGATTAATGGCGTTTCATTCTGACTTTCAAATTCAACGCAAAATATCAACTCCTAGACAACATTATTTAGCCCTGAAACTCAAAGTTCTTAAGGGTTGTGCACAAATCACGTGAGGTTCTATAGGGGGGGTTTCAAGAAAATATCACGACAGATCACGTTAGGGGAGGGGGTGTATAAGGAGACCTCACGTGTATTTTTCTACAGTGAACGAACAAAGAAAAAATGTAACACATGAGTAGATAGTTTTTCTCGGTTTCATTACAAAAATAATCTTCACACTTCAAAATAGCCAGTCTATTTTACGAAATTTTGGCGCACTTGGCCTTGACCGCGCTTGACCCCGCCCGCTATATACAATACTAGCTGTCCCGGCGAACTACGTTCCGCCTTACACTACACTACAGTGCCCTACCCTACCCTACCCTATCCTACCCTACACTGCCCTATCCTACACCACCCTACACTACACTACCCTACATAAGAACCTTCTCCTGACAATAACGAACTCGACAAAAAAAGAATTAGCGAAATCGGTCCAGCAGTTCTTGAGTTATAAAATTACAACGAAAAGTGGCATAGATTTTTATATATTTAGACTAGTAATCTTAAAAGTAGGTTGAATTAGAAAAATACACGTGAGGTTGTGATGGGGAGTGGGTGGCCAAGAACCTAGCCAAATATCACCAGGGGGAGGGAGGGGGTCAAAAATAGCCGAAAAAACCTCGCGAGATTTGTGCGCAAGCCCTTATTGAGCAATCTGTTTGGCATGGCTACGCTTGTGATTGTGAATTCGAACTCTGTGTGACCCGCAAGGAGCGCGGTCTGGCAGCCGCCCAGCTACTGATCAGCTACATTTGAACAAAGCTGACTAAATGTGCCGCCGCGATGAGGAGCGGCCGAAATAACACGCCATATTGTATTTAACTTTAACACGCCGTATTGTATTTAACTACGAAAATGTAATATGAATGACAGAAATAGCAGAAACTGTTTTAGACGTGGGGAGATTTGCGAAATGTCTGATGGCAACTTATAAATAACAAGCTTTTTCCCGCGGCGTCGCCCGCGTGGACATCGTTTATATGACTGTCTTTTACGGTGAGTGGTGCGCGAGCCGCAAGCGGCTTGCGAGCGCGGAGTTAAGTTTTCCTTGGATCCCTTAGAAACGATATCGGGCTATTCTGATTAGAAGTCTATGTCACTTCCCACCCTCAACCAATTCTATACAAAAAGCCACTTCATTCCGTAGCTCCGTTGCGACGCTGACGTGCGCGAGCGCGGAAATTAGTTTTACCCAGATCCCTCGGGAACCATGTCAGGATATGCTAATTAGTAAATTATGTCATTTCCCACCCCCTCAGCCATCACTGTGCAAAAAATCACAGCGATCCATTGTTCCGTTGCAATGTTAAAGAAACTAACCAAAAAAAGAGTATATTTTCAGTTCCCTCAGGAACTGCATCGGACTATGCTATTTTCACGGAATAAAAAGTAGCATATGACCTTCCCAGTGACACAGGCTACCAGCATGCCAAATTTCATCAAGATTGGTTAAGGTGTTGAAGCGTAAAAAGATAACAAACAAACAAACAAATTTTCACATTTATAATATTAGTAAGGATAATAGTTGCATAACCAGTCTTCTTAAATCTTGTCTCTTCTTTTAATTCTCTTCCATACAGATTTGGTAAAATCATTTTCAAATCAAATCAAATAAATTTATTGCAGGCTGCACAGCCCATAAATGTTAGTAATATACAATAACTTACAAATCTAATGTTAGTGACATTACAAAATAAAATATTGACATAGTCCCTATATCCGGCCGGACACTGGCCAGGCGCTTGTGTAGCGTTGTCCAGTGACCAAATATAGGACAGTCCGGCTTGCTGGCAATGGCTTTCAGGATGCCGTTGGTGCTGCCCCTCACGCGTTGCATCAGGGACGCGACTCTTCTGCGCACAATTGCATGGAAGCCGTCAGTGCGTGCTTCTGCGAACATCCCCGACGATTTTGCCATCTTAGTTTCTGTCTTTCTTTTTCTGTCACCTTTTTGGTCTGTCTGTTTTTAACCCCGAATCTCTGTACTCGCGCGTTATACTCGTGAACAAGAGTAGGTCAGTTCACACGGACAGCACCCGGTACGTGTAAACTGGCCTACTCTTGTTAAAGGCATTAATGACATTCAATGATTTTTATGTATAACTATCTTCTTAATATATATAAATCTCGTGTCACAATGTTTGTCCTCAATGGACTCCTAAACCACTTAACCGATTATAATAAAATTCGCACACCATGTGCAGTTCGATCCAACTTGAGAGATAGGATAGGGTAGTGTAGGGTAGGGTAGTGTAGGGTAGGGTAGGGTAGTGTAATGTAATGTAAGGCGGTACGAAGTTCGCCGGGACAGCTAGTAGTTATATATATATATACGAGTTATATATATATACAAAATTCTCATTAGGACAACTAATTAGTAATAAATTTATCATTATTTTATTGACATGACATATGATAAAATTATAAAGATTCTACAGGCTGGAGCCATTCACACCGTAGGTTCGCGTAAAGGTGGACACAAGACTAGGAAAACCATTACAGGCTGGAATCTCCATGTTAAGGAGGCACATCAAGCTGCACGCCTCTACTTTGATTGTTGGACTTTAGCTGGTCGGCCGTCCACGGGTGAAATCTACGTTAAAATGAAAGACAGTAGAAAAGCCTTTAAAAATAAACTTCGCTGGTGCCAGCGGAATGAAGAACAAATTAAAATGGATATACTAGCAACACACAAAAACAATAAAAATTTCGGAAAGTTTTGGAATGCAACAAAAAATCTTAATCACAAACAAAACGTGGCTTCATCTGTGGACGGTAGGCAAATTCCCAGGGAAATAGCTGAAATGTTTGCGGATAAGTTTAAAATTAATCCTATGCCCATAAGTTATCAATATTTTGATGATGTGTGTCAGGAGGACCAACCGCTGTTGATATATAGCTCAGAAGATATCATGAGAGCTATCAAACAAATCAAGAGTGGTAAGTCCCCCGGACATGACGGACTGAGCATAGAGCACATCTTTTTTGCAGGGCCTGAGCTGAGGGACAAGTTGTGCAGTTTATTTAATCTATGTGTGAAGTACTCCTACCTACCGCAGGCACTTATGAAGACTGTAGTTGTGCCCATAGTTAAAAATAAAACCGGAGACCTCAGCTCAGCGAACAATTACCGACCTATTTCCCTAGGAACGGTGACTGGCAAAGTTCTGGAAAGACTGCTGCAGCCCGAGCTGATGAAAAATGTCGTGATAGATGATGCTCAGTTTGGCTTCCGGCCCGGTCTCTCGACAGACTCGGCTATTATCAGCCTCAAGCATACGGTAAATTATTACCTGAATCGTGACACTTCAGTGTACGCTTGTTTTCTGGACTTGAGTCGCGCGTTTGACCTAGTTAATTATGAAATTCTCTGGAACAAACTGCGTGCCTCAAACGTCCACAGAAGTGTAGTGGGTCTGTTGAGACATTGGTACGGCGGCCAAACTAATAGCGTGAGATGGGACAACACGACTTCTAGCGAGTATAGGCTAGACTGCGGTGTTCGTCAGGGTGGGCCTACATCTCCGGACCTTTTTAATATCTATGTCAACGACCTTATCGTTGAGCTGAGGAGCGCCAACGTTGGGTGTTCACTCGGTGGTATTTTTGTCAATAATTTAAGTTATGCCGATGACATGGTGCTTCTCAGCCCATCGATAAGCGGCCTCAGGAAACTTCTCTCAGTCTGTGAACATTATGCAAATGTTCACGGACTGAAATATAATGTAACCAAGACGGAAATGATGGTTTTTAAGGCAGGTAAAGGTCCAGAGATTGTACCTGAAGTTTTTCTTAATGGATCATCAGTTCGGGTTGTAAAACAGTTTAAATACCTTGGACATGTACTCACAGAAGATCTGAAGGACGACCAAGATATCGATCGCGAGAGAAGAGCACTCTCCGTTCGGTGTAACATGCTCGCGCGCAGGTTCTCAAAATGCAGTAGGGACGTGAGGACGACACTGTTCAAAACTTTCTGTCAGTGTTTCTACACGTCCCAGCTTTGGGTAAAGTTTAAAAGATCGACACTCAGCACCATAAGGGTGCAGTACAACGATGCCTACCGCATTCTCATGAAGTTACCCAGATACTGCAGCGCGTCGGGCATGTTTGCCGAGGGGGGAGTGCCGGATTTCTTTGCTGTTGTTAGGGCCCGTATAGCTTCCTTTTGGAGGCGATTGCAGGGAACTGATAACAGCATTCTGAGAGTAGTGGGTGAGGACTTCTCTGGGTACATATATAAATACTGGATTAGTGTCCACCTTGACGCGAATCGTAAATGATTCTAGTCAGTACTGTCCATTTAAATTAATCTTTATTTAGTTTACTTTGTATTATTATTATTATTTTGTGTATTTTCTGTATTTTACCGTGGGTCTATTGCCTGAATAAAGAATTTATTATTATTATTATTATTACAAATAAATTTTGTTTCTCGAATAACAACCGAATCTAATGACATAATCTGGTTTATATCAAGGATGTAATTTTGACGTTATTAACTAATTATTGTTTATTTCTTAATTCTTCGCAAATGACATTATATGTATTATATATTTATCAGAAAGAGTGTAAATTGCACCTATTTTGAATAATTATATTTAATTGAATTGAATATATCGTTTAATTTGAAGTCAGAGGTTTGTATTTATATACAGTATTTATCTAAATGTTTATCCGACGCTCTTACGGTGAAGGAAAACATCGTGAGGAAACCTGCACACGCCTGCGGTGAAGCTCGCAGGTTGTGTGTGAACTCGACCAACACGCGTGGTCGACTAAGGCCCGATCGCCCTAATTCAGGGTAGGCTCGAGCCCCTCGGTGGGGACGTATATGAGCTGATATGATGATATAAATGTAAATAAAAAGCAAGTACAATGTACAGTTAACACTTGGAAAGTACCGGGACTGGAAGTGCACTTCACAGACGTTGAAATTTCCTTGAGCTTTATCCCTTCCAGCGGGGAGATCAAAGGCAGCCGCCAGAGTTTCTATCCGTAATGGATAGATCCCCCGCCTCAGCGTGAATCCAGCTTCTATCCCTTACGGAGAGAACCGCGCTGGAAGGGTAAACATCTCAAGAAAAGTTAGTTTCTTTTCTATTACATTTTTAGGGTAAAAACGGGCCCCTTTTACCACACCCTAGGCACTTCATATAACGGGCCAGAAATGACATTTCAAAAAAGGAATTACGGAACAAAAAAAATGGCGGCAAAATCATATACGTTCGACAACCAAATTGTAACCAATCTGTGTGACGAGGGGGTGAGGTCGCAATCTATAGAGCGGCAGGGAGTGTCCATACTGTATGTTAGTACTAATATATAAGGTGTAACAAAATTTGCTGAAACTTTTTTTTTTGACCTTATATATACTTTGCTATTACTGAGACTCCGCTGTCCGTCCGTCTGTTTGTCTGTCCGTCTGTCACCAGGCTGTATTTCATGAACCGTGATAGGTTGACAGTTGAAATTTTCACAGATGATGTATTTCTGTTGCCGTTATAACAACAAATACTAAAAATTAGAAAAAGTGAAAGTCTCCACACAAAAAACGTATTCTTTTGAAACGTGAAGAAACTAGCGCCATCTAGTATGAAGGTACGGATGGTTTGTGCGCGGTTCTGACTCAAACTTTACCGGTTTTTAAAAATTATTAGCTTCTGAAGGTACTACTCCATTCGCAAAAGTAGAGGATTAAAAAAAATCTTAATTTTCATATTAACAACACGACTTTGTTTATGGATACACTACAAACCACAACAAACGATTGAGTACCTGTCACTCAAAGCAATTTGCATGCAATGGGCGGTAATAGGCGTATGCGCATTTCCTTGCCGTTGCGACCTTTCTCCGCCCACACGCGTAGCCTAAAACAGCCTTGATATGCAGACAGTGCAGGCTGCAGGTGACATGTATTGTTCCGCGTAGCACCGATTTACATCTTCTTTGTTTACATTTATGAAGTGAAACTTCTTAAGGCGCGTTGGGCATTTACTGAGATGGGAATAAACCATTGAACTCGCGACACTGTAACCATGTAACGTAACCGACACCTTACCAGGAACACAAGCAGGTTTAAAACCTTTAAAACTGTATGTGAGATGGGAAAAACGATTGAACTCGCGACACTGTAACCATTTAACGTAACCGACACCTTACCAGGAACACTCGCAGGTTCAAAACTTATAAAACTGTATTTGAGATGGGAAAAAAACATTGAACTCGCAAAAATTTAACCATGCGACCATGTAACGTATTACGTAACCAATACCTTACCAGGAACACTCTCAAGATCAAAACTTATAAAACTGTATTTGAGATGGAAAAAACCATTGAACTCGCGACCCTGTAACCAAGTAACGTAACTGACACCATACCAGGAACACTGGGAGGGTCAAAACTTATAAAACTGTAAAACGTTTTTACTACTGTCGGCACTTCTGGCAAAGTATATATATTAGTACTAACATACAGTATGGACATTCCCTGCCACTCTCTAGATTGCGACCTCACCCCCTCTTCACCCAGATTGATACAGATTGGTCCTAGTTTGGTTGTCGAACGTATAGGATTTCGCCGCCATTTTATTTGATCCGACATTCCTTTTATGAAATGTCATTTCTGGCCCGTTGTATGAAATGTCCAGGGAGTGCCCTTGGATAGCAGGGATAATTGTGCCTTACGTTAAAAAAAACCTAAGCACTCCAGAAGCACGGGATAAACGACGGTTGCCTGGCGATGCACCCGAGGTCACATGACGTAGGATATTTAGATTTACACCTACGGACGTGTGCAACGCTAACTTTAGATAAAATGAAAGACGGTGATTTATGAATTATTGTCAAACAAGGCAGTAGCCTAGAGAGACTTTAACTATAATTATTATTGTATTAATGCTAAATAAGCTAATTGTGTGAAAGAGAAAGACTACCTGAAGTTAAAGAGGAACGTATTTATTTTTGTACTAGCTTTTTCCTGCGGCTCCGCCCGCGTGGACATCGTTTTTATGACTGTCTTTAAGGGTGATTAGTAAATTATGTCGTTTCCCACCTACTCAACCATCTTTGTGCAAAAAATCACAACAATCGAGTATTTTTTTATTTCTCTCAGGAACTGCAATAGATTATGCTATTTTCCAGGGATAAAAAGTAGCCTATGTCCTTACCCGTAACACAGGCTACCTGCATGCCAAATTTCATAAAGATTGGTCAAGGCGTTGAAGCGTGAAAAGGTAACAAACAAACAAACACATTTTCACATTTATAATATTAGTAAGGATAGTTCGTAAATATGGAATCAAAGGTGTTGGTTTCCTCACGATGTTTTCTTTCAGCGGTTAAGCAATCGGTAAGAAAATGTCTAAGCATTTTAGAAGCGTCGGTGGCTCAACCGGCAACGACTTGGTCCTCCTAACCAGAGGTGCCGGGTTCAAATCCGGACGGCCAATGTACCAATGAGTTTTTCGAAACTTACGTACATATACTTACCGATTGCTTTAACGGTGAAAGAAAACATCGTGAGGAAACCTGCACACACCTGCGAAGAAACTCGAAGGTTGTGTGTAAAGTCGACCGACGCGACGCACACTGGGCTCGCGTGTTTGACTAAAGCCCGATCGCCCTAATTCAGGATAGGCTCGAGCCCCTCGGTGGGGACGTACATGACCTGACATGATGCTGAAATTATAGTAATTATTTTAATTGAGTTGATCTAAGGGAGAATATTATATAAGCAGATTTAAGGCAAGACGAGGACGCGGACGTCTGTTGTGTCTGCTAAGGTTCTTACCACAATGCCAGCAACAACGGCTGCTAATGTTAAATTATTCAAAGTGGTTTTCACTTGTGATTACCTACCTATTTCAGTCTACACGTTTACTAAATCTGAATACTCTAGTGGATTGTGGGATTGCGGGGATTTTAGTACAAAAGCGTATATAGGATGACTTTTAATTAGTTCTTGATAGCAAAGGATATGAATGTACTCGTGATTACAAACAACTTTCCCTAAGAAACTATATGTCAAATATGAAAAAAAAAATTTGGTCCTTCATACATTTTTGTCGATTTGATAACTTGTTCTGTACCGAGGACCTAAAATTTATTTCTGATTCGACATATAGTTTCTTTGGGAAAGTTGTTTGTTATCACGAGTACATTCATATCATTTGCTATCAAGAACTAATTTAAGGTCACCCTATATAAGCGTCGTGGGCCGCCGCCTCCTGTCAGGGAGGTCGTGTTTCGAACCTGCCACGTACCAATGTGATATCGAATTTAGATTTCATATGTACGTTTATCCGACGCTCTTACGGTGAAGGAAAACATCGTAAGGAAACCTGCACTCGCCTGCGGGGAAACTCGCAGGTTGTGTGTGAAGTCGACCAACCCGCACTGGGCCCGCGTGGTCAACTAAGGCCCTATCGCCCTAATTCAGGGTAGGCTCGAGCCTCTCGGTGGGGACGTGTATGAGCTGATATGAATGAATGAATGAACGTACAAAAAGGCTTTGTGTCAATTACCTACGCACAAGCTAGGATATTGATGTTTCGTTACTGTTGCTAAGTGAGGGATAGAAACTGAAAGTTTTTATAGGTAGAGTTACAATCTCTCTCTCTTATTGCGTGGCACAATTAACCGTGCTATCCAAGGGATAGACGACGGCGGTTGCCTGGTATTCCACTTAGCATCACTCGCGATAGATTTACACCTATACGGACATGTGCAACGCGACCTTTATACACATCTGAATTCAGATGTGCAGGTTTCCTCTCGATGTTTTCCTTTCACCGTTAAAGCAATCGGTAATACATGTACGTAAGTTTCGAAAAATTAATTGGTACATTGGCCGTCCGGATTTGAACCCGGCACTTCTGATTAAGAGGACCGAGTCGTGACTGATTGAGCCACTGACGCTTTTTAAAGTTACAAAAATCATTGAACTATATTTGATCTCACTAGTGCAATTTAAGCAACGAGGCGGGCGATAAAGTGGCAAAAGGTACCCTGAGACGAATAGTGTAAAATAGTATATAGAAATACTCATTTCTGGAGGGGGGGGGGGGAAGCCCCCTAATAGAGGCTAGAAGACAGTTATTTTTGTTAACACGACTTTACCTGAATGACAATAAAACACTGTACGCGCGTTAAATAAGACACGCGCACAGTGTTTTAAGAAACAGGGTACCTTTTGTCACTTTACCGCCCACCTCGTTGCTTGCACTAGTGAAATCAACGATAGTTCAAAGATTTTCGTAACTCTAAAAAGCGTCGGTGGCTCAATCGGTCACGACTAGGTCCTCTTAACCAGAAGTCCTCATAACCAGATGTACCAATAAGTTTTTCGAAACTTACGTATACCTTTTTTTTGTTTTTTATTCACAATTGGTAAGCCCTTGGCATCATCTCACCTAATAATGTTTCATATTTTTTATATAAACTAGTAATATTTGTCATTAAGTTTCATTTATTTGTTTGTTTATTGTTAAAATGTATTGTGTCTTTTTAGTGAAATAAAGTTTTATCTATCTATCTATCTAATAAAAAAAAAAAAAGGTAAGTGACGATGATGCCGAAGATGGAAGCGGGCTTACCAAGATTCCCCAACGCAATGGAGAACTGGCTATCTATTCTTTAAGCCGGAACACATCAATGAACACTGATGTTTGGCGGAAAGACTTAGATAAGATGGTGGTAGCTAGCCAGGCGGGCCTAGAAAATGCCCTACCACCAACCAAACCGAGTCTTACAATTGACCCCGCCGGGAATCGAACCCGCGACCTCCTGTGTAAAGCCAGTGAACTTTTGCCTCTGAGCTACGGAGTCGGTTACTGATAGTCATAAAAGTTTATTCAAAATAGGTGTAAATTACACTCTTTCTGATGGTCATAAAAGTTTATTCAAAATAGTTGCAAATTACACTCTTTCTGATAGTCATAAAAGTTTATTCAAAATAGTTGCAAATTACACCGGGTCTTACAAGATGACCTATATATGTACGCGCGTCTTTTATGCCGTGCTAGATTCGACCAAATATAATGGACCGGCCCTATCCATATACATTAATTTCATTAATTTCGTAAAAAATAAGTCAAATACAACTATACGCAAACACACACTCAGACCACTACAGTCTTCCGAGTCTCGTTCAAATATAAAGGACAGGGTTAAAGTGACGTACTCGGGATGTAGCAGGAATAAGATAATAAATTTCCCTCATTTCGACCTTCAAACCATTCGGAGGATATACTGATCGAGTGAGCGTCGGTGGTGCAACGGCTAGGGCTGCTACCTCCTGTCCGGGAGGTCATGGCTCGAATCCTGCCACGTAGATGCCAATGTGCTTTCGAATTTCGCTTTCATATATACGTTTATCCGACTCTCTTACGGTGAAGGAAAACATCATCGTGAGGAAACCTGCACACGCCTGCGCAGAAACTCGAAGGTAGTGTGTGAAGTCGACCAACCCGCACTGGGCCCACGTAGTCGACTAAGGCCCGATCGCCCTAATTCAGGGTAGGCTCGAGCCCCTCGGTGGGGACGTAACGATGACGAAAGGAATAAGCAATTTTACCGAGAATAACTCTCGACACTTCAACAAACTATCAACACAATCCTTATCTCACACCAAAGTGACCGATTACAATCGCAGTGAAGCGTTACTCAATGAGCTTGCTTGCAACATTTGCACGTGCACGTGTGGGCAGGCAGATAGGGCGCGTTCCGGCGCGCGGTGCGCGGGCGCGCGCAGGTGGCGTGCCAGCTAGCGTCCTCTATCGCGGATTAGAAGTGTTGAGCAATTGGACAGGCATTGAATGTAAAACCAAAGAATAAAGACTATTTATTTTACAAATTCTAAGGGACTCAAAAGTTTTAAAAATTTAGATTTAGTAGGTAAAACACATGGAAATCTAAATATTATTTCTAGGACATCATCATCATATTAGCTGTAAGACATACTGCTGGACAAAGACCTCCCCCAAAGATTTCTACAGTGACCAGTCCAGCGGCTTCTCGCGACCTTCACCAGATCGTCGATCCACAGAGTGAGGCCTGCCTACGCTACGCTTTCAGGTGCGCAGTCACCACTCGAGAACTTTACTGCCTCAAAGGTCACCTGTTCTGCAAGCTATGCGCCCCGCCCAAAAAAAAATATACAACAATATTTTGTTATGATACTACAAAGTAAGTAAATGTTATTATTTTTTACACTTTTATTGTAATTTTTGATTGAAACGAAAAACCAATGAAAAAATGAAAAAGTGAGGTTATTTTCTTTACTCTTTAAACGTATAGAAAAAGACAGAGACAACTGTTCCAATCAATACTTCGTCGCGTTAATGCCTTTGAAAAGAGAAGGGCAGTTCACACGGACAGCACCCGATCACAAATATAACGCGAGAGTCAGCCATCGCTCCCCTCAACCATATTAGAGGGAAAGGAACCTCCTGTTAGTACTAAATAAATGTACGTTTAGTTCGTAAACATTCTTTTTATTAACGTTCGTACCTGCTGTTTAACCTGACCCAGCTCTAACCTTTTAAAGTGGTTTATAGAGGGGCAAGAGGAATAGATAATATTTCGTAACGTTATGTAGGAACAAAATAAGTCAAAAATAACACTTTTAAACCCCTTCCTTCACCTTTTTTAACCAACTCCGTGGCGTAATGGTTAAGTCCATTAGCTTTACATCAGGAGGTTGCGGTTTCGGTTCCCGGCGGAGTCTAACTTTGTAAGACTCGGTTTAGTTAGTTGAAAGGCATTTGCTGAGCCCTGCCAAGGGCTTACCAATTGTGAATTAAAAAAAAACAAAAAAACTTTGAGAATTTTAGTGGGGCCTTATTCTGATCATACATTTAAACTTTGTTTTAAAATTAAGTTAGTATTTCTGCCTCTACATCAAAAATAACGAAAATCTGTAAAATTACCGCCTTAATGACATTCAATGATTTTAATGTATAAATTCTCGCGTCATATTGTTTTCGTGTTCTATTGACATAATTTGTTTTATATCAATGATTGTATTTTTAACGTTATTAACTAATGATTGTTTATTTTCAAGAAATGACATGTATATGTAATTACTATTTTATACACAGATAAGAAAAAAAATTGCCGCTTTAAATTCTGCTATTCTGTGATTTTATGACTATCAGAAAGAGTGTAATTTGCACCTATTTTCAACCGACTTTCAAAAAGGAGGAGGTTCTCAATTCAAATGTATGTTTTTTTTTCTTAATGTGTGTTACCTCAGAACTTTTGACTGGGTGAACCGATTTTGGTTTTTTTTTCTCCCTCGGTCTGCGGAGGAGGGAGGGAGGAGAATGCGTTTACGCATACCAATAACAGCCGGCTGTTTTGGTTATGTGGGACTCAAAGCCCTGCGCCTATATGCATACATACGCATATATACATAAGATAAATATGTACAGGCCCAAGAAACTACTACCCACTAAACTCCCCCTAAGCTTTGGCAGCTAAGCCACCTTAAAATCACATCGGAGCGACCCTCCCCCTCCCCCCCCCCCCCCTGGACCCGATTTTTATGATTCTTTTTTTATTTGAAAGCTAGTGCTTCCCGTGTGGTCCCATATAAATTTTATCGAAATCGGTGCAGTACTTTATTAGAAAATTATGAATTAACATCTTGAAAGCTAGAGTAACCTACTTATCTATAAATATGGATACCTTCCTTCATATAACGAAATTGTTGTACGACTCGCTATAATAAAAATAAACTCCCGTAACTCTTGTCAGTAAATTAAATTATGACTATAACTTACTTAATATGTAAGTACCAATATAATCTTTAGAAGCCACACAACATTGAGAACAGAGCAATGTTATCATCAATTGTATTTCACAATTTCTCCAGTCCCACCTACACATATTTGGATATGAATGAACAACAGCAGCTGGTGTCGGTATCCAGGTCACAGGGATTAAAGGTCAGACTAATAAGAGCTCAGCATAGCATTTGACTGCATACAGGACCGTAGTTAGGGCACACCCCGAACACTTCATACGACTAACAGAGAAATGACATTTCTAAAAACAAATGACGGAACAACGGAAATCACGGCGAAATCCTATACGTTCCAGAAACAAACTAGCACCAATCTGTATCTATCAGGGTGACGAGGGGGTGAGGTCGCAATCTAGAGAGCGGCAGGGAATGTCCATACTGTATGTTAGTACTAATATATATACTTTGGTTAGGGTGTAGACTACACTTGGGTGTGGTCTAGACTAAACTTAGGTGTAGAAAATACACACTTTGAAAAATTTCAACTGTCTTATTATTATGGTTAATGAAACACAGCCCGCGACAGACAAACGGACTGACTGATGAAAAGCGGAGGGTTAGTCGTATATGAGCTGATATGATGATGATGATACTGTCCCAATACTTAACATTGGAACAATTATAGTTATCGAAAAACACTTACAGGAAAACATAAAACTTCACCTGTAAAAATAGGCACCCTAACTTCTGCCCTGGCACTGGCTATTCATAAGTACTTGCAGCATGAAGTCGCGCTTTTGATCTTGCCGACAAAGACATCCGCCATTGATACAGAGGCCTGATGGATAGTATTGAAGCTTTTCACCTTATAGTATCTACATTAATATTCGCGATAAAACCGAAGTAATGTACCTAGGTAGGTACCGTGAGTTGAACTAACTCATCTATGTCCCCACCGAGGGGCTCGAGCCTACCCTGAATTAGGGCGATCGGGCCTTAGTCGATCACGCGGCCCCAGTGCGAGTTGGTCGACTTCACACACAACCTTCAAGTTTCTTCGCAGGCGTGTGCAGGTTTCCTCACGATGTTTTCCTTCACCGTTAAAGCAATCGGTGAGTATGTACGTAAGTTTCGAAAAACTCATTAGTACATTGGCCGTCCGGATTTGAACCCGGTACCTCTGGTTAGGAGGACCGCGTCGTTACCGGTTGAGCACCGACGTACGCTGATGATTGTTCCTAAAATACCATGCCTTATCTCGGCCCCCAACTTTCCTAACCTAAGTTTTTTTAGTATAAATCTAAATAGGTACAGCACTTATTAAATATTTAAAAGATTTCAAGATGTTTGTACAAAATAGGTGCAAATCACACTCTTTCTGATAGTCATAAAATAGTAATAACATTAATTAATTATACATGTCATTTGTGAAAAATAAAAAAACAAACAAACATTAGTTAATGATGTCAAAATCATTGATTTAAAAGCGATTAGGTGTTCGTATGTCATTAGAACATGAAACAATATGACACGAGAAGTTATACAATAAATTTATTGAATGTTGTTAATGCCTTTCACAACAGTAGGCCAGTTCACACGGACAGCACCCGTTCACGAGTATAACGCGAGAGTCAGCCATCGCTCCCCTCAACCATAATATTAGAAGCTCAAAATGATCATCATCATCATATTATCAGCCGAAGGACGTCCACTGCTGGACATAGGCCTCCCTCAAGGATTTCCATGACGGCCGGTTCTGCGCTGCCCGCATCCAGCGGCTTCCCGCGACCTTCACCAGGTCATCGGTCCACCGAGTTGGAGGCCTGCCTACGCTACGTTTTCCGGTGCGCGGTCGCCACTCGAGAACATTACTGACCCAACGGTCATCTGTTCAAAATGATAGCAAACGTAAAACGCAATCTATACTTTCAAACTATGCTTTCTCTTGCGAAGTATAAGATGTTGATATTTATATACCTACTAGCTTTTGCTCGCGGCTTCGACCGGGTGGATATCGTTTTTAGGGCTCCTATTACTAAGACTCCGCTATCCGTCCGTTTGTCTGTCTGTCACCAGGTTGTATTTTATGAGCCGCGATAGCTACAGCTGAAAGCCGCAGCTAGTTGCCGCTATAACAACAAATACACAAAAATTAGAAAAAGTTAATAAATAAGGGCGGTCTCCAAACAAAAAACGTGCTTTTTTAAACATGAAAAATGAAGCGCCATCTAGTATAATTGTTTTTGAAACATGAAACTAGCGCCATCTTGTATGATGGCACGGAACCCTATGTCTGCGGTTCTGACTCAAACTTAGCCGGTTTTTATGACTGTCTTTGAGGGTGAGTGGTGCGCGAGCCGCTGCGGATGCGGGCTATTCTGATTAGCAGTCTATATCATTTCCCACTCCCTCAACCATCTCTATGCAAAAATCACAACAATCCATTGTTCCGTTGCGATGTTAAAGAAAGTATTATTTTTCAGTTCCCTCGGGAACTGCATCGGACTATGCTATTTTACGGGATAAAAAGTAGCCTATGTTCTTCCCCGTGACACAGACTACCAGCATGCCAAATTTCATCATGATTGATCCAGGTGTTGAAGCGTGAAAAGGAAACAAACAAACTGTAACGCGGTAACGCTGATACAATCGTTCTTCTTTCATTCGACCTATTTCATTTCATCTATTTGTTCTATTTCGCATGCGCTGACACACATGTGTTTTCAAAATCATTTTATTTTCCTATCTTCAAAAATTTTAACCATCATCAATATAAAATAAAATAAAATGATATGTAAACACACATTTCGAGTCTTATAAATCATCTTATCACACTAATATTATAAAGGAAAAAGTTTAAGAGTGTGTGATTGTGTATGTTTGTTACTTCTTTACGCAAAAACTAGGTACCGAACGGATCTGGCTGAAATTTGGTAGATAGACAGATTAGGACCTGGATTAACACATAGGCTACTTTTTTCCACGCACTGCGCACCCTCGAAAAGTTATAGAAACGTTGTCCACGCTTGTTCTAAAGTCATAGAAACGTAGTCCGAGCTAGTTCATCTATAAATAAATCTCATTATATGTGAAGTTCACAGTCTGAACACGTACGGCCTACCCATACTTACCTACCGTACCTACTAGGGTTGCCAATTTTTTTTTCGGCCTTAAGGGACAAACGATCATAAATATTAAAAATATGGGATTTCTCTTTTTCACCCGGGACAAATAAAAATCATAGCATTTTTAGTCAAAATTCGTATTATCTAGACTTAAAACTATGCTTCGTAATACAGATTTTACTGAGCGTTTTTGTACTTTACTTAACAGATTTGTCTTTTGACATGATTATAAATAAAAGTTTAAAAAACTTAAAAACCGACTTCAATGAAGTCGTTTAAAATACCAAAACCTTCTCCTAAGTGTAACAAATACTTTTCTGAACACTGCATCAAAATCGGTTCAGCCAAACGCAAGATAATAGCGGACAAACATACATACATACAGGCGAACTGAGAACCTCCTTTTTTTGAAGTCGGTTAAAAACAAACACAGTCAAAATCGTAGTTAAACATGGTTATCAGTTCGGATTTAATTAAAGCCGGCGTGCGTTTGTTACGGACGTCAATCCATTTTAGGATCATTTGCGAAAATACTCTTTCGACAAAACAGTTTGAGCTAGGAATACGGGACATGGGTTGTCCCGGCGAGACATAGAAATTTATGCAAGAAATACGGGACGTCCCGTGAAATACGGGACGGTTGCCAACACTAGTACCTACCCGTCGTGTCACAAAACAAACTAAGTAGCAAACAAACAAATTTTCACATTTATAATCTGAATAAGGATCTGAGTGTTTGAACATAACTTAGCTTTACCTTTTAAATAAAAGTTTTTGTATCTTTATATTGTATAGTATTCAAATGCCTTTAAGGATACTTTTTCCTACATTTCCGCTCCACGATGACTCTACAAAATATCCCCCAAAACTGTCAAATCGTCAGTCAGGGGTGTCAAAGCATTTACTTTAAAGATATCACAAATGATGAAAGGAAATATATTGCGTTGCTGCTAACATGTTCCGTAAAAAAACTTTTGAGAATTTACATGCAGATTATGGTAAACGATGCTTACGTAATTTTACTGAATGTTGGTAAATACAGTTTTTTTTTTGTTTAATCTAATGAAATTGAATGGAAAAAAATTGTGAGCCGTCACAGGACGCCTGGCAGATGTGAAACACACACTTTTACATATAGACCGTATATACAGGGCGTCCCACGGCGATGCCACATAGAGGGAAAGTACCTTGAATATTGTAGATGGAACATTTTACTGAAAGAAGACATTATTTTAATTTAAAAAACAATTTAAACTGCATTCATAGATTTTTTTTAATAATTACATAGTTGAACCGGGAATCGAAGCTTGTAGCTTTATCATACCGATTGAAAGGCCTTATCATAAGGATTATTTTTCGCTAAATAACATAGTGTCAGATATAAAAGGCAGACCATGAATTTTAACATTTTTAATTCAAAATTTATCAATTTATTTGATCAATTGCTCAAAATGAGTCCCATTCTGTTGAATACAAAGTCTCACTCTTTTGACTATTTCGCTCTATTCCTTTTATTTCTGACATTATGTTATTTAGCAAAAAATAATCCTTATAATGGAGCGTTTCGATCGGCATGATAAAGCTACAGGGTAATGTTTTTTCACGTGTAGCGGGTTCGATTCCCGGTTCAACCATGTAATTATTAAAAAAATCTATGAAGGCAGTTTAAATTGTTTTTAAATTAAAATAATGCTTCTTTCACTGAAATGTTCCATCTACAATATTCAAGGTACTTTCCCTCCATGTGGCATAGCCGTGGGACGCCCTGTATACACCATCATATAGCGAGGCAACGCGTCGCCACGGCATGCGTCGCCACGGCATGCGTCGCCACGGCATGCGTCGCCACGCCAGAAATCGTTTTACGTGCAGCGATAGATGTTTCACATAAATAAGATTTATTATTGTCAAGAAAGTGCATTACCTAAATGATCATTTATCACTGCGTCGGCGTCTCTTGAAATGTTCTCGGTGGATAAAATTAACAATTGCCAATTTACCATTCACAAGTTTTGCCCAAAAAGATCGTAATCTGCGAGACGATTACGAATTATCTTATTCAGATTTTCGGAAACCACCTACGGCGATCGTTTCTTGGGTAATAAAGAACGTTTTGGGCGATGTCTCATTGTCAAGTCTTCCAACTGGCGCCGGATTTGGCACGGAGAGGCGTTTCCACGCGATAAATCTCTTTCCGTAAAATCACTAAAAGACAAAAGAATAGCGCCCATTCACAACAAACCGCGGAGAGCGCCAAAAGCAGCGACAGAATTAAATTCTCCTCTGTGGTTTTAGTTGAAATACACCTCGAACGAATTTATAATAAACGGGCCAAAGTGGAGACTCTTCCGTAAGTAGCTACAGTTCGCTTCCTCTTTTATTATGATTATGGACTTAAAGTTAAGGCTTATACCGCCGCCAACGACTAACTTTGTTACCACTTTTTACTTCATTTAAGGCTGTTTTATCAAAAAAAAATCGTAATTTACTAGATATGAGGAGGATAATCTAAAGAAAAAATAACCTATTGCACCCTTTTTTAGTTTAGTTTCGTCATGTCTGTCCGTCTGTCTTTCTGCGGCCTAGCTCCTAGACTATTAGTACTTAAGAACTGAAATTTTGCAGTGATATATATAATAATAACGCGGAGAGAACTGTAAAAAAAATTAGGAAAAAAAAACTTTTTAAGGGTACCTCCCCTACAAGTAAAGTGGTGATGTTTTTTTTTTCTCGTCACGATTCGTCCGCAGCAATTGACGTAACAGCGACGTGGCAGTACGAGCTGACAAGAACTCTGTTTCCAAGCTATTTCGTTCGATGTTTGAAACATCGTGAATGGAGTTGCTAATCATTACATGACAAGAGTTGTTACATGATGTCTATTAGGGTTCATAACAAGCTCCCAAAAGAAATAAGAGAGCTTCCCATGAATATTTTTACAAAAAGGCTGATAACTTGGCTTATTGACAGATGTTTTTACTCAATTAGGGAATTTTTAGATATTTAATTAATTTAATTTAATAACATAATAATGAATATATTGGAAAGTTTGACATAGATTGATAATTTAAGTTTGACATTGAGACTGCATGCCATTATTAATTTCTTATTTCTGTCACAATTATTTTGACCCTTAAACATATTGTATTCTTTGTAGTAGGTACCTAATTTTTAAAAGAATTTTTGCATGCCATTGTCTTGGCGAATCATGTATGTTCAAATATATCTAATATTTTTTATCTTATGTACCATGGTTCAGCGAATAAATAATTCATTTCATTTAATTTCATAATTTCAGGGACGGAGGAGCCTTAACAGTACCTTTTTTTCGATCATTTTACAATTACACCCGAATATGGTCATTTGGTATGAAGCTGTAAATGAACTCTAACGAAGATTTACTACTCCATATTTGACAGACAGATGGCCGTTCGACCAGTCAAGTTCTCGAGTGGCTACCGCGCACCGGAAAACGTAGCGAAGGCCTCCCACTCGGTGGACCGATGACCTGGTGAAGGACGCCGGAAGCCGCTGGGTGCGGGCAGCGCAGGACCAGTCGTTGTAGATATCCTTGAGGAAGACCTTTGTCCAGTAGTGGACGTCCTTCGGCTGATATGATGATGATTTGACAGACTTACCAGGAATAAATATGTTTATTGTGGTTGTAGATCTCACCTGAAACAAAAAAAAATACTATTAGTAGATATCATGCAGCGGAGCTCAGTTCTATCACGCAGGTTAACTGGCCTAAAGCACGGTCATTACCTGGATAGGTTTGACTGAGGCATTTTTAACCGACTTGAAAAAAAGGGGGAGGTTTCTCAATTCGACCGTATATACTTTTAATTTTTTTTATGTGTGTTCGCGGATAACTTCGTCATTTATGAACCGATTTTGATGATTCTTGTTTGTTGGAAAGGAGATATCCCGAGGGTGGTACCATGGTAAGGAAACCAGGATCTGATGGTGAAATCTCAGAAAAATCGAGGGGACCCTTAGTTTCCTGTTTGAAGTCGGTTTTTTTTCACCGCCCTATACATGAGGGAGGATTTTTTTTGAGATTTTATTGTATAGTCGAGTTCATTAATATATTGGCAGGGCCAATAGTTTAAAACAGTGTACGCGTCGAAATGAATATAAAGTTCTATACAAACAATTAATGAACCGTTTACATGATAACATTTTATTGATATCTACATTATTTTTGTACAGTACTTTATATTCATTTCGACGCTTACAATGTTTTGAACCATTGGCCCTGCCAATATATTATAATAAACTCGACTGTATCACTTTGTCGGCGTGATTTATATGTTTACCAATACCAAATTACAGCTTTTTTAGTACTACTAGTCTCTGAGCTAAGCCGCGGACAGACGGACAGACAGACATGGCGAAACTATAAGGGTTTCTTGTTGATTACAGAACCCTAAAAAATAACGGACAGATAGTTGGCGAAGATAAATTAATCATTAAAAAAATCTTATAGTTTAGTTAAATATGTTAACTACATATTTATATTATACTAACTGTTTCCTGCGGCTTCGCCCGCTCAGATCCCGCAGAAAAATTTTCTATACCTATCCTAACACCTACCGAATATACACAGAAAATTTCATGGAAATCCATCCAGCCGTTTCGGAGGGGTACTAACACTGTTTTATATATACAGGTTGACTTTTAATTAGTTCTTGATAACAAAATATACGCAAGTCAAATTAGAAAAAAAAAATTGGCCCTCGATACAAAATAAGTTATCAAATCGGCAAAAATGTGTAAGGAACAAAATTTTTTTTTTATATTTGACATATAGTTTCTTTGGGAAAGTTGTTTGTAATCGCGAGTACATTCATATACTTTGCTATCAAGAACTAATTAAAAGTCACCCCATATAGAAAAAAGATGGGTGTGTCTATGATTCAGATGGAATCAAGTCGGAAAATTTGATTTGATTACGTTACAATAGAGAGAGATTGATAGATAACTCATTTATTTTTCTACCAAAACAGCACCATAGAGCAAACAAGCGATAAAGATAAAACATTATAAGTACTTAATTCATGAAAGAGTACACTGTTATTGAAAACACCAACACACCTAAAAACTAAAAGGTAACTTACTGCCTGGCCAGAAAAAAAGGCCCGGGCTCAGCATAATGTTGTGCATGCAGGGTAATGTATACGCAAAGCTGTTTTTCAGCCAAGACCAGCGAAAAGAGGTAAAATGTGCGCACCTCTGTGAAACAAACTCAAGTCAGGCAAATATAATATCATATTGTGTTATGCATTTATATGTATAAGTACGAGGGCTGTTTGATAAGTACCCGTTTATGGCAAAAAAAAAACATTTTTTAATGTATATATGCATTTATTTTTCTACGTAGTCACCTTTAACTCTATACACCTGTTCGACCCATCCTCAAGCTTCAATAAACCATCCAAAAAGTATGATTTTGGAAAGTCATTAAAATAGGCCTCTGTGGCGGCAATGACTTCGTCATTTGATCCAAGTCGCTTACCACCGAGCATTTTTTTTAGGTTGGGAAACAAAAAAAAATCACATGGGGCCAAATCTGCAGAATATGGGGGATGAGGCAATAGTTCGTAGCGTAACTGTGCTAATTTAGCCGTCACAACTCTGGACGAATGAGCCGGGGCGTTGTCTGGATGAAACAGTACTATTTTCTTTTTTGAATGGGGTCGTTTGTCCTTCAAGACGGCGTCAAATTCATCCAATAAATTGGCATAGTACTGCCCTGTTATCGTTTTCCCCTTTTCTAAGTAGTCAATATGTATAATACCCTGCGAATCTCAAAAACAGTCGCCATGACCTTTCCAGCCGATGGGACGGTTTTTGCTTTCTTTGGAGCAGGTTCACCCGGTAAAATCCACTGCTTCGACTGCTCTTTCATTTCCGGGGTGTAGTGGTGAACCCACGTTTCGTCCACGGTCACGAAACGACGCAGAAACTCCTTCCGGAACACGGCCAAACACTGCTCCGAAGTAGTCAGTCGGTTCCGTTTTTGCTCCTCCGTGAGTAAACGCGGCACCCACCTCGCCGATACTTTCTTCATGCCCAATTTTTCTTCTAATATGTATTGTACCCTCTCGATTGAAACGTTTACACCATCAACGATTTCGCGAAGTTTAATTCAGCGGTCGGCTAAAACGATATTTTTAATTTTCTTAACCATATCGTCTGTAGTCACCTCTATTGACCGGTCTGGGCGATCCTCATCAAAGACGGTTGTTTTCCCCCGCTTAAACTCGTTATACCAATATCTCACGGTTGTTATAGAAGGAGCACATTCATGGTAAACCGCTTGCATTCTTACTTTTATTTCGTCACATGTTTTTCCTTCCAAAAACAAGAATCTAGTTACAGACCGATACTGTTCTTTCTCCATTTTAACAATTTTAAGTTCACGCTTTCACTAAATCGCTGTCAAATGAAAAAAAAAACAAAAGAATGCCATTTTCTTTTTTTTTAGGCAATTTGGTAAGTACAAAGCCCATAAATATATTTTAATAAGACGATAATGATTGAGAGCATCGATGGCCACCTCCTGTCCGTTCGAATCCTGCCACGTACCAATGTGATTACGAATTTAGATTTCATATGTACGTTTATCCGACGAAGCTCTTACGGTGAAGGAAAACATTGTAAGGAAACCTGCACACGCTTGCGTGCGGAGAAACTCGCAGGTTGTGTGTAAAGTCGACCAACCCGCACTGGGCCCGCGTGGTCGACTAAGGCCCGATCTCCCTAATTCAGGGTAGGCTCGAGCCCCTCGGTGGGAACGTATATGAGCTGATATCATCATCATGTACATTAATCCGACGCTTTTACGGTGAAGGAAAATATCGTGAGGAAACCTGCACACGCCTGCGGAGAAACTCGCAGGTTATGTGTGAAGTCGACCAAACCGCACTGGGCCCGCGTGGTCGACTATGGCCCGGTCGCCCTAGTTCAGGGTTGGCTCGAGCCCCTCGGTGGGGACGTATATGAGCCGATATGATGACGTAACAATAACATAACACATTCCAGTGTCATTATAATCAACATGGACTTTCTTAACACCGATAAACGGTTGTTATTGGATAATTTCAATATACTTCAGTTTTGTAAGTCTATAAAAGTAATGTTTAATCATCAAGAAAAGATATTTATTCGGCATGGAGGTTCCTTGGTGGGCGATAGTTTTATTTTTGTTTTTCGCATGGAATGTAAGTACTTACCTACTTTTTCAAATTTGACTATTTTTAGGGACCCGTAGGTCACGGACGTTTGACATAATTTTCGCCTTGTCCATGTTCATTCTAAGACCCACTTGTTGAGAGGCTCTACTGAGGCCATCGAGCATTGTGCCTAAGTCGTTCCCTAAGGGTGTGGGTCGCTCCGATGAAGGATTTACAGGTTTGATGACCTACATCCATGGGGGGAGTTTTAGTGGGTAGGTTTAGCCTTCTGCTGTGAGTCCCACATAACCAGTACAGTCGGGCTGTATTGGTAAGCATGATGCATCTCTCCCCCTCCTTCCGAATAAGGGGAAAAAAAGTCGTCCATAGTCTCAGCCATGACCACGATATCGTCAACGAACAGTAGAACAGATGGCCGTTGGGGCAGTAAAGTTCTCGAGTGGAGACTACGCACCGGAAAACGTAGTGTAGGCAGGCCTCCCAGTCGGTGGAGCGATGACCTGGTGAAGGTCGCGGGAAGCCGCTGGATGCGGGCAGTGCAGAACTGGTCGTCGTGGAAACAGTAAAACGGAACTATTATAGGATTAGTCGTGTGTCTGAATGTCTGTCCGTCTGACACAGCCAATTGGTAATTTTAAAATAAATAGTTTTGAAGTTATTTAAGAAAATAGGCGAAAATTTACCATTCTCTCTCTCCCCCCCCCCTCCCCCTAATATCTCCGAAACTAAGGGCCTTAAAATAAAATAAAAAGTCATAGTATATAGGGTTAAATGCATATTTTTTTCTATGAGAAAATCTTAATCCCTTCCGTTCTTACAAGAAAAATTAAATCTGTAAAATTATAAAAAAAAAACAATATTGAAATTCTCAGAGCAAGTCTTTTCATTTGATATGTCACACGATATATTTTGCAACTTTTTTTTATATTTTCTAATTTACCCCCTAAAAGTGGCCCCCATATTTAAAATTTATTTATTTCCGTTACATGTCCGTCTTTGGGTCACCGATTTACAAACGTGTACCAAATTGTAAACTCAATAAGTCCAGTAGTTTTTTTTTTTTAAATGAGCATTTATATTTTGAACAGGCTTTGCTCGAGTTCGACTCGCACTTGGCCGGTTTTATTCTTGATAAGTAAATATTTAATCAATTGTTGCTAAATTTATTATATGTATTTTTTTACAGGATGCTTACAGTCGTAGCAAAGCAGAAGCATCAATCCTTCCACAATTTACAAAATTGCACCAAAATATTGAAAGTGATTGCGCACAAGCAGCATCTGATAGAATCAGTAATTTTGAAACTACCAGTGTATTGACAAGACCCATAAGTCCTCAGGAACTTATCTCACAACAGGGAGTTATCCATCAGGAATCGATCGATGTACAAAATCCATGCAGGACACTGTTTATATGTAAAGCCAATCCTGGATTAGCAATAAATCAACAGCAGTCAGCTGATGTACGGCAAGATGCTATTTCTTCTACATCGGCAAGTGCAAATATACAGAGATTATTAGCTTCCAACAAACAAGAACAATCACCTAGATTAGTCTGTGCAAATCCTACTGTAGCAGCAAAAAAAAATACACCTAAACAGGAGAGTACAAAACGTACAGAGATCGTAACAAAAGCACAAATTATCAATCCAGTCGTTAGTAACAATGCACAACAATCCTCAAATAGCCGCACTTCACTTTCAGAAATTCGTCCATTTGATGGTGTGCAATCTAGTGGGCCATACAGGTCTGCTTCTTCGTCCAATAGCTTGAACTCAAATATTGACTCTGTTCAAACCATTCTGTCTGAATCGAATTCTCTGGCATCGGTATTTCCTTGTGCCGTTAGTGCAACTCCCTTAGCTGCATCAGATTTAAGATCACCCAAAGCAATCTCACCACTTTCAATAATACCTATTGATTCATACAGCTACCCTGCAGCGAATCCAATTTCAGCGAAATCTCAATCAATCAATTATGTGCTACCAGCAGTCGTGTTACCCGAAATTAGTGCACCAGTGAAGTACATTTCTAGCTGTGACACGCCATTATTTTGGCTTGCTGCTTTAACAAACTTCCCAACTTCAAATTGCGGTGAGAATTATATCAACAAACCTGTCGCAAAATATGTTTTTCCTATACATAGTTCACCACAAAAGATAGTTGACTCAATAAAACAGAGCACTGCAGTGAGTAATATTGCGAATGAAATTTGTTACCAACCTAAAGTCAACCCTACTTCTTGTAACGTGCAATCTCAATCTTTATCATCTAAATCTAAGGTTGTACAATCCGGTTTCGATAATTACTTCTTACAATCAAGTGCTTACTCAGATGTTTCATCACCAGTGTCATGTATTTACTCAATTAAACCCAATCCACTAGCCAAAGAATCTTTATATCCCTGTCTAGATTTAGTTAAAAATAAAGATGACGTGCAAACTTCAGTTCAAACAACTCAAGAAATCACTTCTAGGCCTTTCACCGAAAGTAATCCACTAGCCGAAGAATCTTTATATCCCTGTCTAGATTCAGTTAAAAATAAAGTTGACGTGCAAAATTCAGTTCAAACAACTCAAGAAATCACTTCTAGGCCTTTCACCGAAAGTAATCCACTAGCCGAAGAATCTTTATATCCCTGTCTAGATTCAGTTAAAAATAAAGTTGACGTGCAAACTTCAGTTCAAACAACTCAAGAAATCACTTCTAAGCCTTTCACCGAAAGTAATCCACTAGCCGAAGAATCTTTATATCCCTGTCTAGATTCAGTTAAAAATAAAGTTGACGTGCAAACTTCAGTTCAAACAACTCAAGAAATCACTTCTAGGCCTTTCACCGAAAGTGTCGATGCAGTAAACAGTACAATTAGCACTGCAAAAGATGTAATTGTGCAGTCTACAGATGTAAATATTGCTCCAGCTAGCTTTTCAAGCCCAGTAGTAACATTTGTGGCATCAGTACCTTCTATCCCTATGTCTGTAACACCTGTTTGCACGCCTGTAACGCCATCAGTCACTCCGTCATTTGGAGGCTACCCTCCAATTCAACCAATCATAATAGAAGATTCCAACTCCAAAACAAGGAATTTGCTTCCAGTAATACTCGCCTCATTGATTATAGACAATGGATGTTCAGGTTACAGTGGAGGATATTGCACTGGTTCATGTAACTGTGGTACACAGTATAGTCCAGTTTCTTGCCAGACACCCATAAATAATAATTTGAATCCATATAATGGTAGAAGAGGAAGTACGTGCAATTGTAAAACTCGAGATCAATCAAATTCTGTTATTATAATCGAAGTAGATTCAGATAATACAGAAAATTCAGATTCAAGTGAAGATTGTGATACTGATAATTCTTCTGATGCTCAAGCAGCAGATGACTCTATGTGAAACTAATGAGTGGTTCTTTTAATGTGATGCAACGTATATAAATTATTCGTATAAGTATTAAAATTATGATTATTGTGTTTAAGAGTTTTGTGTGTAATGAAATGAATATTTGTATAAATTATTAAGTGTTTCATTTAACATTTATCATACTATACTTATAAACGCAAAAAATTGTAAGAATGTAGGGATGTATGTTTGTTACTCTTTCACGCAAAAACTACTGAACGGTTCCGGCTAAAATTTGGTAGGTAGACAGATTAGGACCTGGATTAACACATGTGCTAGTTATTTTCACGCCCGAGAGCCGCTTGCACTTCGCGCACTGCGCACCCTCGAAAAGTCATAAAAAACTTGGTCCACGCGGGTGAAGCCGCAAGGAAACAGCTACTTTAAAATACATTTGTTTCAGTGAGGCCTTTGTCCAGCAGTGGACGTCTTTCTGCTCATATGATGATGATGATGATGTTGATGGATGTTGTAGCAATTAAACGATTGAAAAAATCTTGGTTCTAAAAATTTATTGACATACCAGCTAAAATAAATAATATTAGTCCGTAACGTTAGTAAGAATATTAATCATAGAAGAGTGCAGTAATGAAAAGCTATAGACAAACCAACAATTTATCGTGTATCTCAGTTATTCATGTAGATAAGAACCAAGTTTGATGATTAACCTTTTCATTATGATTAACATTTCTAAGCCCGCCTGGCTAGCTACCTCCATCTCCGTGGCGTAATGATTAGTCTATTCGCTTAACACCAGGAGGTTTTGGGTTCAATTCCCGGTGGGGTCAACTTGTAAGACTCGCTTTGGTTGGTGGTAGGGCATTTTCTAAGCCCGCCTGACTAGCAACCACCATATTCTTATCTTAGTCTTGCCGCCAAACATCAGTGTTAACAACATTGATGTGTTCCGGCTTGAAGATAAGATAGCCAGTTGGGGAACCTTCCTTGGTAAGCCCGCTTCCATCTTCGGCGTCATCGTCACTTACCATCAGGTGATATTATGCCAAGGGCTTACCAATGACCTACGGCTTACCTACATACCCTGGACACTGCATACAACGGTCCTGAAATTACATTTCTTAAAACAAATGACGGAGCAAACGAAATCACAGCGAAGTCCGTTCGAGAACCAAACTAGCACCAATCTGCTTCAATCTGGGTGACGAGGGGATGAGGTCGGAATCTAGAGAGCGGCAGGGAGTGTCCATACTGTATGTTAGTACTGTTTACTTTGCCTAGGCACATTACTCGATGGCCTGAGTAGTGCCTCCAAAAAAGTGGGTCTTAAAATGATCATGGACAGGACGAAAATTGTATCAAATGCAACCACTCCTCTAAATGTAGACACTCTACACTCGAAATTGTTGACGAATTGTGTTCCGGCTTCTCCAGTTCTCCATTGCGTTGGGGAATCTTGGTAAGCCCGCTTCCATCTTCGGCATCATCGTTACAGTCAAGTTAGGTAGGTCCAACTTCGAGAACTAGATCCATCTTCGAATCCAACTAACTGGGTAGCGTTCGGGAAGTATCGCAATATCATATGTGTCCCCAGGAGGCTCGAGTTTCCATACAAACGTAGTTCCGCTTTAATACAAAAACTGCATGCCGGATTTAATCCAAACTTTGCGAATATATTCAGTAGACACATATCGATGTTTTTATAATTAGTTTTATAACTAAACGAAGGCTTAAATTAGTTTGGTACTAAAAGTTTAAAACTGCTCTTAATTTTTTCCGTTTAATATTAGTATACATCGAAAACTAATTACAAACATCGATATGTGTCTACTCAATATATTCGCGAAGTTTGGACCCTTAACGTCCCAAATACCGGAGTATCTCAAGATTAGGTCTTTTTTTACCAGTACGTGTTACCAGTGAGGACATACGAAACGAATACATGGTAGCTTAATACGCGTATGGTCCTCATAAGAAGGCTCAAGGGCGATGGAGCGAGCTATGCTCGGAGTTTCCCTAAGCGATCACAGAATCGGGTATCACCTAGCTTGCAGAACATATATAGCCATCGGGGCAGGGCAATAAAGTGCGATGGCGCACCGAAAGACCTACGTAGTAGGCAGGTCTTCCACTCGGTGGACCGACGACTTGGTGAAAGGTCGCGGGTAGCTGCTGGATGCGGGCAGTGCAGTACCGGACGTTGTAGGCTTTTGTACAGCAGTGGACGTCTGTCAGCTGATATGATGAATAGATACGCGTTATCGAACAGCATCATGTTTTTTTTTACAAATAATACTGAAACAGCCGCTGTCAGCACAAACTGCGGATTCATAGATAAAACTGGAATCGGTTGTTAAGCTGGCTTAAGGCTTTAAGATGACTCAATTCGAGCAGGTTGAAACGTATTAAAATAATATCGAACGTAAGTATATTCAATTTAAGTTCAAATCAATGCAGGCTTCAAGGCGGCTGTTACGTTGATTTTTACATGTTTTTATTATTTTCAAAAAATGTTTTCAATTAAAATGAAAATGTAAAAGTCACCGATTTTTGTGTGTTGGTTTCATTCATGTTTCATTCAACATCAACTATTGGTTTTCGAGAAATTTTGCTATTAATGCCGAAAACAGGATCTACAGTATATTTTTTATACATCGAAAGTGGTAATATTTTTTAAATTGTATTCAATTATATTGATTTTTTAATTACTTTATGTATATTATATATCTTTTCCGTAGTGATAGCTTTACACAGCCTTTCAACAATTTGAATTGAATATTGTCATTTGACCAATCTTAAGGCCATAATGTAATACCATATAAAAGAAATCATCATTATCGTATAAGTCGAAAAACGTCCGCTGCTGGACAAAGGCGTCCCCCAAGGATGTCCACGACGACCGGTCTTGCGCTGCTCACATCCATCGGCTGCCCGCGATCTTCACCAGAACGTCGGTCCACCGCGTGGTAGGCCTGCCTACGCTACGCTTTCCGGTGCGCGGTCGGTGCTTTCATTAAACAGGAAATTCTAGTTTAGGGCCAGATACAGTATAAACAGAATAAGAATTCGTCTAGATATTTTTATTTACTTAACTTTTAAAAATATTTTCTTCATATCAGCTCATATACGTCCCCAACGAGGGACTCGAGCCTACCCTGAATTAGGGCGATCGGGCCTTTGTCGACCACGCGGGCCCAGTGCGAGTTTCTTCGCAGGCGTGTGCAGGTTTCCTCACGATGATTTCTTTCACCGTAAGAGCGTCGGATAAACGTACATTTGAAATGGAAATTCAAAAACACATTAGTACATGGCAAGATTAGAACCACGACCTCCCGGACAGGAGGTAGCGCTTTGTCGTTACGCCACCGACGCTCTATAAAAAGACAGGATGACTTTATGACGAGTGTTATCATCTCAATAAGATAAAGACAAATTAGTAAATTAACATCAAAACGTGACGATTCCCTCTGTACTTTGATATCTCAATGTAATAAAGAAAGAGATAACGATTCAGAGAAGAACGATATCAATTACGTAATATCAGTGGAAAAGATATATCGTTGTATATAAGAAAGTTAACGTGGTAATTATAAAAACTTTCAACATGGCGCTAGCCAGACTCTGTGCAACTTTTTTTTTATTAGTTTACTTTAAGGTAAGTCGTAAATAAAATTTCTTAAAGCATAAAATAATACACGATTCGCCAAAAAAATCGACTAGCCTATTTTGTCTCAATACATTTTCTTACTAAACGGGGCGCCAAATAAGTACCTACGATTACTTTTTTAAGTGATAAAAACTATAAAAAAAACCGGCCAATTGCGAATCAGAACCGCACACATAGGGTCCCGTACCATCATACTAGATGGCGCTAGTTTCTTCAAGTTTAAAAAAACACCCTTTTTGAATGGGAACCCTCTTTATTTTTTAACTTTTTCATTTTTTTTTGTTTCTATAGGGGCAATAAAAATACATCATCTGTGAAAATTTCAACTGTCTCGCTATTACGGTTCATGAAATACAGCCTGCTGACAGACGGACGGACGGACAGCGAAATCTTAGTAATAGGGTCCCGTTTTAACCCTTTGGGTACGGAACCCTTATAAAACGGTATCAGTAAGGTAGATCCCTAGCTACAAATTTGTTAAAGAGAACAACATTCTGCACAACTACGGGAAGTCAGTGGACTACTTATAGGGCATATCGTAAAAAGAAAAAAAAAATATTTTTGAGAAAAAAAAGTTCTGTTTTTTTTTTTAATTAACAATTGGTAAACCCTTGACAACATCTCACCTGGTGGTAAGTGACGATGTTGCCGAAGATGGAAGCGGGCTTACCAAGATTCCCCAAAGAAATGGGGAAACTGGCTATCTTATTTTCATGCCGGAACACACCAATGATATCAACATTGATATCTGGCGACAAGACTTAGATAAGATGGTGGTAGCTAGCCAGGCGGGCTTAGAATATGCCCTACCACCAACCAAACCGAGTCTTATAATTGACCCCGCCGGGAATCGAACCCGCGACCTCCTGTGTAAAGCCAGTGAACTTTGCAGTATACTAAGTGTCCGAGGATCTGCAGAAGGTTGTGCTCTTCGACAAATTTGTAGCCAGGGTCGAACCTTCTGTTACCACATTTGAGTTTTTTTAGCCTTTTTATTTGAAAATGTACTGAGAATAATTGAAATCACTTAACATGTTAAAACTGATTTTCAATCTCAACATCTTAGTACAATTTAGCTTTTTTTTGGTTTTCGTTAATTTTTCTAAAAAATGCTGAACCTATTTTAATAATAATTATATGTGACCAAACTGGCGGCATAACCTATCGCATAAAAAAAAGAATCATGAAAGTCGGTTCACAGTCTGCGAAAATAATTCAGATTGTAAACCGATTTTAATGATTTTTTTTTATTAACAAACATACCATCGAATTGAGAACCCCATCCCTATTGGAAGGCGCTTGAAAAATATGTGAGTCGATTTTTTTTGGCGCCGTGTGTATTTTTGTGTCATCTATGCAACATTTTTATTAAATTGTAATGAAAATAAGGATATAAAATAAATAGATTCAGCTCGTAACTATATTCTGGTCTCTTCTCATTCTTTAATTAACTTTGTGATCAGGTTATAATTATTTTTTTATTTTTATTTTATATATTTATTGAAATAACAGCGTTAAATCTACAGTAATCAAACTTTAGAAAATACATGTGCCAATAAATTTCAAGTTTTTAAAATTAACATAATTATTCAAATCTATCTATCCGCGTGCAATGTAGCTATCATGGTATAGTTATATTCATCATCACATCAGCTCATATATACATCCTCACCGAGGGGCTCGAGCCTACCCTGAATTAGAGCGATCGGGCCTTAGTCGATCACGCGGCCCCAGTGCGGGTTGGTCAACTTCACACACAACCTTCGAGGTGCTTCGAGTTTCTTCGCAGGCGCGTGTAGTTTTCCTCACGATGTTTTCCTTCATCGTAGAAGACATTCATTCTTTGATTTCGTCACAACATACAATTAGAAAAACTAAATACATATACAGGATGCAAAAAAAAACTATTCTACTCATCATACTGAATAACTGTCTCCAAGGAACACAGTCAATTTAAAAAAAATAATTTGGACCCTCCATACAATTTCGCCGCCATTTTGTTTGTTCCGTCATTCCTTTTTTGAAATGTCAATTCGGGCCCGTTGTATGAAGTGTCCAGGGTGTGGTAAGAGCGTCGGATAAACGTACATGTGAGATCGAAATTCGAAAACACATATTCATAAGACCCTATTTTTTAACCCCCGACGCAAAAAAGAGGGGTGTTATAAGTTTGACCGCTATGTGTGTGTGTGTGTCTGTGTGTGTGTCTGTGTGTGTGTCTGTGTGTCTGTCTGTGTGTCTGTCTGTGGCACCGTAGCTCTCAAACGGGTTAACCGATTTGGATGCGGTTTTTTTTATTTACAAGCAGGTTTTTTGGCGATGGTTCTTAGATACGTTTTATCAAAATCGGTTCAGCCGTTTCAAGGTCATCAGCTCTTTTGTTAGCTGCGGTAGGGTTCTTAGACTCTTAATGTGTATTTACTTTACTTTCAAACATACATGTGACCAAAAACTTGAAACACTCATGTATGCTTAATAACTATGCAGGATTATGGAACTCTTGGTCTGATGCTGCAGCCAGGATATCCAGAACACTAGCACACTCTTAAAAAAATAATAGCAGATATGTCGTGTTTGGACTCGTTTTGATCAGTATTTGATTCTGCATACAATGCAATGGTGGCAACACGGTGAGCTGATGCTGCAGCCAGGATATCCAGCACACTAGTACACTCTTAAAAAAATAATAGCAGATATGTCGTGTTTGGACTCGTTTTGATCAGTATTTGATTCTGAATACAATGCAATGGTGGCAACACGGTGAGCTGATGCTGCGGCCAGGATATCCAGCACACTAGCACACTCTTAAAAAAATAATAGCAGATATGTCGTGTTTGGACTCGTTTTGATCAGTATTTGATTCTGCATACAATGCAATGGTGGCAACACGGTGAGCTGATGTTGTTAAAATCCGTTAAATTTTTGACATACCTACGTACCTGAAACTATGACTAACTGTGAACTAAATATTATTGAGATAAACCTTCGCTTTGATTTCTTATATAAACCCCCGACGCAAAAAGAGGGGTGTTATAAGTTTGACGCCAATTTCTGTGTGTTTGTGTCTGTTTGTCTGTGGCATCGCAACTCTCGAACGGATGGACCGATTTTGATGTGTTTTTTTTTACGTGAAACAAGTTTCCTTGCGGTGGTTCTTAGCTATAATCGATAAAGATCTGTTCAGCCGTTTGAGGGTTATCAGCTCTTATCTAGGTGACTAAGGGATCTGGGCAACTTATACAGGTCTGATCGATTCAAAATTTGGTGCCCTGTTAATGTAAAAATATTGCAAAACCATGATAACCTTGAACTGTTGATGCAGCATCTCCTAGAATCTGCAGAATACCTAACTCCTCAAAAACTTTCAGTAGAAGTATCGTGTTTGGGCTCAAAAAAAATATTCAAATCAATTTATTTCAAATAGGTGTTTACACACACTTTAATAGAAATTATTAGAATAGTCTCAATGAATAGGTGTTAGATATAATATGGTAACCTTGACCTGATGCTGCAGCATCTCCTGGAATCTGCTGAAGCAGCGGTTAAAAAAGTAAAAAACTTCCATGGGTCCATGGATTTGAAGTTTAGAGTTATAACACATTTAATTGCAGCCTCAAACAAGGGAGGTGAGCAACTTCCACAGGCTTGATCGATTCAAAATAGGCTAGATTTTGTGTCGCAGTATCGTGTTTCGTCCCGGAAACTATTTGTATGAATGTGGGGGTAGAGTTTCGATTGTATGTAATAGTTATGTAAAGTTTAAAAAGCACGAAATAAAAATTAAATTAAAAATTTAAAAAACCCCCGACAAAAACCTCTAAAAAGTAAACAATAATATGTATTGACCCTTTGAGTTTACTTTAAGTAGTAATATTTTGATCCAAGAGTCGTCGCGTAGGGGGACCGCTAAGTAAATAAAATAAAAACAGAATACAACTGATTTACTTTACTACAACTAATTAGTAATAACTTCACAACTTAGCGTTAATTACTTAGCTTATTAGAGCGATCGGGCCTTAGTCGATCACGCGGCCCCAGTGCGGGTTGGTCAACTTCACACACAACCTTCGAGGTGCTTCGAGTTTCTTCGCAGGCGCGTGTAGTTTTCCTCACGATGTTTTCCTTCATCGTAGAAGACATTCATTCTTTGATTTCGTCACAACATACAATTAGAAAAACTAAATACATATACAGGATGCAAAAAAAAACTATTCTACTCATCATACTGAATAACTGTCTCCAAGGAACACAGTCAATTTAAAAAAAATAATTTGGACCCTCCATACAATTTCGCCGCCATTTTGTTTGTTCCGTCATTCCTTTTTTGAAATGTCAATTCGGGCCCGTTGTATGAAGTGTCCAGGGTGTGGTAAGAGCGTCGGATAAACGTACATGTGAGATCGAAATTCGAAAACACATATTCATAAGACCCTATTTTTGTACAATTTTACTGATTAAAAACGATAAATAAATGAAATGAAATAAAAAATTGGCCAGTCATAAAACCGTCATTTAGGTAAACCATAACCGTAATTAAGATATTAATACTAAACTTTCTTTTATAGATTGCATGTGGGCAACAGCATGGGTTGAGCGACGTAGCGGCAGGGCTTTGTTTGAACAACAACAACGCTGGATCAGCACAACAGATATTACTAAGAAGAGCTGCTCTGCTTTCCGAAACGAAAAATTGTAACCAAAATATCAACGGAAATGTTGGCACTATTCCTGTCCAACAACTACAAAATAACCAGGCAGGTCTGCTGCAAGGGAATTTTCAAGCGAATAACCAACTTGGAAACTGTCAACAACTAAGTAGTTTACAGCAAGCAATCAATACGCAGCTGCCTTCGAACTTACAGCAACCGGCGACAAATCAGAACCAGCAAGCCTGCGTTAATCAAAATTTTCAGTGTCCACAATCACAGAACATACCACAATTAATGGGAATTCAAAACCCCCAGAAACTTGTAGTTCAACAACAATGCGTGCCAAATCAGAGTCAACAAGTCTCTGGGAATCCCTCTTGTCAGCAGTTTCAGAATTTACAGAATAATGTTAATTTGCAACCACAGGTTGTCCAACAACAGCAAAGTTCAACGAACCTAAACAATAGTCCTCAATGTCTTGGACAGTCAGTAAGTCCACAGTCTGATATGTCTTTAGCTTCAATAGCCAATAAGAAAGTAGCTGGGTTACCAACTCAAGTGTCTCAAGGGACCTTGCTTTCTCATCTAGGTATACAATCTCACATTCCTGCATTACTTCCTAACATTTATGATTCAAAACAATCTGTAAATCAAGCATCTATTGTTCAAAATACCTGTCCAAATAATAAACAAAATGGTGTAGCAATAGGTATGACCAACAGGCCTCAAACATCTATCCTGCCTTCATCTATGGCATCCCTACAGTTACAGAAGGAGTGTGTGTCTACAAATCCAACTATTTCTTCTGTACAAACAACATGTCAAAATCCTCCCTTACAGCAGCAAGTACAGTTACTTCAAAACACTCAGCAAAACATTGTACCGGCACATAATCAACTAAATCAGTACATGCCTATGCAACAACAATTTGTTCCTGTACAAAACCAGCCTGCTATGATATCTGCACAATATCAGCCAGTAGCAGGTCCAGCACAAATTCAGTCCATTCCTTCTTCAGTTCAAGGTCAATCAATGATGACGTCTACACAATCCCATCCAATGCAAAACCAACCAGCAGTTCAACCAGCACAAATATTCTCTTCAATTCCTTATCAGTCAACACCTCAAGTACAGAGTCAACTGATGTACTCTTCCACTCCCATTCAAAATAATCCTATGGTTCCGACTCAGCCTTCACCCTTTCCTGCTTCTCAATACCCCCAACCTACAAATGGGATACCCCAGTATCCTAACAACATACCAGGTTTCCAAAACAACGTAGGAAATTCAAAATCATCCAGCATGAAACAGCTCCTGCCACTTCTTTTTAATTTGTTAAAAGAGAAAACTAGCTGTGGATGTCATCAGAATCAGAACTGCGGTTGTTTGAACAAAAACAACAACTGCGGTTGTTTGAACAATAACAACCCTGCTTTCACTAATCAACCCCCTCAAGTAATTGGGGGTTACCCTCAGTATGTACGAAATGTTCCTGCTGTGGTAAACACAGCGGCCAACATGATAGACTCGGATGAAGATGATGATGATGACACTGTCTGGAGACTCGAAAAATACAGAATTTATAATGAAAGCAAACCTCGGCATGCGGACAGCGCGGACACAGACGAAGATGATGAAGATGACGAGGAAGTTGAAAAAGATATTGAAGAATAGGAAGTTGCAAAAGATATTGAAGAATAGGAAGTTGCAAAAGATATTGAAGAATAGGAAGCTGCAAAAGGCATTGAAGAATAAGTACCTAGGTATAAACAATTCAGTGAAATGTTTTCATGCTAATTGTAGCTTTAGTTAGATTTGTAATTCTTTAAATAAAATTAAAAATATAATAGAAAATGTGTGAGATGTTTGTATATTTTTTTTTAAATTCACAATAGGCGAACTTCGGTGGCTTCACGGCTAGGGCCGCCGCCTCCTGTCCGGGAGATCGTGGTTCATCTCCTACAGCGTATCATTGTGATTTCGAATTTAGATTTCATGTGTACGTTTATCCGACGCTCTTACGGTAAAGGAAAAACATCGTGAGGAAACCTGCACACGCCTGCGGAGAAACTCGCAGGTTGTGTGTGAAGTCGACCAACCTGCACTGGGCCCGCGTGGTCGACTAAGGCCCGATCGCCCTAATTCAGGGTAGGATCGGTGGGGACGTATTTGAGCTAATTTGATGAAAAGGCGAGTTCTTATCCACCAATTTTTTTTATCCACAATTGATAGGCTCTTGACATCATCTCACCTGATGGTAAGTGACGATGATGCCGAAGATGGAAGCAGGCTTACCAAGATTCCCCAACGCAATGGGGAACTGGCTATATTATCATCAAGCCGGAACGCATCAATCCTATTAACATTGGTGTTATGCGGCAATACTTAGGTAAGAAGGTGGTAGCTAGCCAGGCGGGCTTAGAAAATGCCCCTCCACCAACCAAACCGAGTCTTCTAAAGTTAGACTCGACCCCGCGACCTCCTAATATGAACTTATGGACTTAACCATTACGCCACGGAGGTGGTAAAATGTAGGAGATAGTTACAATTTCAACAGCAAACTTATAAATTTAGACTCCGGCGGGAATCGAACCCGCAACCTCCTGATATTCCGGCGGAGTTGGACTAACCATTACCCAATGGAGACGGTTCAAAATATTAATATTTCAACGATTTGAGTTGTAAAATTACATTAATATGTAATGTAAGTAAATTAAATTAAATAAAATTACATTAATATGTAATTAAATAAAGTTAAATAACATTAATATGTAAATAAAATTAAAAAAAATTACATTAATATTTAATGTAATTAAATTATATTACACTAGCTGTTTCACGCGGCTTCACCCGCGTGGACCACGTTTCTATGCAAGCGGCTCGCGAGCGTGGTAAAAAGTAGCCTATATCTTAATCCAGGTCCTAATCTGTCTACCTACCAAATTTCAGCCAAATCCGTTCAGTAGTTTTTGCGGGAAAGCGTAACAGACAGACAGAGTTACTTTCGCATTTATAATATTATATTATATTATATAGTAGGGATAGGGAAGTAGGGATAAGTAGGGATTAATATGTATTTAAATCAAATTAAATAAAATGACATTAATATGTACCTCATGTAATTAAATTAAATAAAATTACATTAATATGTAATGTAATTTTTCACCCCAACTCTGCAACGACTGAATTATTATAGCCAAAGGAGACTTAAGGTTTGTTTTAAAAACGGTCAAGTGCGAGTCGGTCTAGCACTCCGAGGGTTCCGTATCTCTACACCTCTCCCCACAACTACATAGTAATAATGTCAATAATACCTATTCACATTACAAATAAAAGACATCAACGCTAGCTACAAAAATATGCTTTTTTATCATTCAGTTCGGACTCCTTAGCGCGAGTGCGACTCACACTTGGCCGATTTATAGTATTTGTTGTTTTACCTCAATGTTAGTATTATAATCACAGCAAGTTTCATGCTTGTATATATTATTGTTTTTACGATAGAGCTAAATCAAAAATACTTCTAAAGACCTATTAAAAAACACGTTTTTTTTTGTATGGAGACCCCTTATTTTTTTCACTTTTTTAAATTTTTCCTATCTGTTATTATAGCGGCAACAGAAATACATATTCTATCAAAATTTCAACTGTCTAACTATAAAGGTTAATGATATACAGCCCGCTGACAGACACATACGGACAGACGGCGGAGTGTACGGAACCCTAAAAAGCATATGGAATACTAGCTTTTTCCCGCGGCTTCGCCCGCGTGGACATCGTTTTATGACTGTTGCCGCAAGCGGCTCGCGAGCGTGGAAATGAGTTTTCTCCAGATTCTTATCCCAGATCGGGCTATTGTGATTAGTAATCTATGACACTCCTCGACCATCTGTGCAAAAAATCACAAAAATCCATTGTTCCGTTGCAATTTTAAAGAAATATGCCAAAAAAGAGTACTTTTTTCAGTTTCCTTAGGAACTGCATCGGACTATGCTATTTTCACGGAATAAAAAGTAGCCTATGTCCTTCCCCATGACACAGGCTACCGGCGTACCAAATTTTATCAAGATTGGTCAAGGTGTTGAAGCGTGAAAAGGTAACAAACAAACAAACATATTTTCACATTTATAATATTATATAAGTAAGGATAGGTTGTCGTCTTAGCACAGCTGTGGCTGTGATCTAAAGAAACTGAAGGTGATTACTATATCACCACCGAACGACGTGTCAGGTTCTCTTGTTGTTGCCTTCACAAAGAAACTTTCAAACAAAGACAATTTTCATATATAAGGATGTCACTTCCTATTAAACAATAACAAACAATCGTACATGTTTCGTGGAAATAATGGTGTCTCCTGCTAGCTGGTTTGTTTTCTTCACCCTCATAGTGACTTTAAATGTGAGTCCATTTGCTGTCATCATATCTTTGTGTGTGGCTCGTTATGTAATGAACTCTTTAAACGATCTCCTGATTATCTTGAACCATGCATCTGAGATTAGTCAATTAATGGACAACTGATTAAACAACAGTCACTTTGAGATCTGCTGAATACACTTACTTATAGGTATAAATATTTATTACGATTTGTGATGCTTGAATATAAAATAAATTATAGTTTTAGACCGGTCATCGTGGAAATCCTTAGGGGAGGCTTTTCTCTAGCAGTGGACGTTTTTCGGCTGATATGATGATGATGAGGCAGCGCAGAACCGGTCGTCGTGGAGATCCTTGGGGGAGGCCTATGTCCAGCAGTGGACTTCCTTCGGCTGATATGATGATGATGATGATGATGAATCAAGTTTTGCCACCAGCACTAGTTTCAATATTTTTTTTTTTAAAACCTGAAGTTGATATTTTTGATTGTAGGTTGGAACTTTATATCAAATCCGTAGTCATCGTAATTACCTGGTAACCCTAAAATATATTTCAAATCCACACATTGTGTAAATTAATAGTCTGCCTGAAGATGGTGTTCGAAACCGGTCGCTGACAAATTATAAATCAGTTTTATTTCCTTGATGTGGAATTAGTGTAGATGTATAGTATACATTGTATACCAATATCGCCCTAATTCAGGGTAGGCTCGAGCCCCTCGGTGTGGACGTATATGAGCTGAAATGATGAATGATGATATACTAATATGTGTGAAAACCTGGAAGTTTTTAGGTAGAAGCCTTTATTTGAAAAGAGATTATAATATAGTCAAAAGCCAAAAGTTCAAATGAATATGAAACACGGTTGCAAATTCAAAAAAAGGCTGTATATCCTACGATTCTATTAAAAATAAAAGACGATTCTTCCACGATTCCATCGCCAAATTTCATCATCAGATCATCTTCAAAATACCAAAAGGATTTATTGTCACCGGTAATACGGTTTCATTCCAAATTTTAGATCAATCGGACACCTGGAAGTCGCTCCAAAATCGATCGCAAGATTTGAACTAAACAAACATTGCTAGTTATATGAAAGCTTTTAAAAAAAGGTACGACGAAAAAAAATACGATGAAATGAACGGGAAAATGAAGACTGCCGAAAAGTCAAAAAAATCATAACAAAAACAAATAACGAAAATAATATAAAACAGATCAAAAGTTAACTAAGAAGGTTGATTTCGGTTACATCATCATCACATCAGCTCATATACGTCCCCACCGAGGGGCTCGAGCCTACCCTGAATTAGGGCGATCGGGCATTAGTCGACCACGCGGGCCCAGTGCCGGTTGGTCGACTGCACACACAACCTTCGAGGTGCTTCGAGTTTCTTCGCAGGCGCGTGTAGGTTTCCTCACGATGTTTTCCTTCACCGTATAAGACATTCATTCTTTGATTTCGTCACAACATACAATTAGAACAACTAAATACCTAGACAGGATGCAAAAAAAAAAACTATTCTACTCATCATACTGAATAACTGTCTCCAAGGAACACAACACAGTCAATTTAAAAAAAATAATTTGGACCATCCGTACAAAAACGTACAAAATCGGTCGATCAGCTGATCGATTTGTATGAAGAGTTTTTTTGCGATTTAAGCAGAGTCATAGAACAAAAGTTGTTCAGTATGATGAGTAGGAGCTCCAGTTAACGGGACGTCCACCAATTTCATTACACCTGTATATACGTCATCCTGTTTATGTGGACTATAGCAAATCGAAGGTTCTGTGTGAAGTCGACCAACCCGCACTGGGCCCGCGTGGTCGACTAAGGCCTAATCGCCCTGATTCAGGGTAGGCTCGAGCCCCTCGGTGGGGACGTATATGAGCTGATATAATAAAAAACAATAATAGGGAGTTTCTCTGCGTGATCGAATCAGAAAAGAGGACATCCGTAGGAGAACCAAAGTAACCGACATAGCTCTTAGTTGCTAAATTTAAGTGGCAGTGAGCGGGGCACATTGCTCGTAGAACAGAGGGCCGTTAAGGCAGTAAAGTTCTCGATTGGCGACCACACACTGGAAAACGTAGTGTAAGCAGGCCTCCCACTCGGTGGACCGATGACCTGGTGAAGGTCGTGGGAAGCCTCTGGATGCAGGCAGCGCAGAACCGGTCGTCGTGGAGATCCTTGGGGGAGGCTTATGTCCAGCAGTGGACGTCCTCGGCTGTTATGATGATGATGTTGAAAGCAAATCATATAAAATAAATACTAGAAAACTGATTTGAACCACTTCTTTCAGATAATTGAGGCGATCCCCATATTGGCAGAACTTGGCCTCGCAGAACTTCTTGGCGGATATCCTCTTCCTCCAGGCTTTTTCCCAGGGGCAGGTTACCCAGAAGTACCCGGTTTAGGTTATCCAGTTGGCCTTGCAGAACTTCTTGGCGGATATCCTCTTCCTCCAGGCTTTTTCCCAGGGGCAGGTTACCCAGAAGTACCCGGTTTAGGTTATCCACTTGGCCTTGCAGAACTTCTTGGCGGATATCCTCTTCCTTCAGGCTTTTTCCCAGGGGCAGGTTACCCAGAAGTAGGGTACCCAGGTGCTGCAAACTTCCCTGGAACTGATCTTCTGCCTTTCGGAGGAGCAGGCTCCCAACAGCCTCCTCCTATCTTATTTGTAGAGAGTGATAACAACTCAAACAAAATTTGGCCGCTATTAATTATTTTGTTAGCATCTAGATATTAATACTGAGAAATAAAAAAATAATAAAAACAGTATAATTTTGTAGTCTATTCGTTTTTTGTATTCAAGTAATAATAATAATAATTATATATTTATTTACACTTAATAGTATACACCAAAAACAATTTCTTATAATCAATATATTTCAGTATATTTTTGTAGTCTATTCGTTTTTTGTATTCAAGTACCTATGTAGAATAATGTAAATAAAACTATAGTTGAAATAAAACTTGAAAATTAATTAAACTTTTGTTTTTATTTCATTCGCATACATTGTTGAAAATAAACTTTTCTGCATGTGTAAATATTAAGATACCGCTGGAGATCATTGATTCATTTGTTAACCAAACCAAATTTGGAAATAATTTTATATCGATTAACGGATGACGTATAGTTGATAATTTTGATTGTAGGTTCTTGGTGAAACATTATATCACTCATTTTGGTATATATATTTACACTAAGTCCACAGAAATTAAATAAAATTAAATAAACTTTAGGCAGACTCCTCTGCAGGCATGGTGTTCGAAACCGATCGCTGACAAATTATAACGTGTAGTTTTATTTAATTTCTGTGGAATTAGTGTAAATATATACAAAAATTAAGATGACGTATATCTGTGTCGCTATCGCATTACTTTTTTGAAAAACGAAACAGGAACCCATTATTAACCAAAAAAAATTTTTTTTAAAAAAAACAGAAACAAATGAATCAAAGACTACGTTCTATGGGATTTGTGAAATCCAGCGGCCTCTTAAGTCTCTACATTTTAAAGTAATATTTTTTTATCTTTATACAGGGTGTAAAAAAATGGTGTACAGCCGTTAACTAGGGGTTCTACTCTTCTCAGATCAAAAACTAAACGAATAATGAGTCTTGATTTTTCTAGACTAATTATTCGTTTATTTTTTGATCTGAGAAGAACCCTCGAGAAGTTCCTCAGAGCCTCTCCATCATAAGATGGAACATCCACATACTTAGTACAATCGAATCAAAAGTCAGCCAGCCAAAAAGATAACATAACATAACAAAATATAGCATTTATTCAGAGCCCACACAAGCAAAAAAAAACGAGTGTGCTTTAGACCCCACAACTGAAGTAAAACGTAGTCCCCGTTCGCGTAACGCATTCATCAGCTTACTCCCCAAGTCAAGCGTGCTGTTTGCCTTGCCCCGATCACACTTTTCGTAACGCTAGAAATCACAGTTCGCGTAACGCATTCACCAGCTTAATCCCCCAAGTCAAGCTTGCGTAAAGAAGTTCAAAAACAGTTAATACAATGCAAGAAAACATTAAAACAAAAGAGTTAAAACAAATCAATTTGTTAATCTTCATAAGAGCATCGGTGGCGTATCGGCTAAAGCCGCTGCCTCCTGTCAGGGAGATCGTGGTTCGAATCCCGCCACGAACCAACGTGATTTCGAATTTAAATTTCATGTGTACGTTTATGCGACGCTCTTACGGTGAAGGAAAAACATCGTGAGGAAACCTGCACACATCTGCGAAGAAACTCGAAGGTTGTGTGTGATGTTGACCAACCCGTACTGGGCCCGCGTGGTAGACTAAGGCCCGATCGCCCTAATTCAGGGTAGGCTAGAGTCCCTCGGTGGGCACGTATATAAGCTGATATCACCATAGGTTTTTCAGCATAATCCAACCAGGAGTTAACGTATCCCGATCTAAACTCTTGCAAAGGTCTACCTACACTAAATTGTACACTTTTTCTATTTATTTAATTTATGCTTAAATAGTATGTTTTCAAACATGCTTGGAAATTGTGCATTATTTCGACAAGCTTCTGCGAGAGAAATCGAAATTTCTGCACCTAACATGCGAGCAGCGGCCGGCAAAAGTTGTATGAAAATTCACATCTGTTGTGTTTTACCGGCAAATAAATTACTATGTAAACTCATATCTGTAGTGTAATTTAAAAATGGAACGATATTTTACTCCGAAACATTGCAACCAGGGAGGTAACTTATTATCGAAGGTTTTATTTAAATTTCCAACTGGATTTCAAATAGAAACTTGTTTATTGAAAAAAAAAACAAATAAACACTTTGGCACGAGAAAAATTTTTGTTGTTCGTTGTTCGTCATTGATTTTCAAGCGACTTCCAAAAGAAGGTTTTCAATTCGGCTGTATGTTTTTTTATGTGTGTTACCTCAGAACTTTTGACTTGGTGAACTGATTTTTATGATTCTTTTTTTATTTGAAAGCTAGTGCTTCCCGTGTGGTCCCATATAAATTTTATCAAAATAGGTGCAGTACTTTATTAGAACCTTAACAAAAACAAAAAATATTTTTTAATTTTTTAATGCAAAAATGTACTAAGCTTTTGCGATGGAAGTCAGATTTTAAAGGTGTTTAGCTTTTTCAATTATGAAAAGTTGTATTTCAAATAAAACGTTCTGCCTAGGTACTATAGTATACTTAGTTTTAATTTCCGCGCATTATTTAAGAAAAAGTACTATGCAAGCCTTGGCCACAACTAGGCATTGATGGTCTTACATACGAGCATCACCTCAGCCCACATTTACACGTTCTTCCATTAATGCTTCTTTTGCTGGCCGCAGCAATACAATGGACGTGGAAGTCTGGGCGTGAGGTGTGTTCGGGATGTGAGCCTGCCAGCTTTCTTGGCTTCGGCTCATAGTGTCACAGATATAGTCACTGATATTCTATCGTTGAATGGTGAAGGCCTGTGTATTCCATATGCTGTCGAGGCTTTGAACGCTTGGGGGGCTCTCAACCCGAATGCAGTGGTTCCGGTCGACAATCCGCACAGTCAGAGAGCGTGGGACGAATTCAGCTGCAAGCGCCACATAGAACATCTTATAATTGGTGCAGCTTGGCCAGACTTGGCTAGGCTCAAGGCAGTTACATAAGATCAGAATCAGGGGCGTGGTTGCAGGCTTTACCTTCCCCCCACCTGGGCACTCTCCTGGACGACAACTCGCTGCGTGTGGCTGTGGTATACCGATTGGGCTGCGATGTGTGTGTACCTCATCTATGCATCTGCGACGCAACAGTAGAAGCCAATGGCCACCACGCACTAAGTTGTATCAGGTGCTCAAGTAGGAGACCACGCCACAACCATCTCAACGACGTTACAGTCGAGCCCTAATTTCGGCCAACGTTCCGTGCCTTCTCGAACCGCCGGGCCTCAACCGAGCCGACGGAAAAAGGCCTGACGGCTTGACGCTGGTACCGTGGCAGAGGGGGAGGTGTTTACTGTGGGATGCTACTTGTGTAGACACTTTGGCACCCTCCCATCTGCACTGGACAGTCAGAACCGTCGGCTCTGCCTCGGAAGCAGCAGCATGCCATCAACACGCGAAGTACGCCACGCTTGAGCTATCATACGATTTCGTTCCCTTTGCTATGTTGAAACGGCTGGCCCGTAGGGCATGGAGGCAAAGGCCTTCATAAGAGAAATTGGGCGCCGACTAAGAAATAATGGATTTGACTCCCGCTCCAGATTCTTCCTGGTGCAAAGGATATTTCTAGCAATACAGCGTGGTAATGCTGCGAGCCTAGTGGGAACCTTTGTACCAGGAACGATTATGGGTGGATTATTTTAATTATTTCTTATTAGTTCTGTATATTAAGTTATTCTAAGTTTTTCTTATAGTGTAAATTCAATTTAAAAAATAACAATGGTGCGTAATGAATGTTCAATGTTTCTGTTTAATGTTTCAATTTAATTTTGTACAGAAACTCATTTAAGGATGTCAGGTGGATACCAGTAGCACGCGCCCGATAGCTGTTAGTAAATAACTGGGCGTTGCAACACTAATTACTGATATTTTGTGCTTATAAAAGTAAGTACGAACCTTGGCTAACAAATCATTATACATTGTAACACTCAAAATGTCACTCCCGTGGTACTACAGCCTGCTCCTGCTGGCCGATGTCTTTGTTAGTAACTATTAACTACATACGTATTTCAATATAAGTAAATTAAATATTTTTGTAATTTGATTTTTTTACATAAGTATTTAACTATACTATAAACCTATCGGTTTTACGACACAGTGGCTTGATTCGACGCATATGCTTTTTAAGCGACTTCAAAAAAGGAGGAGGTTTCTCAATTCGGCCGAATATATATATATGTGTGTGTGTGTTCGCGGATAACTTCGTCGTTTATGAACTGATTTTGATGATTCTTTTTTGTTGGAAAGGAGATATCCCAAGGGTGGAACCACGATAAAGAAACTAGGATCTGATGATGGCATCCCAGAGAAATCGAGGGGAACCTTAGTTTTCTGTTTGAAGTAGTTTTTTTATAAGTAAAACTTTTATTACATCGTCTCACATTTTTTCGTCTGTGTGTTGCATGTCGCGTGACGGTCGCTTTCGTCTGACGGTATGATCGTTTCGTCCTCTGTAAAGTTTTACTTTTACCGTGGTTTCATAAAACCACACACTTTTTTGTTTAAAATTATCAGTACATTATACCCACTGTTTATTGTTTTCGTAGATACTCCCGATCTTGGCGCAAACTCAGTATGGCATACCTCCGTACGCCGGCGGTGGTGCAGGGTTCGGAGCCCCCTACCCTGTAGTAATCGATGGGGGAAACAACAATGGCATTGATGACATCTTCCCTATTCTTCTTCTGTTGCTGGCTTGCAATGGCGGTCGCGGTGGATACGGTGGTGGTTGCGGCGGTGGGTGCGGGGGTGGTTGCGGCGGTGGGTGCGGGGGTGGCTGTGGGGGCGGATGCGGGGGTTGTTGCGGTGGTGGATGCGGGGGTGGTTGTGGTTGCGGCGGTGGCTGTGGGGGCGGATGCGGGGGTGGTTGCAATAGCGGTTGCGGGGGTGGATGTGGAGGTGGATGCGGTGGTGGATATGGGGGTAGTTGCAACGGCGGATGTGGAGTCACCAGCCCCTGCTCAACCGTAGTAGTTGGCCCTACAGGTTGTATATAATTACTGGTTTTATTAACAGATTGATTGCATAATAATAAAATGTATGTGACAATATGGTTTTGTGTATTTTATTGTATCCTTGTCGACATCACACACAACCTTCGAGTTTCTTCACTTTGTGTAAAGTCAACCAACCCGCACTGGGCCTGTGTGGTTGACTAAGGCCCGATGGCACTAATTCAGGGTAGGCTCGAGCCCCCCGTTGGGGACGTATATGAGCTGATATGATAATTGTATCCTTGTGTATATTGTATTAGAGGTACTATGGACATAGTATATTTTGAAAATAAGTACTTCCTACAAGCTCGTATTATTTTATTATTTTTCTTAATATGGTATATAGGTATAATTACCCGACTGCACCAAAAGGAGAGTTATGTTTTACGAGTGTATGTATGTATGTATGCCTAAACAGCTCGATGGATTTTGGAGTGCAAAGTGTCATTAGATTCGTCTTTATCAACGTGAGTGACATTGTATACATATTTAAGTTAATTTTATATGCAGTCGGGTTTTTGTATTTTAATTAACACGTGTAGTTATATTAATTAGTAAATCTACGAGTAAATTATTTAATTACCGTTGTTTAAGTAAGTATAACATCATCTTAACTGAATAATAATTTTTTAAGCAAATATTCAATATTTTTTTCATCTTATCCGCTCATATACGTCCCCACCGAGGGGCTCGAACCTACCCTGCTTAGGGCCATCGGGCCTTAATTGACCACACGAGCATAGTGCGGGTTGGTCGAATTCATACACTACCTTCGAGTTTTTTTCGCAGGCGTGTTCAGGTTTCCTCACGATGTTTTCCTTCATCGTAATAGCGTCGTGTAAACGTACATCATCATCATCATATCAGCCAAAGGATGTCCACTGCTGGACATAGGCCTCCCTCTGCGGTTCTGCGCTGCTGCCATCCATAAGAATTCGAAATTCGAAAACACATTGTCACGTGGCAGGATTCGAACCACGACCTCCCGAACAGGAGGTAGCGGCCCTTGCCCTTACGCCACCAAAGCTCTTTTATTTATTTCATATAGATATCTAGCTGTGCCCGCGACTACGTCCGCGTGGATGTTTTGAATTTTCCTACGGGAACTCTTGAATTTTCCGTGATAAAATGTATCCTATATATTAACCCGGGATACAAGGAACCGCCATATAAAATTTCATCAAAATCGGCCTGGTAGTTTCTGCGTGATGCGCGAACATACAAACAGATAGACAAAAATTCCATAAGTAGTTATTTTAGCCTTTACTATATCTATAGTGTTTTTATTTTCCAAAAATTTTGCATGTACAGACACGGCCCCGTTACAATTTTATTATTTTTATTGATAATAGGGATGACGACAGCATCAGAAATACATTTAGTAACTCTTGATCACTAAATTAACCTCCTACTTAAACTTCGAAAAGTTTGCTCTTTTTGTTTACCATCAGGTCTTCGATTTTTAATTTACCAAAATCACAAAATGAGTCATATTATATGCCGCTGCTAAACTATCACTTCACGCCTAGGTATATCAAACATTTTTAGAACAAAATGTCGTTTTTGACAGATGATAAAAAAGTAACTCAGATGACTAGCATTCGTCATCCCTTTTCATGGTTCCTTGAAATCTGTTAGGTTTGGCCAGTTGGATGTTGGAAGAGTATTATCAATAACCTAACCGCTAACTTAATTGCTCGCGTGGGAATCGTCTCTTTGACTATTTGAGGGTGAGTGGTGCGCGGGTCGCAAACGGCTCGCAAGTGTAGACAGGATTTTACCCCAGGTCCCTCGGGAACTACATCGGGCTATTCTGATTAGACATCCATGTCATTTCCCACTCCCTCAACTATTTCTTTGCAAAAAATCACGTCAATCAGTTGCTCTGTTGCGACGCCGACGTGTTTGAGACTAGTAGTGAGTTTTTTCCACATTACTGGAAACTATCTCGGGCTATGCTTATTATGTCTATGTCATTTCCTACCCCCTCAACCATCTCTGTGCAAAAAATCATGTTAATCCGTTGCTCCGTTGCGATGCCGACGTGCTTGAGACTAGTAGTCAGTTTTTTTCACATTGCTGGGAAACTATCTCGGGCTATGCTTATTATGTCTATGTCATTTGCCATCCCCCTCAACAATCTCTGAGCAAAAAGTCACAACAATCCGTTCCTCCGTTGCGATGTTAAGAGGATTGTGAACCCACGGCGAAAATTCGACTTATCATATACAACCGGCGATTACGATTTTCACCTCTTAATTCTTAAATGTTAACCGATTTGGGCCAATTTTTGATAGGTTGTCAGTTAGAACAAAAGCTAGGCTAATATGTTTCGTTTTTTAAATAACTGATTATAAATAAAAAAAAATGGCCGAAATCAGTTTTGTTCACGTGAACGACAATAAAATTAAACTTATTAACTTTATCGAAAAAACGTATAAGCCTAACTTTTGTTCTGACTGACAGCCTATCAAAAATTGGTCCAAATCGGTTAACATTTATGAGGTGAAAATTGTTATCGCCGTTTGTATGAAAAGTCGCATCTTCACAATCCTCTTAAAAATATCAACAAAAAAAGTCTTTTTTTAGTTCCCTCAGGAACTATATTATGGGACTATGCTATGTAGCCTTTGTCATTCCCCATAATATAGGCTACCTGCATGCCAAACATCAAGATTGGTTGAGGCGTTAGAGCGTGAAGAGGTAGCAAACAAACTAACACATTTTCACATTTATTATATTAGTAAGGATTAAAAGTCGACTGCAAAAAATAAACCTCCTTTTTGGAAAATTGGGTATAAATTTATCTCATGTCACTTATGACTGCATAAAAAAAACCTAACCACTCCCGGAGTGCCAACAGAATTGAAAACTATTTACAGTTTAATAAGTTTTGACCCTCCGAGTGTTCCTGGCAAACGACTAGGTTTATAAAGTTTTGAACCTGAGAGTAGGGGTGAACCATCGTGGCCGATGTAGGGAGAATATGCGTCGCTGGGGTTTCTGTGACGGAGAAGAGTGCCCATGTGGATTGTGGAGTCAGCTCACGAGCCATGACGCATTTATTGGCTTGCCCCGAGTGCCCTTACAGTGAAGAAAAACATCGTGAGGAAACCTGCACACGCCTGCGCAGAAACTCGAACGTTGTGTGTGAAGTCGACTAACCCGCACTGGGCCCAATGGTTTTTCCCATCTCAAAAAATGCCCAACCAACTAAAGAATTTTCACTTCAATAAATTATGAAAGATTGATCACTAAATTTCCTTCACTACTAAATTTAAAAAAAACTCACTTTATTTTTCATCAAGTCTTTAATTATGATTTTTTTATCCACGATTGGTAATCCCTTGACATCATCTCACCTGATGTAAGTGACGATGATGCCGAAGATGGAAGCGGGCTTTCCAACAAGATGCCCCAACGCAATGGGGAACTGGCTATCTTGTCATCAAGCCGGAACACATCAATGCTGTTAATATTGATGCTTGGCAGCAGGGTGGTGGTAGCTAGCCAGGCGGGCTTAGAAAATGCAGTTCCACCAGCCAAGCCGAGTCATACAAAGTTAGACTCCTTCGGGAACTGAACCCGCGAGCTCCTGATGTGAAGCTAAAGGACTTAACCATTAACCTACTGAGGCGGTTAAAATTAATAAAAAATACAAAATGAGTATACAAATGACGCTGATAAACAATGACGTCACTCTGAACTGTGACGTCACTCTAAACTATGACGTTACTCCCGGTGATTTCAAACATTTCTAGAAAAAAAATTGATAGCTGACGGTTAAGAGGTATTTGTATGATTGATATTTTGATTTTTCTTAGAATAAACAGTTTTACTTTAGAAAACAACAAATAATAAAAATCACTTAAGTGTGAGTCGTATGTACTCGCACTAAGTGAACCGATCTGAATAAAAAAAAAACCTTGGTTAGGTCGACAGAAGTGAAAACTTTTTACAGTTTTATAAGTTTTGACCCTCCGCGTGTTCCTGGCGAACGACTAGGTTGACAAAGGTTTGACCCTGCGAGTGTCCCTGGTATGTACGGTTTCGGTTACAGTGTCGCGAGTTTAATGGCTTTTTCGTATACAAGTATACAAACAAACAGAATTAATCAAAGTATATATTCATCATATCGTCGGTGGCTCAACCGGTAACGACTCAGTCCATCTAACCAGCGGTACCGGGTTCAAATCTGGACGGCCAATGTACCAATGAGTTTTTCAAAAACTTACGTACATATACTTACCGATTGCTTTAACGGTGAAGGAAAACATCGTGAGGAAACCTGCACACGCCTGCGAAGAAACTCGCAGGTTGTGTGTGAAGTCGACCAACCCGCACTGGGCCCGCGTGGTCGACTAAGGCCTAATCTCCCTGATTCAGGGTAGGCTCGAGCCCCTCGGTGGGGACGTATATGAGCTGATATAATAAAATTCATCATATCAGCTCATATACGTCCCCACCGAGGGGGCTGAATAAGGGCGATCGGGCCTTAGTCGACCACGCGGGCCCAGTGCGGGTTGGTCGACTTCACACACAACGTTCGAGTTTCTTCGCAGGTGTGTGCAGGTTTCCTCACGATGTTTTCCTTCACCGTTAAAGCAATAGGTGAGTATATGTACGTAAGTTTCGAAAAACTCATTGGTACATTGGCCGTCCGGATTTGAACGTTGCTTATTGAAATTACTCGATAAGAAGAAATTTAACTCTGATAAATAAAAAAATATATTGACATACTATTGCTGTGCTTACATACCATTCCCAACCTTACGTGCTTTTTGTAAAATAATTTCTAATTACATCACAAACTTTCCCAGTAACCGAGTTACCTTTTGAAATTCTCAGTATATAAAGGTTTATTTATATTAAACAAATGGTAATTGAAAATCAACTCTACAAAATGGCTTATCGAAAAATTATGCTATTCGGCGCCGTCCTGTTTGTTTTACAAGTTTGTATTCATTTTACGCGCGTTTACATTTATGCTACATAAGAATCAACTCATATACGTCCCCACCGAGGGGCTCGAGCCTACCCTGAATTTCGGTCCTTAGTCGACCACGCGGGGCCAGTGCGGGTTGGTCGACTTCACACACAACCTTCGAGTTTATTCGCAGGCGTGCGCAGGTTTCCTCACGATGTTTTCCTTCACCGTAAGAGCGTCGGATAAACGTACCTACATATGAAATTGAAATTCGAAAGCACATTGGTGCTTGGCAGGATTCGAACCACGACCTCCCGGACAGGAGGCAGCGGCCCTAGCCGTTACGCCACCGACGCTCTCAGCATAAGAATATGTACATTTGAAATTTTTGACAAATTTGTTTCTTAGGGCTGCAGTGTCCTGGCAACAAGCATCGTGTCCAACGCCGAGAGCTCGGTGACCACCGCCATCGGAGGCGACGCTGGCGCTTCTTGCGGCCAGTTCGTCATCCCCGCTATCATCAGGCCCATCTTACAGACGGAAGGCTCAGCGGCTGTTACCCCTTCCGTGCCGTGCTTCAACAACTACCCCCCCTGCTACCCACCTGTCATCATCGATGGGGGTGATAGCAACAACAACAACAACCAGTTGCTCTATTTCCTGATATTTGCTTTAAACAGAAGATGTGGTGGGTCCGGTTGCAACAGTGGATATGGGAATGGATGTGGATGCAATAGTGGATATAGTAATGGGTGTGGCTATAGCAGTGGGTGCGGCAATGGATGTGGATGCAATGGAGGTTACGGTGGTGGGGGCGGATGCAACAGTGGATATGGGAATGGATGTGGCTGCAATAGTGGATATAGTAATGGATATGGATACGGTAATGGATGTGGATGCAACACCTATGCTTACCCAGTAGCTATTACTTCCGACTCCCCTTGTTCTCCAGTAGTGGGTGCAAATTACGGGGATGAGATCTACGTAAGTCCACCAGGCTGTTCGACTGGACCTATTAAACTTATTATAACAACAGAAAGTGATAGCTGCTCTTGCAACGGTGATTAATACTTTAGCAAGTTTATGCTTCGCAAATAAGCTATATGAAAATAAAATGCTGTTCATAGGTACACGGGTCACTTGAGAACGGCCGAACCGATTGGGAAAATATTTTAAAATGTTTGTTATAGTCCAAATGATGTTTTTAGGGGGAAAAAAAAAAAAAATGACCGGAAAATTGGAAAACTCGCAAAAACTGAACTGCTTTTTCCTGTGGGAATTTCGTCACGATTCATAAAAACGAGGTCCACGCAAGCGAAGCCGTGGGCAAAAGCTAGTTTGATAAAATTAAGTAGATGTCTAAAATTAAAATAACTGTCGTTGAACTTTACGTTATTTAATTTGCTAATTACTTTTTAAGTTCTGTATGATTAAGATAGCGTTAAATAAACATGAAATATAGTATTTTACAGAAAATGACCCAGTTTTTTTCTTAATAAATAATTTTAAAAAACTGACTAAGTGGTAGTTGGACCCGCTCACCGGGGGCACACCCCGGACACTGCAAACAACGGTCTTGAAATGACATTTCTAAAAACAAATGACGGAGCCAACAGAATCACGGCGAAATCCCATACGTTCGAGAGCCAAACTATAACCAATCAGTATCAATCTGGGTGACGAGGGGGTGAGGTCGGAATCTAGAGAGTGGCAAGGAGTGTCCATACTGTATTTTAGTACTAATAACAACACTTCTCTTCTGAACAGCTTTCCCCAAGGAACCTATGTATGCAGTGTCCGGGGTGTGATCACGTGTAATATAGAACCCCTGATGAATAAAGTTCGTACGCTGAATTAGCTGGCACCTTTGATAACTGCCGCCCGCCGCGCCGCCTACATTATTGGCGCCGCGACTGAACTCAGGGCGGCCCCTTTGACGAGTGTTTGACGCGAGCCGTCAGAGGTGTAGCTAATTTAGCAAACGAACTATACAGGACAGCTATTTTTGTTATGTATAATTTAACAACAAAAACTTTTGTTTTACCTACTTTAGATTTAATAACGCCAAGTTTGACACTTCGTTTTTACGATAGAGCGAAAACAAACAAAATACCGGCCATGTGCGAATCAGAACCGCACAAAAAGGGTTCCGTACCATCATACTAGATGGCACTAGTTTCTTCACGTTTAAAAAAACACGTTTTTTGTATGGAGACCCCCTTATTTTTTTACTTTTTCTAATTTTTAAAATTTGTTGTTATAGCGGCAACAGAAATACATCATCTGTGATAAAGTCGACTGGATAGCTATAACGGTTCATGAAGGACAGCGGAGTCTTAGTAATAGGGTCCCGTTTTTACGGAACCCTAAAAATATCCCGCAATTTTTGCATTATTAGTTTAGAATAACCACCATAATTTTTCTGTGCAAATTTCAATCTACTTTGTTCGAAGGTTCCCATAACGAACGGTTTAAAATTTCAAAAGATGCAGCTTTATAAAGTAGGACAGAGATCGACTGACGGCTAAGGCCCAGTAAGGGTCTCGTTAGCACCCCTGTGGGTGGGTGTAACTCTCTCTCTCTCTCTTATCGTGTGGCACAATTAACCGTGCTATCCAAGGGATAGACGGCGGTTGCCTGGTGTCGCACTTAGCGTCACCGGGATCACGTGAAGGGCATTTAGATTTACACCTACGGACGTGTGCAACGCGACCTTCATACACATCTGTAATCGGATGCGCAGGTTTCCTTACGATGTTCTTCGTCACCGTTAAAGCAATCGGTAAGTATATGTACGTAAGTTTCGAAAAACTCATTGGTACATTGGCGGTACCTTTGGTTAGGAAGACAGAGTCGTTACCAGCTGTGCCACCGACGCTTTGGGTACTGAATCCTTAAAACTATTATACTTATCAAGAAAGTACGTGACACAGTTTTAGGGAGCGATATTGCAACACTTCACTAGAAACTCAAACATACATTAGATAGGTCGACAAATTAAAAAAAAAAACATAGAAATACGTGACCTTAATAAGGATCGATATCAACTGAACCTATAAATAAAAAGGTAAGCACTAACACTTTTTTAATGTTTGTAAAGCGGAGTTTTAAAAAAGAGAATGTCGCATTTGAAAATAACAATTACACTACAATTTTTAATAACTCAGGTAGTCTTATCTAAGTATCAAGAATCCTTACTAATATTATAAATGTGAAAATGTCTTTGTTTGTTTTTTAACTTTTCACGCTTCAACACCTTAACCAATGTTGATGAAATTTGGCATGCAGGTAGCCTGTGTTATTGGGAAGGACATAGGCTACTTTTTATCCCGTAAAAATAAAATAGTCCGATGCAGTTCCTGAGGGAACTGAAAATATACATCTGAGGAAAACACATGTCCGCGATCGCGAGCCGCTTGCAGGTCGCGCACCACTAACCCAGTTATAAAAACGATGTCCACGCGCGCGAAGCCGCGGGCAAAATCTAGTTAGGTTATAAAAACCACAGATTAAAATAATACTGACAAAAACATAGTTTCTTTTTTCAGATTGTCTACATCTACAGTCAATCTTACAGCAACTATGGTTGCTATGACTACAGTGCCTACAACTACCCTCCAGGGACCGTAGAGGCGGCTGGTCTCCAATGCTCCTTGCAACAGATATACAACACTTACTACCCTGGACAGAGCTATACGTCATCTTCACCTTATGGGTACAATAATTACCAACCTCAAAAGAGTACTGAATATATACCTTCATCAACATGTGAGCAGTCTTTTCCACCTAGCATGACTCAACAAATTATCATTGTGAACGAAGATGATGATGGAGACAAGGATGTACCAATTGGAGAACTTCTGAACATGTTATTAGCTTTAAAAGATGATGAGGATGATGAAGAAGCAATAATGTACCCATATCCTGTACCCTATCCTGTGCCATGCTGTTGTGGACGTTCAGATGATTGCGGAAAATGCAGATGTCGTGAATCGGACTTTGCAGATTTCGATTTAGTTTGTGAAAAACGTGGAAACAGAAATTTAGATTGTGGACATTGCAGCAAAAGGAGAGAAAATTCTCCAGAGTCTTACCGTGGTAAGTCTAAGTGCAAATATAATCGCGATAGCAGTTGTGACAAAATATCGCATCGCCTGTTTTGTCCTGATTGTGAAGAGGACAGTTGCGGGTATACGAGAACTTATCAAGACTGCGGATGCAAAACCATTCTGGGTTCAAGAAAAGAAAATTTAAATTCAAAGAAATTATCGTCTTGTCGCAGTCGAGGATGTGATTGCGAAAGTTGCAGCAGATATTATGAGTACTGAAGACATCAAACTATTTTCATAAATTGATAATACGCAAAATAAATTGATTATCAATAAAAATCTTGGCGTTCATAATTATTTTTTCAAACAATTAATAATGTTATAAAAAGTAAAAACTTCTTGACAGTATAAATCACTTAAAACAAAGTCCCGCCCCCCCACCGCGTTTGTATGTCTGAACGCGATAAACTTAAAACTACCGAAAAGACTTACATACGGTTTTCACCAATGAGGAACTTTCCAGGCTCCGTTCCTTGACAAAATCATAGATGGCGCTGTCTAGTGTACCTTCACTTTGTTATATTCGCTTTGCTAAGTACACTAGACAGCGCCATCTATGGTTTTTTCTAGGAACGGAGCCTGGAAAGTTTCTCATTGACGGAGTGATTAATGAGGAAGGTTTAGGTGTATATGTCACAGTCATATTGTAGAATTAGCCGTTTTACAATTCGTCGCGCCGCTTTGAAAACTATATTCTATATTTGAAAGCTATATTCGGTAAAAATTGAAAACTACTGAGCAAAAAACTCCGATTAAAACCGAGTCGGACGGACGGACGGACAGGCAGTTAGGTTAGATTAGGTAAGCATCTCTTGCTCTACTGCGAAAAGGAACTCTGCGAAGCGAGCCTCCGACCAACTCGGTTTTAATGGAGTTTTTTAACCCCCGGAAGAGGGGTGTTATAAGTTTCCAATGACGCCAATGTGTATGTGTGTCTGTCTGTCTGTGGCATCGAAGCTCTCGAACGGATGAACCGTTTTTGATGTGGTTTTTTTTATATGAAAGAGTTTCCTTCCTTGCGGTGGTTCTAAGCTATATTCGGTAAAAATCGATTAAGCAGATTGAATATCATCAGCTCTTTTCTAGGTGATGAAGGGATGTGGGCAACTTGTACCAGGCTGATCCAGAATTTGATGTGCTGTTACTTTAATGATATTGCAAAAACATAATATATATAATCTAGACCTGACGCTACAGCATCTCCTGGAACCTGTAGGATACCTAACTCCTCACCAACTTACAGCAGTGGTGTCGTCTTTGGGCTCATTGGAATAGTCTCAATGAACATGTGTTACATAGAACATGGTAACCTTGATGTCATGCTGCAGCATCTCCTGGAATCGGCAGGATACCCAACTCTTCAGTAACTTACAGTGTTTGGGCTTATTGAAAAAGCCTCAATGAATATGTGTTTGATAGAATATGGTAACTTTGACCTGTTGCTTTAGTATCTCCTGGAATCTGCAGGATACCCAATTCCTCACTAATTACAGCAAACGTATAGGGCAGAGGTAAGATGTCGCAATTTCGTGTTTCATTCCCGAAAGTATTTGTGTGAATGTGGGGGATAGGTTTCCGAATGTAGCGTGTCTACAAGAAATATGGAGAGTTGAAAAAGCATAAAATAAAACTTCAATAAAAAAATTAAAAAACCTTCTACAAAAACCTCTTTAAAGTAAAAAATAAAATAAAATGTATTGGCTCTTTAAGTTTAATATAAGTAGTAATATTTTGACCCAAGAATCGTCGCAATGTTTATAAAATGAACACAGAGCACAACTTTACTGTTTAACGTAACTACTATTAATTACTTTACTACAACTAATCTAAATATATATAACTCAAAGGTGACTGACTGACTGACTGACATAGTGATCTATCAACGCACAGCCCAAACCACTGGACGGATCGGGCTGAAATTTGGCATGCAGGTAGATGTTATGACGTGGGCATCCGCTAAGAAAGGATTTTGGGAAATTCCCACGCGAACCACTAAAATCAGGATCTGCGCGGGCGAAGCTGCGGGCATCCACTAGTTACTAATAATTTCACAAGTGAGTGGTCCCCCTACGCGACGAATTTTAGATCAAAATTTTACTACTTATATTAAACTTAAAGGGCTATCTACATATAATTTTATTTTTTTACTTTTTAGAGGTTTTTGTCGGGGGTTTTTTAAATTTTTAATTAAGTTTCATAACTCAGTAGTTTTACAAAACTGCGCGTCGTTTTGTAAAACGGCTAGTTCTACAATATGGCTGCGACATGTATAACAAAAATCCGAGCACCCTCTAGTGAAATATACAGGGTGTAACAAAATTGATGTAGGTTCCGTAAACCGAGGCTTCTACCCATCATACTGAACAACTTTTGTTCTACGACTTTGCTGAAAACGTATAATTATTTTTTTTACCCTTCATACAAATCGATCAGCTGAGCGACTGATTTTGTGCGTTTTAGTATGGAGTATCCAATTTTTTTCTGATAATTGACTACGGGTTCCTTGGAGATAGTTGTTCATTATGCTCAGCGTGCTATGCTCGGAGTTTCTCTGCGTGATCGTATCAGAAACGAGGAGATCCGTAGGAGAATCAAAGTAGCCGACATAGCTCTCAGAATTGCTAAACTTAAGTGGCAGTGGACATAGCTCGTAGAACAGATGGCGTTTGGGCGAGTAAAGTTCTCGAGTGGCAACCGAGCACCGGAAAAAAGTAGCGTAGGCAGGCCTCCCACTCGGTGGACCGATGGCCTGGTGAAGGTCACGGGAAACCGCTGGATGCGGACAGCGCAGAACCCGTCATCGTGAAAATTTTTGGGGAAACCTTTGTCCAGTGGTGGACATCCTTCGGCTGATATGATGATGATATTGGCCGTATGGCTCCCGGCTTAGAATAGGGCCATCCTATCTCTTCCAAAAGGTGTCGTAAGAGACGACTAAGGGACTTGAGCCGGAGGAAGGACAGCAGCGTCCTTTCCGTGCCCTGCATAAGACCTGCAACCACACTGCGTAAGACCTGCAACCACACTACATAAGACCTGCAACCGCACTGTGTTCCTTGGGGGAGGCCTTTGTCCAACTGTGGACGTGTTTCGGCTGCTATGATGAGAATTATTAAATAAGTTTTAAAGCTCTGTTTATATCGTGTCTCATAATTGGAAGACTAAGAATTATCTTCTTGTACTGCACTGCCAATATCATTCGTAGGACAAAGTCGGCAAGTAGGCCACCCCGTTCGCGGATAATTTCGTCGTTTATGAACCGATTTTGGTGATTCTTTTTTTGTTGGAAAGGAGATATCCCTAGGGTGGTACCATGATAAGGAAACCGGATAAGATGATGGTATCCCAGAGAAATCGAGGGTTAGTTTCCTGTTTGAATTAGGTTTTTTTTTGTCCAAAATTATAGGGAATTCTTTCAGGCAACCTTAAAATAACCCATAGGAATTGGTTGGTGAAAAATCTGAATGCGGGTAGCTGCAGATAAAAAAAAAACAATATGACGATACTAACTGTCAACTAAGGTACCAATTAAAAGTAAATTTAATATGCATCATTCCTTTTTTTTAACAACCTCAGATCAAAAATAATTTTCGAAAAACCTAAAAACTTTTAGGTACATGCTTTTAATATTGCATTGTCACGTGATATACATAATATGTCTGCAAAATTTCAGCTCAATCGGAAGCCAGGCGGGCTATGAAAATGCCCTACCACCAACCAAACCGAGTCTTACAAAGATGACCCAGCCGGGAATCGAACCCGCGACCTCCTGGTGTGAAGCGAATAGACTAACCAGTACGCCACAGAGGCGGTTAAAAGCTGCTTAAGGTAAAGATGCATACGTATATAATAGAACAAGCATTACCCTACTTTTTGTTACGATTGTTGTATGAACTCAATATCTGAAATTGGTACAGTAATTTTGTACATCTAGTCCTAGGGGATCAATTAATAGCTTGGGTTTGGTTGTTTAAAATATATTAACGTCTCTGGGTACAAGCCCTTTTGAGACAATCTTCCTATTTTCGTCTTCATTTATTTTTGCATTTCAAATGCTTGTGCCAGTAAATTACAAATCTTCTCTGGACTTCTTGACAGTATTAGCAGCAGCCTGATTCTGAGTTGGAACACCTGATCACAGTGTTCTATAAAAGTGGTCTATAAAACTGCACCCAGTGCTAGTCGGGTCTTAATTTCCTCCTTCATTTTATTTTCTCGTTTTCCACATTGCTTACGTGCACCAGACGATTTTCTTCAAAATGCACTACTTTTTGAAACAAAATTCTAGCAGAAAACAATGCAGAAAAAAACTAAGAATACGTTCACCACATTCCCGCTGGCTATGTATAGGCTTACCAGACGTGAGGATTTGTCCTGACATGTCAGTATTTTTGGGCATCTGTCAGGATTCCAGCCGGACTTTGAAAATGTCAAGGGTTTTTGGATTAAGGTGTCTTTCGGTCTTCATCAAGGTACTGTTGCAGCCCATGGACTTGAATGAATGGAGATTTTTCACTGTGTAGAGAGTAAGAGTATCCTCAATGGAGGATTGTGAGTCGGCGAGTGACCGGTTGGAACTCAAGGAATGTTATAATTAGTACTTAATTACTATGAACACACGCTGGACATCACAACGGGCCAGAAATGACATTTCAAAAAACGAATGACGGAACAAACAAAATGGCGGCGAAATCCTATACGTTCGACAACCAAACTGTAACCAATCTGTATCAATCTGGGTGACGACGAGGGGGTGAGGTCGCAATCTAGAGAGCGGCAGGGAGTGTCCAGCACTCTGGACACTCCACTCTGGACACTCCATACAACGGGCCAGAAATACCATTTCAGAAAAGGAATGACGGAACAAACAAAATGGCGGCGTAATCCTATACGTTCGACAACCAAACTGTAACCAATCTTTATCAATCTGGGTGACGAGGTGGTGAGTTCGCAGTCTAGAGAGCGGCAGGGAGTGTCCAGCACTCTGGTCACTTCATACAACGGGCCAGAAATGACATTTCAAAAAACGAATGACGGAGCAAACAAAATGGCGGTGAAATTCTATACGTACGACAACCAAACTGTAACCAATCTGTATCAATCTGGGTGACGACGAGGGGGTGAGGTCGCAATCTAGAGAGCGGCAGGGAGTGTCCAGCACTCTGGACACTCCACTCTGGACACTCCATACAACGGGCCAGAAATACCATTTCAGAAAAGGAATGACGGAACAAACAAAATGACGACGAGGGGGTGAGGTCGGAATCTAGAGAGCGGTAGGGAGTGTCCAACACCCTGGACACTCCTACAACGGGCCAGAAATGACATTTCAAAAAAGGAATGACGGAACAAACAAAATGGCGGCGAAATCCTATATGTTCGACAACCAAACTGTACCCAATCTGTATCAATCTGGGTGACGAGGGGGTGAGGTCGCAATCTAGAGAGCGGCAGGGAGTGTCCAGCACTCTGAACACTCCACTCTGGACACTCCATACAACGGGCCAGAAATACCATTTCAGAAAAGGAATGACGGAACAAACAAAATGGCGGCGTAATCCTATACGTTCGACAACCAAACTGTAACCAATCTTTATCAATCTGGGTGACGAGGTGGTGAGTTCGCAGTCTAGAGAGCGGCAGGGAGTGTCCAGCACTCTGGTCACTTCATACAACGGGCCAGAAATGACATTTCAAAAAACGAATGACGGAGCAAACAAAATGGCGGTGAAATTCTATACGTACGACAACCAAACTGTAACCAATCTGTATCAATCTGGGTGACGACGAAATCCTATATGTTCGACAACCAAACTGTACCCAATCTGTATCAATCTGGGTGACGAGGGGGTGAGGTCGCAATCTAGAGAGCGGCAGGGAGTGTCCAGCACTCTGGACACTCCACTCTGGACACTCCATACAACGGGCCAGAAATACCATTTCAGAAAAGGAATGACGGAACAAACAAAATGACGACGAGGGGGTGAGGTCGGAATCTAGAGAGCGGTAGGGAGTGTCCAACACCCTGGACACTCCTACAACGGGCCAGAAATGACATTTCAAAAAAGGAATGACGGAACAAACAAAATGGCGGCGAAATCCTATATGTTCGACAACCAAACTGTACCCAATCTGTATCAATCTGGGTGACGAGGGGGTGAGGTCGCAATCTAGAGAGCGGCAGGGAGTGTCCAGCACTCTGGACACTCCACTCTGGACACTCCATACAACGGGCCAGAAATACCATTTCAGAAAAGGAATGACGGAACAAACAAAATGACGACGAGGGGGTGAGGTCGGAATCTAGAGAGCGGTAGGGAGTGTCCAACACCCTGGACACTCCTACAACGGGCCAGAAATGACATTTCAAAAAAGGAATGACGGAACAAACAAAATGGCGGCGAAATCCTATATGTTCGACAACCAAACTGTACCCAATCTGTATCAATCTGGGTGACGAGGGGGTGAGGTCGCAATCTAGAGAGCGGCAGGGAGTGTCCAGCACTCTGGACACTCCACTCTGGACACTCCATACAACGGGCCAGAAATACCATTTCAGAAAAGGAATGACGGAACAAACAAAATGGCGGCGTAATCCTATACGTTCGACAACCAAACTGTAACCAATCTTTATCAATCTGGGTGACGAGGTGGTGAGTTCGCAGTCTAGAGAGCGGCAGGGAGTGTCCAGCACTCTGGTCACTTAATACAACGGGCCAGAAATGACATTTCAAAAAACGAATGACGGAGCAAACAAAATGGCGGTGAAATTCTATACGTTCGACAACCAAACTGTAACCAATCTGTATCAATCTGGGTGACGACGAGGGGGTGAGGTCGCAATCTAGAGAGCGGCAGGGAGTGTCCAGCACTCTGGACACTCCACTCTGGGCACTCCATACAACGGGCCAGAAATACCATTTCAGAAAAGGAATGACGGAACAAAAAAAATGACGACGAGGGGGTGAGGTCGGAATCTAGAGAGCGGTAGGGAGTGTCCATACTGTATGTTAGTCTGTATAGGGTGACCTTAAATTAGTTCTTGATAGCAAAGGATATGAATGTACTCGTACTCGTATAACAACTTTCCCAAAGAAACTATATGTCGAATCAGATAAAAAATTTTAGGTCCAAGATACATAACAAGTTATCAAATCGACAAAAATGTATGAAGGACCAAATTTATTTTTTCATATGTGACATATAGTTTCTTAGGGAAAGTTGTTTGTAATCACGAGTACATTCATATCCTTTGCTATCAAGAACTAATTAAAAGTCATCCTATATATACTTTGGTATGACTGTGCGTCGTAAAACCGCTCGAGCGCCCTTTCAGTAAAATTTTAGGACTTTTTGATAAAAATCAAGATTTTTTGATAAAAAATCGGGTATTTGTCAATTAAACATTTTCAATTAAACATTTGGTAACCCTAGCTAGTTTGATTATCGAACGTGTAGAATTTCGGCGCCATTTTGTTTGTTCCGCCATTCGTTTTTTTAAATGTCATTTCTGGTCCGTTGTATGAAGTGTCCAGGGTGTGTCTTTATGGTGATTCCCAAAGAAATTACGGCTCCCCACTGTTCATTTACAAAGATCTCGACCAAGAAGGAAGATCTATAGTCTTCTGGGATGAAATGGGTTTGAAAGTTATTGGCATACTAAGGATTCGCCATTAAGGTTTTTTTTCAAAATGGCGTCGCACCATCTAACCTATGTTTTTGAATAGAGGACCTATGGAAGAACTAAAAATGTAATATAACATTTTGGCCTAAATTGTCACGTTTCTGAGATAATATAGAAGTTAAAAATATTCAAAATTATTATGGAATATATATATTCAATTATCTCCGTAACGTGACGTTTTAGGATACTATGTTACATGATATTTTTTGTTTGTCCGTATCTCCCCTATCCAAATATATGGGTCTCAATGTGCGACGTCATTTTGAAAAAAAAAATTAAATGGCGGACTTCAGTATGCCAGTCTCCATACAAAAATTTTCAAACCCCTTTTTAAAAAAAATAATTAAATGGCGGACTCCAGTATGCCAGTCTCCATACAAAAATTTTCAAACCCCTTTGTCAATTCCACATTCATAATCGTAAATACAAGGCCTTTACGCAAACTTTTAAAATGTGTCTACTTGGAATAGACCTGACTAAATAACCACTTATCTTATCGAAACTATACAACTATTGGTTAGAGTATCACGTTTTCTGTATTGGCTTTCAATATTTGTTTTACTAGTATCAAGACTATTAGTAAATTGTTTTAATTTTGAAATTCTGTTTATGTTGTATCTTTTACGTGCCTGCCTACGTTGCCACCGACCTAATTACGAAAGGGCGCCGATACTGCAAGGCTCTGAAGGTATATAAGGGTTGTTTACGCTTCAGTGAGGAAAGACAGACGAAATGGCTTCCAACAAGTTCGTTGCCTTCATAGCTCTTTGCTGCCTGCTGCAGGTAACGATTAATTACTAAATGATCGTCTTAAATAACTTATTTTCATTTTTATTTAATTTGCAATTAGCGAGTGAATGAGGTTCACTCACTTTATAAAAAATCAGCCAAGTTCCGTAGTTGCCATTATCGCGTCTATATCTAATTTTCAAATTTCCAAATACAGTGGTTTACTTATTAGGGGGTGGGGACACTCGACTCCATCAAAATTTAGCACTTTCAAGCCTATTTTTTCGTAAACGGAACACTAAATTATAAAATGGTCTTAGAAGACTCACAACTATTGTTTAAGCTCTAACCAACGATACCCCCCACACGGCTGGGTTTGACGAGAAAAAAAAATCATCCCCACTTTATTTGTAGGGTGGGGACGTATTTTCCAAAAATTTTTACAGTTCTCTCTGTTATTATATATATATATATATATCTTTCCTAAATTTCAGCTATTAACTACTAATAGTCTAGGAGCTAGGCCGCGGACAGACAGACATGACGAAACTATAAGGGTTCCTCGTTGTACTATGGAACCCTAAAAAAACGGAAAATGACCTTAAAAGCAATCAAGTCTGATAATTGATAATTCTACTTTGTCCGCTGACTAAATGTGTCCACGTTTTTTTTCAGTCCTAATTTATTTTATTTAAATTTTAGTGCCACTGGGTCACCTGCGATTACTACGGCAGCCCTTACGGCGGTTATGGCTATGGTGGTGGCTATGGCGGATTCGGCGGCCTCTCCAGTGGCTGCAACAACAATGACAACAGCTTGGATATACTTCTACCCTTGCTGATTCTTGGTCTCGGCAGAGGTGGTGGTTTCGGATTCGGCGGTGGTTGCGGCGGTGGGTGCGGCGGTGGGTGCGGCGGTGGGTGCGGTGGTTGCGGCGGTGGGTGTGGTGGTTGCGGTGGTGGGTGTGGAAGATGCTGACTTTAGTCTGTATCAGACTAGGACTTAAGTGTTTATTCCCGTGTACCTATCTACAGGGTGTAATAAAAAGATTTGACAACACATCCAGGCGAGCTGCACGTGTCTATAAAGAACACCTACCCAATCTGTCCGTCTGTCCGAATTTTAAAAGAATGTACCGTGATAGTTAGCCAGCTGAAATTAGCACAGAATATATTATTTTTTAATATAATGCGTACAAACGTGAAACTTGGTATAATTAGTGTACTAAGTAATCCTAAAGTAAAAGAAAAAATAACAAAAACAGATCGAGTGTTAGTTAGTTAACAGAATGAAAAAAAAAATTGGTAAAGTGCGAGTCAGAACTGCGCACAAAGGGCTCCGTACGATCATACTAGATGGTTATAGTTTCTTCACGTTAAAAAAAACATGTTTTTTGTATTGAGACTTTAAATTTTTGTAATTTTTAGTATTTGTTGTTTTAGCGGCAACAGAAATACATCATCTGTGAAAATTTCAACTGTCTAGCTATCACGGTGCATGAAATACAGCCTGGTGACAGACGGACGGACAGCGAAGTCTTAGTAATAGGGTCCCGTTTTTACCCTTTGGCTACGGAACCCTAAAAAATAACAATAACAGGCCAAGTGTATGTCGTACTCGTACTAAGAAGTCTGAACTGAATAAAAAAAAAATCTTTGAAATCAATATTAGGTATTATAGTCTACTGTGGTATTATTGTTATTATTAGTGTAGTGGTACGGAACATTAGCTGAGCGAGTCCAACTCGCACTTGGCCGGTATTTTTTTTAGTATTTTTCCAGAAGTCATAGAACAAAAGTTGTTTAAGATCGCGAGTGGAAACCCATCACTTTGAAGTATTGTCACATCTTTTTGATACACTCTGGACATGTTCGATATTTAAAAAAAAACTGTTGTCCCGTTTATTGGATGGCACTTAACTGTTCTTAATATAATAAATAAGTATAATTTTTATTTGTAAATTATTATTATATATACAATATTTATTAAAAAACAATAATATGCAGTTTATTTATTTTTTTACATTTGTATTATCAAGGATAAGACCATTATTATTTAGTTAATGGTATGTTTGTAATCTATGCAACAACAACAAAAGTCATATATCTCCTGTCCAGTATGTGGCGATTTGATTTAGCACACTAGCGCCGCCAATAGAAATAAATAATATTAAATACAGTTGCTCGAAAATTGGTACTTTATATGCCAGTTTACTGTGCGCAAAATTAATTTTACCGCACACGTGCTTTTTACTTTTCTACGATTTTAGAGTTCCGTACAATGATACCTATTGATTGAAAACAAAAGACATATTTTTTAGCATTTCGTACCCAAAGGGTAAAAACGGGACCCTATTACTAAGACTCCGCTGTCCGTCCGTCTGTTTGTCTGTCTGTCCGTCTGTCACCAGGCTGTATTTCATGAACCGTGATAGCTAGACAGTTGAAATTTTCACAGATGATGTATTTCTGTTGCCGCTAAAACATCAAATACGAGAGTATCCATACAAAAAACGTGTTTTTTTTCGAAACGTGAAGAAACTAGCGCCATCTAGTCTAATATGATAGTACGAAACCCATTGTGCGTGGTTCTGACTCGCACTTTACCGGTTTTTTTATTTATAGCTTGTAGGAACAAGACATTTCAAGCAAATAAAAAAATTTGAACCAAAGATACATTATCTTCTTTGATACTTTTAAAAGGAGAATTTGAAAAGAGAATGATTGTCCCTTCGAGAGGTTACTTAACGCTACTTGGTTAGATTCCCTTTAAGTAACACTTTTGTAAAAAAGGATAATAAATACCAACAAAATAACAATTGAACAAGAGTTATTGCCCCCCCTATGCCTATGCGCAAAATACTCAATGATTTCGATTAAGGCGGTAATATTACAGATTTTCGTTATTTTTGACGTCAATTACTCCTACACTGTAGAAAAACCAAGATTGAAAAATATACCCTTATTATTGATGATGTTCCATAAAGTCAAAAGCTATCAGAAACACGATTGAGCAGTTTTGGCTCGATAGAAAAAAAAACCCAAAGATAGGTCTACATCGTTACTTTCAACTCTAGTTATGACTAACATTTAGGAGTATACATTTTTTAAAATATACAACAATATATGTTATGATAATACAAAGTGAGTAATGTTATTATTTTTATAATTTTATACTTTTTTGATTGAAACGAAAAACCATTGAAAAACTGCAAAAGTGTGGTTATTTTCTTTACTCTTTACAAGTAAAGAAAAAGACAGAGACAACTGTTTCACTCAATACCTCGTCGCCTTATGTCCATATAAATGAGTAAATTATTTATTTATATTGGCGGTGCTAGTCCGATAATCGAACTGCCTTAACCAAAGAGTAGGGAATACTACTATGGGTCCAGACACACGGACTGCATTCCAGCTGCAAATGCGCAGTTTGGATGCAGTTAAAGCGCAACTTACTAGGAGAACTACATCCAAACCACTTACACCCCTGCCGGTTGATCAGTTGCGACAACACTAGACCGGCCAGCGCAAAAGAATCTCTCACGCGCATTGATTCGGTTCATTGTTGCGTAAAAGCGCGATTGTTATCGGTGTATGTATAGGTATGTTGAAGTAAATCTGGAGGCACTAAGCGCAGTTGCGAACTAGACTGTTCTTTATTACCGCGTTGCGAGAGTCGCTATTTATTTGAAATGTCATTGCGAGTACTTCATCTGTACTTGTACTCTTATTATCATCTGTGTCCAAACTGCGAATTTGCAGCTGGCTTGCAGTCGAAATGCAGTCCGTGTGTCTGAACCCTAAACGTTATCGGCGAATACTGCCGCGTGCAGGTGTTAGGGCACATCCTTACTAATATTACAAATGTGAATGTGTGTTTATTTGTTTGTTTGTTTCCTTTTCACGCTTTAACACCTTGACCAATCTTGATGAAATTGGGCATGCTGGTAGCCTTATTTTTTATTCACAATTGGTAAGCCCTTGGCATCATCTCACCTGATGGTAAGTGACGATGATGCCGAAGATGGAAGCAGGCTTACCAAGATTCCCCAACGCAATGGAGAACCGGATATCTTATCTTCAAGTCGGAACATATCAATGTTTAGATAAGATGGTGGTAGCTAGCCAGGCGGGCTTAGAAAATGCCCTACCACCAACCAAACCGAGTCTTACAAGTTGACCCCACCGGGAATCGAACCTGCGACCTCCTAGTGTGAAGCGAATGGAATAACCATTACGCCACGGAGGCGTTTAAAAAAGCCTGTGTCACGGATAAGGACATAGGCTACTTTTTATTCCGTGAAAATAGTATAGTCGGATGCAGGTTCTGAGAGAACTGAAAAAAATACTCTTTTTTGGCTAATTTCTTTAAAATCGCAACAGAACAATGGTTTTTTTGTGATTTTTTGCACAGACGGTTGAGGAGTGTCATAGATTGCTAATCACAATATCCCGATCTGGGATATGGCTCTGGATAACACTCATTTCCACGCTCGCGACTCGCTTGCGGTTCGCGCACCACTCACCCATAAAGGCAGCCATAAAAACTATGTCCACGCGGGCGAAGCCGCGGGAAGAATCTATGGGACATAATTAATAAATTAATAAGGTGGGCCCAAGGAGGTTTTTATGGTGGACCATTGTTTATGGGGCACCACCTGACTAAACCGATTCTCTTTGCTCCGGCAGACTTGAGTTCGGAGTCTATTATGTCATAAAATATCTTTTTTTCAAACAATACCATATATTGTTTGAAAAAAAGATATTTTTATTTTAATAATGTTCTTCTGACTCATCATATCAGCGAAAATCGTCCACTGCTGGACAAAGGCCAAGGATTTTCATAGCGACCGGTTCTGCGCTGCCCGCATCCAGCGGCCTCCCGCGATCTTCACCAGGTCGCCGGTCCACCGCGTGGGAGGCCTGCCTACGCTACGTTTTCCGGCGCGCGGTCGCCACTCGAGAACTTTACTACCCCATCGGCCATCCGTTCTACATGCTATGTGCCCTGCCCACTGCCACTTCAGTTTATGCGATTCTGTGTGCTATGTCGGTTACTTTGGTTCTCCTGTGGGCCTCCTCGTTTCTGATTCGATCACGCAGAGAAACTCCGAGCATAGCACTATGCTATTATTTATATGAAATAATATAGTTTATTCTGAAATAACAATTACCTAAATTATATGAAATAATAATGTTTATTCTGAAATGATGATTAATGATGGCCGTTGGGCTAGTAAAGTTCTCGAGTGGCGACCACGCACCGGAAAACTAGATGATGATGATGATGAATAACATAGTCGTGTTAATAAAACTCTACCAATATTTTTATCATATTTGTTTCAACAAATGTGATGGTGAAATGTTTTTACTTTGTATAAACCTAATCAAGTTTCATAACGCATTTTACAAGAAATATTGCATCGTATACTTTATCGAATCTTTTGTTTTGTTATAAATACAAAATAATTATATTTAGGCTTATTTCGTAGACAACGATTAGTTTTGATATCATCAATTCGGAGAATCAATGCAAAGTTCTGAAACAAACGTACCTGAAATTTCGAAAAATGAAGCGATTTCTCCTAAGCTTGATAATCACGTCAAATCTAACAAAAGTAAGTAAAATTTTATAACATTACAGGTTGCAAAAGATCGCTCCCGGAAACTTGATAGGAAACTAAACAAGGAAGCTATAAGTATTAAATTCTCAAAAAACTGGTCTCTCCATCGTAGTTGACAGATCAGTTAACCTTTTGTTAGAAAAGTAAGAATTTGACCTGAAGTTTCCTGAACCGGTCTTTCTCCATCGATAATAGATATTCAATATTCAAGAGCGTCGGTGGTGGGGGAGGTCGTGGTTCGATTCCTGCTACGTACCAATGTGTTTTAGAATTTCGATTTCATATGTACGTTTATCTGACGCTCTTACGGTGAAGGAAAACATCGTGAGGAAACCTGCACACGCCTGCGCGGAAACTCGAAGGTTGTTTGTGAAGTCGACCAACCCGCACTGGGCCCGATCGCCATAATTCAGGGTAGGCTCCTACCTCTCGGTTTAAACGTAATATAAGCTGATGATGATGATGAATAGATATTCAGAACCTTTTTGAAATTAAGGTCTCTATAATTGATTGTCAATTATTTTTACAGATTGCTTACAGTAAAAATAGTCGTTCAAGTTTAAGACCCGATCCATTGGAGTATGTTTACCCACCAGTTCCAGATACTGACCAACAAACAAACGTTGAATACTTTCCTGAGATCGAATATCCTTCTTCCATTTTAGAAAGGGAACCATTCTTCTTTAAATCACACAACCCAGATCTAGATGCTTTCTCTGACGATGTAAAGTCTAATTTCAAATATATAAGTGCAGCCAAAAAAATAAAATACAACGAAGCTGTTGAAGCAAATGAAGCCATATCATCCAAACGTAAAGCAGATGACGATTTAAACAAGTATCATGGTTCAGAAAGTTCGTCCATCGTGACGAACTTTACATACGAAGGAAATTTTAACAAAATGATTCAAGAAAAGAATCAAGATTCTTTAATCGAAGTATCTGAATTAGATTCTGAAATTGAAAAACAATTGTCTAGTAATAAATCAGAAGTGGTTTCAGATAAACAGCCTTCTGTAAGTGATGGTAATGAAACAATTAAAACAGATCTTAATAAATCAGATGAATCTTCAAATAAGACGATTGATTTAGCGAAAGAAAATCTTAATCAAAACATGCAAGATAATAATATGGCAAATTTAACAGACGTAACAGGAGAAGCATACGAAGAAGCGGTCGATTTAGAAAATGATGAAATACAATATTATAACGATGATAACATCAAACAGCCGCCTTCCGATTATTTTCTTTCAGAAGTACTTATGTATGTAACCAATGAAATGACTACTATAAACAAACCTAAAACTTTTGAGGTAAATAACACAGAAACATTTAATTACGAAGGCATACCATCACATAGTATTGAAGAGCAAATTTACTTTACCATTATATTAAATGACACAGAAAAAAGTGAAATAGAACAGGCGTATGTTCCAGAAAACTTCAAATATAAAGACACTGATGTTGAAATTGAAAACGTTAATTCTCCTACAGCATCTGCGATTCCAGTAAAGTCATATACCAGTTCAGAAGATGATCCAGAATTTGAAGATCAGATACCTGCCACTGCATTGTTGAAAGAATCAGAAATTCCTTACGAATCTCAAGTCGGTACATTTGCATAGCACTCTTGCCTGCTGGAACTAGGGTTGGTTCGATCCCCATCCAGGGCAAACATTTGTGTGACGCGCAAGTTTGTTCGTTTTCTGTGTCTCGGTGTTCAATGTGTATGTAACGTATTAATTTAAACCTATAAAGTATGTACAGTCACGAGCTTTAATTTGAGAGCCATTTCCATTAAATGTTGTTAAAACATACATAATGCAATAAGGTCGAAACTTCAGTTCGAATGTGTTGAAATGTCAACCTTATTAATTTATGTCCTACTAGCTTTTTCCCACGGCTTCGCCCTCGTGTACATCGTTTATATGACTGCCTTTAAGGGTGAGTGGTACGCGAGCTGCAACCGGCTTGCGAGCGCGGAAATGGGTTTTATCCAGATCCATATCCCAGATCTGGATTATTCTGGATATTGTGATTAGCAACCCAAGATGGCGGACTAGTTTTTTTTAATGTACTCCTACAATATGGGTATCAAATAAAAGGGTTTGCTGACAAGAATAGGAAATAATTAAGAATTTACAAATAAAAGCTTGTACCTAAAAAGTGTTTAGGTCTTTCAAAAATGTATTGTATGTATATTAACTTTGGCACGCTCTGTAGCCGCCACAGATTGATGGATTTTGGAGAGTGAGTTTGTAGCGTGGTGCGCAGTTATATAATCTTCTTTCATTCGATCTCTATTCATTCCATCTATTTCTTCTTTTCCGCGCATGCGCTGTCACACTATGTGACTTTTGATTTAAAAACCGAAAACCATCATCGTTCATCTTAACCAGCACAAATTATTAATTTATATTTATTTAATTACTGTACTTCCTAAAAGACCCATTTCGGGTCTTATATTTTATCCTCATTAAATTATCTGAACACGCACGGCATCTTTTAAGAACCCACTCCCTACGCCCTACCTAACTAACTACCTGCTGTGCGACAAGTTGTCGTTAGATTTTTCTTGATCCCGTGAGTGACTTAGGATACATTTTATTTTAGGATCTTTGTTTTATTACCCGACTACGGCACAAAAGGAGGATTATGAATTAGGCAGTATTTTATGGATGTTCATCTGTTCCTTCGTAGCTCATAAACTACTTATCAGATTTAGACAAATAATGCTTCGTTGGATCTGTATGAATGCTGCGCGTAACATAGGCTATATTAAGTCCCATTTAATCAAATATGACGACTAAGAAATACAAAAGGCCCAAATCAAAAAAAACCGGACTCGCCAGGTAGGTCCCAGAGCTGTAGGCACGCTCACCTCCGGCCGTTGGAGCAGTAAAGTTCTCGAGTGGCGAACGCGCACCGGAAAACGTAGCATAGGCGGGCTATAGTCGTCGACCGACGACCTGGTGAAGGTCGCGGAGAGCTGCTGGACACGGGCAGCGTAGAACCGGTCGTCGTGGATATCCTTAGGGGATTCCTATGTCCAGCAGTGAACGTTCTTCGGCTGATATGATGATTATGATTGAAAGATGGAGCTTGGGATACCACTGCCAGGTCGGCGGCATAGATGAAGCGAATGGTGCTCGGTGTTCTAGGATGGTAATTTGTCTAAACGTTTAATAGCAGCGGAGTCAGCACATTGAGATCTCCATCTACTCTTTCCTAATATGAGTTGCATCTGGAACCGCATGTTGTGTTATAGATTTTTAGGAACCGTGCGTTCCTATTTGACGAGAGCAAAGGCAGATAAGATGAGCCAGGCGAGGTGGTATGCCTGGGAACCGGCCGTGAACCAATCGTTAATGATTGGTATCTGTATACGGGATGTAACAAAATTGATGTAGGTCCCGTTAACTGGAGCTTCTACTGATCATACTGAAGAACTTTTGTTCTATGACTTTGCCAAAAACGCAAGAAAAAATTTGAACTCTTCATACAAATCGATCAGCTAATCCACCGATTTTGTGAATTTTAGTATGGAGGGTCAAATTTTTTTTTTTTTAGAATTGACTATAGGTTCCTTGGGGAAAGTTGTTCAGTATGATGAGTAGAACCCCCAGTAAACGGCTCCTACACCAATTTTGTTACACCCTTATATACTCAACGCTGAAGAAATTCTAATAGCGCGTTCTAGATGTCGTATTTTTTTTTGTTCTCTCGTCGCTTGTGTTAAGGTTCAGTGGCAGGTTACTGCAGTTGCCGCCACAGATTACTACGAACTCATGTAAAAGCATGGTCTCCTGCATCTCTACTATTGCGGTCTAAGGTTGAAAGACCCACTTCCACAAATACTACTACCGTCAGCTGACCCAGCTCAGTTCCATCCTATGTATGTACTTACAGACGTACGTATCATAATACATATGTATGTACTCACTTGAAGGTAATCTAGAAGTGTATTGTAGTAAATTACCTGCAACAAAAACACAAAAACTTATTTACGTAACAAACTTAATGCATAGATTATTACAGCTTATCTATTACAGATTCATGTTTAGGTAACATTACAATGAAATAGTGATGATAGATTTCCTAGACTCATTAGTTAGATCGATTAGAACGACGATAAAAAGGTTGCACATCTATTTTATTTTATATAAGTATTTAAATCGATGTTACGTGAGAATCTTGTTACAATAATATGGGTTTTTGCAAAAAAATATTGGTAGTGGTTACAATATCATTATTTACACAGGTGAGCCTTTTTAGAAATATTACAACTTACACCAACTGTTTTAATTTTTGTATACATATGAAATACAGTTTCCTCCTTTTTTTCAGTTTAGTTGTACATTTTGCATGCCTCGAAAACTTCGTATAACACCCATAAAAAGCACAAAATCAAATGCAGAAACCCTAAAAGTATATCGCAATGCTGCTTCAGTGCCATTCTTAATAAAAAAATCATCAGGGATTAAACCAAATATAATACAACCGAAGCTTGACACTGCGCTCTTGAGAAAATTCAATTTTCCGGAAACAGAATATCTTCTGATTTCAAAAAACTTTCACACTGCAAACTTTCTATGCAATGGCCTTTCGAAAAATGTGTCCACAAGCTCAACCTGCCCATCGTCACCGTCAACACAATTACTGAGAAACAAAACATCAAAAGCTAAACAGCTGTATAGAAAATATGGGGCAACCTCTAATACTACGGGTCTAAATAATTGTGATACTCAGAGCACGTATTCAGTTAGAGACCCATTTGCACCACAACCTTTACCATATTGCTATAGGAAAGAAGACTATTTTCCAGCAGTAGACTATCCTGTTGATATTGTGGAAACGTGGAAACCGGGATACTGGAATCGATTGCCAGAAACAGGACCAGATCAACCACCGCCTTGTCAGAATAAGATACAGACTAAGAAAAAGAACACAACCAACAGAGCCATTAACAAAGCTTTTAAAGCTTTGGAGAAATGTAAGAAAACATCAAGCTTAATAGGAAATCAGAGTGTTTCCGATAGAAACATAACAACTATTCTAACAGTGTACAATAATAATCAATGTTTACAAAAAGAGTGCAACAATGAAACAAATTTCAACCAGTCTTTTTCCAGTACAGTTCTGGATTTAAATTCATCGACATGTTTTACTCGTGAAGATAGCGCGGCAGTTTTACCTACAGATATTATTTCGGCAGATAGTCCACCTACGGATACTTCACCTACAGATGGCCTTCCTACAAATACACTACCTATTGATATTCTATCTAAAGATACTGTCCTTATAAATAGTCTTCTAACAGATACACTCTCTAAAGAAAACATACCTACAGATAATATTCCTACAGAAAACCTTCCAACAAATATTCCCCCAAGAGATATACGAATTACAGATGATCTTTCTACAGATACACTACCTGCAGGTATTCTCCCCACAAATAGCCTCAATACATATACAGTACCAACAGATAGTATACCTAAAGACGCACTGTTATCAGATAGTGTCCTTACAGACGCACTAACTAAGGTTACTCTATCTACAGACAGCATTCCTACGGAAACACTACCAATAGACAATCAACCAACACACAGTTTCCCTATAAACTCAATACCTACAGATACACTTCCTTCAGATTGTCTGTCTACAGACGTACTACCTACAGACACTTTCCCTATAGACAGCCTTCCTACAAATACTCTACCTACAGATAGTCCGCCAACAGAATCAAAACCTATAGATACTCTCTCTACTAATAATTTCCCAACTGATAGTCTGCCTACAGAGGTTTTACCCGCAGATACACTATCTTCAAGTAGTCTGCCTGCGGAGGTACTACCTACTGATACTCTTCCTATAGAGAGCCTTTCTATAGATCGTTCACTTACAGACGCAAAATCTACAGACATTCTTCCTAAAGATAGCCTTCCTACGGATAGTCCACCTACAAGAAAAGAACCCAAAGACACTCCCTCTACAGATAACCTTCCTGCAAATAGCCTTCCTACAGATACACTACCTGCATTCAGTTTCCCTTCAGGTAGAATTCCTTTAGATAATCTATCAACAGATAGTCTCCCTACATATGCACTACCTACAGATACTCTCCCTAAAAATAATTTACCTACGGAAATACTACCTACAGATACTCTCCCTGTAGATAGCATTCCTATAGACAGTCCACTTAAGGATGCAAATGCTATAGGCACTCTCCCTACAGACAGTCTTTCTGCAGATACCATACCTACAGATAGTCCGCCTATAGAAGCAAAACCTATAGATACTACTTTTACGGATAATTTACCAAATAATAGTCTACCTACAGATGTTCCACATACAGATACACTATCTACAAATAGTCTGCCTGCGGACATACTACCTACAGATACTCCTCCTATAGATAGCCTTCTTACAGAAAGTTCATCTACAGACGAAAAACCTACAGACATTCTCTGTACGGATAGTCAGTCTAAAGACACAAAACCCACAGATACTCTCTTTACAGATAATCTTCCTACAGATATACTACCTTCAGTTCCTTCAGATGATCTACCAACAGATAGTCTTCCTACATATGCACTACTTACAGATACTCTCCCTACAAATAGTCCACCTACAGACGCAAAACCTACAGGCACTCTACCTAATGATAGTCCACCTACAAAAGCAAAACCTACAGATACTCTTCTCACAGATAATTTAAGAACTAATAGTCTGCCTACTGATGACTTACCTACAGATAAACTATCTAAAAATAGTCTGCTTTCAGATATACTACCTACAGATACTCTTCCTATACATAGCCTTGCTACAGTTAGTTCACCAATGGATAATCTCCCAAAAGAAAGCCTTCCTGTAGATAATCCGTCTACAGACGCAAAACCTACAGGCACTCTCCCTTCAGAAAGCCTTCCTAAAGATACCCTACCTATAGAAAGTCTGCCTTCTGAAGCAAAATCTATAGATACTCTCTCTACAAATAATTTAACATTTGATAGTCTGCCTACAGATGTTCTTCCTGTAAATACAATATCTACAAATAGTATCTCTGCGGACGCACTACCTACAGATACTCTTCCCATAGATGGCCTTCCTATAAATAGTTCACCTACAGATGCAAAACCTACAAAAATTCTCCATACGGATTGTATGCCTATAGACACTAAACCCACAGATACCCTCTCTACAGATAATCTTAATGCAGAGAGTTTTCCTACAGATACACTACCTTCAGTTAGTTTCCCTTCAGATAATCTACCAACAGATAGTTTCCCTACACATGCATTACCTACAGATGCTCTCCCTACAAATAGTCCACCTATACCCGCAAAATCTTCAGGCACTGTCCCTACAGATAGTCCATCTACAAAAGCAAAACCTACAGATACTCTCCTCACAGATAATTTAAAAACTGATAGTCTGCCTACTGATGTCTTACCTACAGATACACTATCTAAAAATAGTCTCCCTTCAGATATACTACCTACAGATACTCTTCCTATACATAGCCTTCCTACAGATAGTTCAACAATGGATAATCTCCCAAAAGATAGCCTTCCTGTAGATAGTCCGCCTACAGAAGGAAAACCTACAGGCACTCTCCCTTCAGAAAGCTTTCCTAAAGATACCCTACCTACAGATAGTCCGCCTACAGAAGCAAAACCTATAGATACTCTCTCTACAAATAATTTACCATCTGATAGTCTGCCTACAGATGTTCTTACTGCAGATACAATATCTACAAATAGTCTGTCTGCGGACGCACTACCTACAGATACTCTTCCCATAGATAGCCTTCCTACAAATAGTTCACCTACAGACGCAAAACCTACAGATATTTTTCCTACGGATAGTCCGCCTATAGACACAAAACCCACAGATATCCTCTGTACAGATAATCTTAATGCAGAGAGTTTTCCTACAGATACACTACCTTCAGTTAGTTTCCCTTCAGATAGCATTGTTTCAGATAATCTACCAACAGATAGTTTCCCTACATATGCATTACCTACAGATACTTTCCCTACAAATAGTCCACCTACAGACGCAAAACCTACAGGCACTCTTCCTACAGATACTCTTCCCATAGATGGCCTTCCTATAAATAATTCACCTTCAGACGAAAAACCTACAGACATTCTGTCTACGAATAGTCCGTCTAAAGACACAAAACCCACAGATACTCTCTTTACAGATAATCTTCCTACAGATATACTACCTTCAGATAATCTACCAACAGATAGTCTTCCTACATATGCACTACTTACAGATACTCTCCCTACAAATAGTCCACCTACAGACGCAAAACCTACAGGCACTCTCCCTACAGATAGTCCACCTACAGAAGCAAAAGTTACAGATACTCTCCTCACAGATAATTTAAGAACTGATAGTCTGCCTACTGATGTCTTACCTACAGATAACCTATCTAAAAATAGTCTGCCTTCAGATATACTACCTACAGATACTCTTCCTATACATAGCCTTCCTACAGATAGTACACCAATGGATAATCTCCCAAAAGATAGCCTTCCTGTAGATAGTCCGTCTACAGACGCAAAACCTACAGGCACTCTCCCTTCAGAAAGCCTTCCTAAAGATACCCTACCTACAGATAGTCTGACTACTGAAGAAAATCCTATAAATATTCTCTCTACAAATAATTTACCATCTGATAGTCTGCCTACAGATGTTCTTCCTGCAGATACAATATCTACAAATAGTCTGTCTGCGGACACACTACCTACAGATACTCTTCCCATAGATGGCCTTCCTTCAAATAGTTCACCTACAGACGCAAACTCTAAAGAAATTCTCCCTACGTATAGTCCGCCTATAGACACAAAACCCACAGATACTCTTTTTACAGAAAATCTTCCTCCAGAAAGTTTTACTACACTACCTTCAGTTAGTTTCCCTTCAGATAGCATTCCTTCAGATAATCTACCAACAGATAGATTCCCTACATATGCAATAGATACTCTCCTTACAAATAGTCCACCTACAGATAGTCCGCCTACAGAAGCAAAACCTTCAGATGCTCTCCTTACAGATAATTTAACAACTGATAGTCTGCCTAATGATGTCTTACCTACAGATACACTATCTAAAAATAGTCTGCGTTCAGATATACTACCTACAGATAGTCTTCCTATACATAGCTTTCCTACAGAAAGTTCACCAACAGATTATCTCCCAATAGATAGCCTTCCTGTAAATAGTCCGCCTACAGACACAAAATCTACAGACACTCTGCATTCAGACAGCCTTTCTTCAGATAGCCTAGTTACAGATAGTTCACCTACAGAGGCAATACCTATAGATACTTTCCCTACAGATAATTTTCCATCTGATAATACAGACACACTAACTAAGGATACTCTATCTACAGACAGCATGCCTACGGAAACACTACTTATAGAAAATCAACCAACTGACAGTTTCCTTAAAACCTTAATACCTACAGATAGTCTGCCTACAGACGTACTACCTACAGATAGCCTTCCTACAGATAGTCAGCCTTCAGAAGTAAAACCTACAGGGACTCTCCCTACAGACAGCCTTCCTACAAATACACTACCTACAGATAGTCCGCCTACAGAAGCAAAACCTTTAGATACACTCTCTACAGATGATTTCCCAATTGATAGTCTGCCTACAGATATTCTTCCTACAGATACACTATCTACAAATAGTCTGCTTGCGGACGTACTACCTACAGATACTGTTACTTTAGATAACCTTCCTACAGATAGTTCACCAACAGACGCAAAACCTACAGACGTTCTCCCTACAGATAGTCTTAATACGGATAGTTCACCTACAGACATTAAACCCACAGATACTCTCTCTACAGATAACTTTCCTGCAGGAAGTTTCCCTTTAGATAGCATTACTTCAGATAATCTACCAACAGATAGTCTCCCTATATATGCACTACCTTCAGATACTCTCCCAATAAATAGTCTGCCTACGGACGTATTACCTACAGGTAATCTCCCTACAGATAGTATCTCTACGGATGCACTACCTTCTGATACTCTCCCTACAGATAGCATCCCTACAGATAGTCTGCGTACAAATACGCTACCGACAGATGCTCTCTCTACAGGTACTCTACTTGAAGATACTCTGCCTACAGACAGCCTGTCTACAGGTACTCTCTCCACAGATTTACCCCCTACAGAAATTATTTCTACAAACAATCTTCTCAGTGATAACTTACCTACAGATAGTATAATACCCTCAGGAGATACAGTATTAGATTACCTTATTCCAGTTTACGAAGATTTTTTTGAAATTGAATATGACGATCTTATAACTATGGTCCCTGATGCGAATTATCCTTTAGTAGACACTACTTATATGTTTTATCCTGACGAAAATGTATCCCAAATGAGTCCTGTTGACGATGAGTATAATTTGTATGTACCAGAAAAATAAATTATGTCATATATTTTTTTTAATTGCTTTAATCTGAATGCAATTTAAATAAGGTTAGCTATAAATAAATTATATTGTAATTATTTATTTCATGTATTTCGTAGTTTTTTTTATCCATAGTATTTGAAATTGTAACGAGGTCGTGTCCGTAGATGAAATATTTTGTATGACGTGTTTGTCGATATCACAACTTTTTTTTGCATCACACACAACTTAGACAAGATCTAATCTTGTCTGTTTGTATGTACGCACATCAAGCAAAAACGGCTGCATAGGTAATCACATTTACTCCTGGGTAAATTAATACTTTTATCCCAGAAATGTGAAGAGTTTCAGGAAAAACTGAATTCATAGAATGCTTTATCGAGCAAAAATCAATTAATCGATTTAAGCGATATTTAGCATGATGATACCTTATAATTATCATAAGTTACCCATTTTTTTTATTAGCTTATAATCGAAGGGTTCCCACGGGAAAACAAGAAAACCGTTCTCTAATATGTCCCTAGTATTTAAATATAATGTTCACTGTTAAGGCGTGACCGCTGTGCTAGGTTTTGAACAGAACATTGTTTGTTGAAAACATTTCCCGTCCGCTGCGACTTAAGCAATGTTCAGTAAAAACAGTTTTTAAATAAAAATTCACATTTGAAAAGCAGCGACGAGGAAGACGTGAACATTGTTTTGGCTGTAGTGAATTTAGTTCTCGAAAGAAGAAAAAGAAATAGATTTTTGGTTTATTTTTATTTTCGTTTGAAGTGGCATCCCAAAGCACGGGTCTTTCACGTATCAACGTGATCATCAACATAATTGTCTCTGGATTCCACTTCACACTGCACTCCATCATGATAGTCATATTAAAACACTTTCAATATTCCGAGCGAAACGTCTTCCTGCGACAAAATGGAAGATAAAATGAACGATTCCCCCGCCCGCAGACGAACGCGGGGGATGTTTTCCACAAACTCCGGCAAACACGTACAAATGTATTTGCCGCACAAAACATTTAGGCCATGCCCCCATTTTATGTTTTCGAACAACTTTCTGTTCAAAACATCGCGCTGCGGACCCGGCTTTAGATTTGTAATCATCAAACGCCGCATATTGCATTTATTGCTGTGAACACCAGCGACTATAATAATAATACTTCGTTTGACATTGCACTCTACTTGACACAGCTGGTCTTTGTTTACCTTTGCACGTACAAAGGGTGCAACAACACAAAGTAGTGAAAGCAGAGGTCAGCGGAAGCCTTTCTCACGATTCGTATGCCTTCTTCGTCGGCGGTCGACCGCCTCGGAAATACATAACAATATGCTATCAGTAGAACGCTGCTTAAAGTAACAGACATCCTACTTAATAATATTATAAACGCGAAAGTTTGTATGTATAGATGTTTGTTACTCTTTCACGCTTCAACCACTGGACGGATCGGGATGAAACTTGGCGCACATATAGGTTAGGTCCTGGAGTAACAAATAGGCTACTTTTTATCCAGATTTCTTTAGTGAGTCCCGTGGGATAGCTGTTAACTCTCTCTTTTTTGGCAATTTCGGTCACTTCGCAATGAAGCGAAGGATTGACGTGCTAATTAATACTGATTATCGAATTGACTACTAATTAGCATAGCCCGACATAGTTCCCAAGGGATCTAGAGTTGACTCAGTTCCCACGCTCGACAGCACGACAGACATAAAAACTATGTTCACGCGAAAACTAACTAACTACTGAACATATCTGGCTGAAATTTGATAGGTAGACAGCTTAGAACCTGATGAAACGCCAGAATGAAACTCGTAGATGTAGTTCGGTGTTTATTCGGAGAAAAATGAGAGTTGGTAATGACTCGCTCCTCTTTTTATAACTCAACGGCCTGCCACGGCCGCGCCATCTACCTCATACTAAATCGATTGACAATTAACAGATGCAAACTAAAGCAATAAGGTGGAGTTACAAGATTACTTTGCTAGATGGCGCTAATAGTACAAATCAACCTATGACAAACATAATGTGTATCGATTATTATTAGTAATTATTTATTTATAATTCAGAAATGCTATATTTGATTAATTAATTAATACATAAATAACTATCTCATCGCTCATGTGCGGTTGTTGGTGGCGCTAGTGCTAGTGGAGGCTGCTAACACTGGATTAACATATAGGCTCATTTTTTCTACGCTCGCGAGCCGTTGCACTGCGCACCCTCGAAGACAGTCATAAAACTATGTTCAAGCGAGCGAAGCCGCTGGCAAAATCTAGTATAGTATATTTCACTGGACTCGTACCAATACCACAGATTACTAAATAGTTGCCAATACAGCTAAAACGATTCCAGTCGTTATGCATATTGAAGCATATAACAGTTTTTTGTTCGCAAAACACACCTGAACAATACTGGCGTAAATGTTATATCTCGACACTGCAATAACTTAGTAACAGAGGAGATTCTATGAAGCATATCACAATATTTCAAATTGTGGATACTAATTTGAATACTTTGTTCGCAAGACAATGTTTTGTACGTCGATGACCGTGACATGTTAAGGCGAGATATTGATTGCAACATTTGTCTTTGTAGTTCTTTACATGTAGGTAGAGTAAAAAAAAATCACTCTTTTTCACTTTTTTATTTTAATCAAAAACTACAATGAAAGTATATAAAATAATAACATTACTCACTTTGTATTAACATAACAAATATTGTTGTATATTTTTAAAATATACATTTCAAAATATTAGTAATAACTGGAGTTGAAAGCAACGGTGTGGACCTATCTTTGGGATTTTTTCTATCGAGCAAAAACTGCTCAATCGTGTTTCTAATAGCTTTTGACTTCAAGGGTCCCCAGGAGGCTCGAGTTTCCATACAAACGTAGTTAATACAAAAACAACATTGTATGCTGGAATAAATCTAAACTTTGCAAATATATCAAGTAGGCACATATCGATGTTTGTAACTAGTTTTCATAGTAGTAAGTTTAAACATAACTAAACGAAGGCTTCAAAAATAGTTTTGTACTGAAAGTTTGAAACTGCTCCTATTTTTATCTGTTTTATATAAGTACATCGAAAACTAATTAGAAACATCGATAGGTATGTGTCTACTCAATATATTTGCAAAGTTTGGATTTAATGTATGTTTATATAAGTAAAGTAAAAGTATGTTTTTCAACCTTGTGTTTACTATCGTTTAGGAGTAATTGACGTCGAAAATAACGAAAATCTGTAATATTACCGCCTTAAGGCTTATACCGCCGCGCCGCCAACAACCAACTTTGTAACCACTTTTTACTTTAATTAAGGATATTTTTAGCGAAAAAAAAATTTTTTATAATTTACAGGATATAAAGGAGTGAGTTTGATTTCCTCGAATTCTATTTAAAGACATAGAACTAAAGAAAAAAATCGGTCAAGTGCGAGTCGGACTCGCGCTTCGAGGGTTTCGTTTACTACTGCACTTCTCCACACAACTATGACAACGATACCTATTCACAATATCCTTTATTGTCATTCAGTTCGGACTCCTTAGCAAGAGTACAACTCACACTTGGCCAATTTTTATTATTTGTTGTTTTAATTCAGTATAAGTACTATAATCACACCAAGTTTTACGACTTATGTATTACTGTTTTCACGATAGAGTTAAATAAAAAAATATTTCTGAAGACCTATAAAAAACTCGTTTATTGTATGGAGACCCCTCTTATTTTTTCACTTTTTGTATTTTTTTGTATTTGTTGTTATAGCGGCAAAAGAAATACATACCTATTTTGTGAAAATTTCAAATGTCTACCTATTACGGTTCATGAAATACATCCCGCGGACGGATGGACACACAGACAGAAAGACAGACAGCGGAGGCTTAGCAATAGGGTACCGTCGGTCACCCGTTGGGTGTAACGAACCCTAAAAATATCCTAAAGCACTCTTTTTAACCCCCGACGCAAAAAAGAGGGGTGTTATAAGTTTGACCGCTATGTGTGTGTGTGTGTCTGTGTGTGTGTCTGTGTGTGTGTCTGTGTGTCTGTCTGTGTGTCTGTCTGTGGCACCGTAGCTCTCAAACGGGTTAACCGATTTGGATGCGGTTTTTTTTATTTACAAGCAGGTTTTTTGGCGATGGTTCTTAGATACGTTTTATCAAAATCGGTTCAGCCGTTTCAAGGTCATCAGCTCTTTTGTTAGCTGCGGTAGGGTTCTTAGACTCTTAATGTGTATTTACTTTACTTTCAAACATACATGTGACCAAAAACTTGAAACACTCATGTATGCTTAATAACTATGCAGGATTATGGAACTCTTGGTCTGATGCTGCAGCCAGGATATCCAGAACACTAGCACACTCTTAAAAAAATAATAGCAGATATGTCGTGTTTGGACTCGTTTTGATCAGTATTTGATTCTGCATACAATGCAATGGTGGCAACACGGTGAGCTGATGCTGCGGCCAGGATATCCAGCACACTAGTACACTCTTAAAAAAATAATAGCAGATATGTCGTGTTTGGACTCGTTTTGATCAGTATTTGATTCTGCATACAATGCAATGGTGGCAAATAAAATCCGTTAAATTTTTGACATACCTACGTACCTGAAACTATGACTAACTGTGAACTAAATATTATTGAGATAAACCTTCGCTTTGATTTCTTATATAAACCCCCGACGCAAAAAGAGGGGTGTTATAAGTTTGACGCCAATTTCTGTGTGTTTGTGTCTGTTTGTCTGTGGCATCGCAACTCTCGAACGGATGGACCGATTTTGATGCGGTTTTTTTTACGTGAAACAAGTTTCCTTGCGGTGGTTCTTAGCTATAATCGATAAAGATCTGTTCAGCCGTTTGAGGGTTATCAGCTCTTATCTAGGTGACTAAGGGATCTGGGCAACTTATACAGGTCTGATCGATTCAAAATTTGGTGCCCTGTTAATGTAAAAATATTGCAAAACCATGATAACCTTGAACTGTTGATGCAGCATCTCCTAGAATCTACAGAATACCCAACTCCTCAAAAACTTTCAGTAGAAGTATCGTGTTTGGGCTCAAAAAAAATATTCAAAACAATTTATTTCAAATAGGTGTTACACACACTTTTAAATATAATTAGAATAGAAATTATTAGAATAGTCTCAATGAATAGGTGTGAGATATAATATGGTAACCTTGACCTGATGCTGCAGCATCTCCTGGAATCTGCTGAAGCAGCGGTTAAAAAAGTAAAAAACTTCCATGGGTCCATGGATTTGAAGTTTAGAGTTATAACACATTTAATTGCAGCTTCAAACAAGGGAGGTGAGCAACTTCCACAGGCTTGATCGATTCAAAATAGGCTAGATTTTGTGTCGCAGTATCGTGTTTCGTCCCGGAAACTATTTGTATGAATGTGGGGGTAGAGTTTCGATTGTATGTAATAGTTATGTAAAGTTTAAAAAGCACGAAATAAAAATTAAATTAAAAATTTTAAAAACCCCCGACAAAAACCTCTAAAAAGTAAACAATAATATGTATTGACCCTTTGAGTTTAATTTAAGTAGTAATATTTTGATCCAAGAGTCGTCGCGTAGGGGGACCGCTAAGTAAATAAAATAAAAACAGAATACAACTGATTTACTTTACTACAACTAATTAGTAATAACTTCACAACTTAGCGGTCCCCCTACGCGACGACTCTTGGATCAAAATATTACTACTTAAATTATTAAGGCTTTTATTTCCTAGTATAATTAGAAAAGTGAGAAAAAACAAAACGTAGGGGCATGGCCATGGTAGATATAGGTTTGATGAAAAAAATATTTTTCCAAGGAGGAAACAGGGGACTACGTTTGTATGGAAAAAATGGAGCCCGCGTTTCCTCTTAAGGCTCCTCCGTCCCTAAAATTTGCAACTCGATTTACGATATTTCAAACATCAAACAAAATATCTTTGAAATAAAGTTCTTTTGTCAGCTCGTACTGCCACGCACGTGGCTGTTACGTCAATCGCTGCGGGCGAATCGTGCGAAAATTGTGGTTTTTAATTCATAAATAAAATAAGAAGAATTTCTAAAAAGTAAGAAAACAAAATCATTTCAAATTGTTTTGTTAAGAAGTTCATTAATTATCACAATGTTTCGATTAAAATTGCAGCAGTTCTATGGTTACAACTAGAAAAAAAATAAATTAAAAATTTTAAAAACCCCCGACAAAAACCTCTAAAAAGTAAACAATAATATGTATTGACCCTTTGAGTTTAATTTAAGTAGTAATATTTTGATCCAAGAGTCGTCGCGTAGGGGGACCGCTAAGTAAATAAAATAAAAACAGAATACAACTGATTTACTTTACTACAACTAATTAGTAATAACTTCACAACTTAGCGGTCCCCCTACGCGACGACTCTTGGATCAAAATATTACTACTTAAATTATTAAGGCTTTTATTTCCTAGTATAATTAGAAAAGTGAGAAAAAACAAAACGTAGGGGCATGGCCATGGTAGATATAGGTTTGATGAAAAAAATATTTTTCCAAGGAGGAAACAGGGGACTACGTTTGTATGGAAAAAATGGAGCCCGCGTTTCCTCTTAAGGCTCCTCCGTCCCTAAAATTTGCAACTCGATTTACGATATTTCAAACATCAAACAAAATATCTTTGAAATAAAGTTCTTTTGTCAGCTCGTACTGCCACGCACGTGGCTGTTACGTCAATCGCTGCGGGCGAATCGTGCGAAAATTGTGGTTTTTAATTCATAAATAAAATAAGAAGAATTTCTAAAAAGTAAGAAAACAAAATCATTTCAAATTGTTTTGTTAAGAAGTTCATTAATTATCACAATGTTTCGATTAAAATTGCAGCAGTTCTATGGTTACAACTAGAAAAAAATTAAATTAAAAATTTTAAAAACCCCCGACAAAAACCTCTAAAAAGTAAACAATAATATGTATTGACCCTTTGAGTTTAATTTAAGTAGTAATATTTTGATCCAAGAGTCGTCGCGTAGGGGGACCGCTAAGTAAATAAAATAAAAACAGAATACAACTGATTTACTTTACTACAACTAATTAGTAATAACTTCACAACTTAGCGGTCCCCCTACGCGACGACTCTTGGATCAAAATATTACTACTTAAATTAAACTCAAAGGGTCAATACATATTATTGTTTACTTTTTAGAGGTTTTTGTCGGGGGTTTTTAAAATTTTTAATTTAATTTTTTTCTAGTTGTAACCATAGAACTGCTGCAATTTTAATCGAAACATTGTGATAATTAATGAACTTCTTAACAAAACAATTTGAAATGATTTTGTTTTCTTACTTTTTAGAAATTCTTCTTATTTTATTTATGAATTAAAAACCACAATTTTCGCACGATTCGCCCGCAGCGATTGACGTAACAGCCACGTGCGTGGCAGTACGAGCTGACAAAAGAACTTTATTTCAAAGATATTTTGTTTGATGTTTGAAATATCGTAAATCGAGTTGCAAATTTTAGGGACGGAGGAGCCTTAAGAGGAAACGCGGGCTCCATTTTTTCCATACAAACGTAGTCCCCTGTTTCCTCCTTGGAAAAATATTTTTTTCATCAAACCTATATCTACCATGGCCATGCCCCTACGTTTTGTTTTTTCTCACTTTTCTAATTATACTAGGAAATAAAAGCCTTAAAAAAATTAGAAAATTGCTTAATTGAAAACGTCATTTTCAGATACCCACCAAAAAAATATACGCATATTAACAATAAAATGAAAACATACATAGAGGCAAAGTTAAAGCGTTTTTTAATAGTTTTTTGGAAAAAATATTATTATTGCTCAAGTTTTGGAGGAGGAAATAGGGGACTACGAAATGCTGTTTTGGACAATTTTAGTGCCTAGTATCGGTCTGCGCTGCAGTTCTCCCTTTCTTGCTGTATACGGAGAGGTTTGGGGGAGGGAGACAGCAACATTTTATTCAAATACCTATACGTTAGACCGCGTTCCCTCAAATAATACAAGCATAATAATATAAAAATAAACATAATAACATAAAAATATAAAAAATAATAAATATTTTTTAAGGATTAACTAAAAAAAATATGTAGGATACTTAATTTTTTTTGAGTTTAATTTGATGATCGCGGAGCTGGTAAACTGTTTTTGACCCCCACAGGACAGGCTTTGCCTAGTGTGGGGGTCGCAAGTAAACTAATCTCATGTATCTATTTTTGGCAAATAAACGTTTTTGTTCTTTTAATAAAAATAAGAAGAGTTAAAAGGCGTTCACTGGCGACTTTGGTAATAAATATCGTGGCGCTGTCAGCAGCTAATTGGCCTAACTCAGCTAAGCTTGAATTGAAACCTTACAGGATATTATCATCACTTAAGTCTAAGGAGACACAACGCTAAGCATTCTACAGTCGCTCTAAGTCCTCTTAACATCGTAGGTATTATGTAATAATTGCAAGACAGGGGAAGTGAATATGGCTTCTCAGGTCATCACTTGCTCGCCTGCATCGTTGATGCCTTCTTGCAGAAAGGGGTTGGAACATTTTTGTATGCAACGTGGCACAGTGACAAGATAGATATGTATGTGCATTCTTTTTTTTGTAGTGAAAACTTCCTTACGTGCGTTGGGCATTTTTTGAGATGGGAAGAATCCATTGAATTCGCGACACTGTAACCTGTAATGTAACCGACACCACCAGGAACACTCGGAGGGTCGAAACTTATAAAACTGTATTTGAGATTGGAAAAAAACCATTGAACTCGCGACAGTGTAACCTGTAACCGACACCGCCAGGAACACTCGGAGGGTCGAAACTTAAAAACTGTATTTGAGGTGGGAAAAATCCACTGAACTCGCGACACTTTACGGTTATGTAACTGACACCGCCAGGAACACTCGGAGGGTCAAAACTTATAAAACTGTAAAAAAGTGTTCACTTCTATCTGCACTTCCGGAGTGGTTAGGTTTTTTCCTTTGTTTCTCAATCTTTCGGCGCACAACTGTACCTTTATACAAAAATAAACCAAAAAAGAGCGTCGGTGGCGTAACGGCTAGGGCCGCCGCGTCTTGTCCGGGAGGTCGTGGTTCGAATCCCGCAACGTACCAATGTGATTGAGAATTTAGATTTCATATGTACGTTTATCCGAAGCTCTTACGGTAAAGAAAAACATCGTGAGGAAACCTGCACACGCCTGCGTAGAAACTAGCAGCTTGTGTGTGAAGTCGACCAACCCGCACTTGGCCCGCGTGGTCGTCTAAGGCCCGATCGCCCTAATTCAGGGTAGGCTCGAGCCCCTCGGTCGGGACGTATATGAGCTGATATGATGATGAAACCAAAAATATACTAGGGCGTTTTGGTCTAAAGCGTCACGTTAATTGCTGAGATATTTGGAGTTCTATGGCGCGGTATTGATTGGAACAGTTGCCTCCGTTTTTTTTATTTTCGTGTTAAGAGTAACGAAAAAAAAACCACACTTTTGCACTTTTTCAATGTTTTTTTTTTCAAATTTAAATTTTCTGAATGATGTATAAAAAATAATAACATTTCTCACTTTGTATTATCCTAACAAATATTGTTCTATATTTTTTTTAAATTATACTTCAAAATATTAGTCATAACTAGAGTTGAAAGTAACGGTGTAGACCTATCTTTGGGATTTTTTTCTATCGTGCCTTAACTGCTCAGTCGTGTTTCTAACAGCTTTTTTGACTTTAAGGAACATCGTCAACAATAAGGCAATTTTTTTTTTAACCTTGCGTTTCTCTATCGTTTAGGAGTAATTGACGTCAAAAATAACAAAAATCTGTAATATTACCGCTTTAAAGGTTCCCAAAATACTGGTATCCCTCACTATCTCTCAAAATATCTCAGTTACGTGGCACTTTAGGTGCGCTTTAGGTCAAAATGTTCATGTACATTTTCGGTTTGTATTTGCAATCTCTATCGAAAAATAACGGTTTAATCGTGCGTCGAAAGATTTCGAAAAAAAAAGTATAGTACATAATATAATATTAAAAACGCAAAAACTACTGATCGGATCTGGCTGAAATTTGGATGGATAACACAAAGACTATTGTTTGCCACGCTCGCGAGCCGCTAGCGGGTCGCGTACTGCGCACCCTCGAAAAGTCATAGAAACGTTATCCACGCGGGTGGAGAAACGGAAAACAACTAGTACAAAATATTATAATGTTAATATGCCACAGAAGTTTGGGCCCTTTTTGAGACGAATTGTATAACGTGTTTACGTATGACCTCTTTCCAAAACATCTGTATAATGTAAGTATGTAACTTATAACCGTTTTCCACTTTAACTGCCTACAGTACCTACGGAATTCCATATAAAAGCCACTAGTCTACCTACTACCATTTATTTTCCCATTATTTTTAATGAAGCTCTAATAGTCGACGTAACCTTCCCAAAATATTTACAAACTTATAACTCTACGTTCAATCCAATAATTTTCATATTAAATCTACTTGTTATCCTATTAATTCTCCACACAAAACTCTACATATAGCACATCTCGTGTTTGTTGATGACATACCCACGAGTACAGCCGACAGTACAGAAAGAACCGGTTGGACGAAGCTGCAATAAACAGGCGACCTTGCGTGCGCGCGGTTACGTCACACGGCATGCGCGGGCGGCGGTCTCGGAGTTCGTACGCGGTACCCCGCCGCTCTTGCTACTGATCTGATCGTAGACGCGAAGCTCGGCCGCACCTATTGTATTTAAGAGGAAAAGCGGGCGCCATTTTCTTCCATATTTATTATGCGGACAGCGATGGAGTGGAACTCCTTGCCTGCGTCCGTGTTTCCCGACTCCTACAATTTGGGGATCTTCAAGGCGAGAGTGAATAGGCAGTATTTGAGTTTGCGTGTACCATCCTCGACTACATCGTCACTTACCTTCAGGTGAGATATAGTCAAACGCACTCAAATTTTAATAATAAAAAAAATTTAAACATAGTCCATATATAACATAATAATGATATATGCATATATAACATGATAATAGAGCAAAAATGTTTTTTTCCATAAAACCTATACCTACCATGGACATGCCCCTATATTTTGTTTTTTCCCGTATTCTGATTATAATAGAGAGTAGGAGCAATATAGAAGCCTACAAAAACTAAGAAAATTGCTCAATTAAAACGTAATTTTCAGACACTCACCAAAAAATAAAACGCATATTAACAATAAAACGAAAACATAGAGGCATAGGTGAAGCGTTTTTTAAATTATATAAAAAAAATATATTATTGCTCAAGTTTTGGAGGAGGAAATAGGGGACCACGAAATGCTGTTTTGGTAAATTTTAGTGCCTAGTATCGGTCTGCGCTGCAGTTCTCCCTTTCTTGCTGTATACGGAGAGGTTTGGGGGAGGGAGACAACAACATTTTATTCAAATATCTACCTATTCTTTAGACCGCGTTTCCTCTTAACCTGCAGTTAGCATAGCACTAAAAACTCTTAGGTTTTATTATGACGGATCTATTTTTAAGTCTTCTTTTTGAGTCGACGGCAAAGTCAGATATTCCAAAACCCAGCCACGCGTATTGCCTTGTCAGTGGCGTGCATCAAGTCCTACCGCGTGCAGGTGACAGGGCAAGAGGACACGAAGTTAGGTGGTGACAGGTGATAGGGCAAGAAGGACACGATATGAGGTAGTGACAGGTGACAGGGTAAGAAGGACACGATATGGTGTGGTAACAGGTGACAGGGCAAAAAGGACACGATATGAGGTGGTGACAAGTGATAGGGCAAGAAGGACGCGATATGAGGTGGTGACAGGTGACAGGGCAAGAAGGACACGATATGAGGTAGTGACAGGTGACAGGGTAAGAAGGACACGATATGAGGTGGTGACAGGTGATAGGGCAAGAAGGATGCGATACGAGGTGGTGACAGGGTAAGTAGGACACGATATGAGGTGGTGACATTTGACAGGGTAAGAACGACACACCATATGAGGTGGTGACAGGTGACAGGGCAAGAAGGACACGATATGAAGTGGTGACAGGTGACAGGGCAAGAAGGACACGATATGAAGTGGTGACAGGTGACAGGGCAAGAAGGACAGGATATGAGGGGGTGACAGGTTACAAGACAAGGACACGATATGAGGGGATGACAGGTTACAGGGCAAGGACACGATATGAGGTGGTGACAGGTGACAGGGCAAGAAGGACACGATATGAGGGGGTGACAGGTTACAGGGCAAGATATGAAGTGGTGACAGGTGACAGGGCAAGAAGGACACGATATGAGGGGGTGACAGGTTATAGAGCAAGGACACGATATGAAGTGGTGACAGGTGACAGGGCAAAAAGGACACGATATGAGGTGGTGACAGGTTACAAGGCAAGGACACGATATGAAGTGGTGACAGGTGACAGGGCAAGAAGGACACGATATGAGGTGGTGACAGGTTACAGGGCAAGAAGGACACGATATGAGGTGGTGACAGGTGATAGGGCAAGAAGGATGCGATATGAAGTGGTGACTGGTTACAGGGCAAGAAGGACACGATATGAAGTGGTGATAGGTGACAGGGCAAGAAGGACACGATATGAGGTGGTGACAGGTTACAGGGCAAGAAGGGCACGATATGAGGTGGTGACAGGTGACAGGTCAAGAAGGACACGATATGAGGTGGTGACAGGTTATAGGGCAAGAAGGACACGATATGAGGTGGTGACAGGTTTTCCTGATGGTAAGTGATGATGATGCCGAAGATGGAAGCGGGTTTACCAAGATTCCCCAACGCAATAGAGAACTGGCTATCTTATCTTCCAGCCGGAACACATTAATGTTGTTAACACTGATGCTTGATGGCAAGACTTAGATAAGATGGTGGTACCTAGCCGGCGGGCTTAGAAAATACCCTACCACCAACCAAACAAGTTTCTAAGACCAAATAAAACTTAATTATTGAGGACCAGTATTTAACAAGTTTAGTATTTTTATCAATAGATAGAACACTAGAGCTTTAAGAAAACCAAAAGGTAATGGCAAAGTATATATTAGTACTAACATACAGTATGGACACTCCCTGCCGCTCTCTACATTCCGACCTCACCCCCTCGTCACCCAGATTGATACAGATTGGTAACAGTTTGTTTGTCGAACGTATAGGATTTCACCGCCATTTTGATTGTTCCGTCATTCGTTTTTTGAAAAGTCATTTCTGGCCCGTGGTATGAAGCGTCCAGGGTGTGCCAATGGTAAGCCAACCCCCTCATTCAAAGTCAGTTTCATTTAGGGTTACCAGATGTTAAATTGAAAAGTCTTGCAAAAAGCCTGATTTTATTCAAAAAGTCCTGACATTTTACTGAATATTGCGCGCGCGCGGTTTGACGACGCACAGTCATGGTAATAAAATACCACTTTATGTCTTTTCTTTTGAGTGTCACTCGCCGACTCACAATCTGCCATTGTGGCTAGTCTTACTCTCCATACAGTGAAAAATTACCATTCGTTCGAGTCCATGGCTGCAACAGTACCTTAATGAAGACCCTAAAATACCTAAATAATCCAAAAACTCCTGACATTTTCAGAGTCCGGCCGCAATCCTGACGGGTCCCTAAAAATCCTGACATGTCAGGACAAATCCTGATGTCTGGTAAGCCTAGTTTCATTTGCGCTTCGTAAACGCCCGTTTTGGATGATCATGTCGTAATAGTTGAGGTACGTTAGTAAAATCACATTGCAAGCAGTTATTTATAATTGCGAGTCATCCTTTTCCGCGCTGACGAGACGCACCTATCTCGCGGTTCGCTGCGCACGAGTGGCGCGACCTCTACGCTTTGTTCCAAACATGACAATTGTGTAGCTACAAAGACTGATTGATTGCTTCTTGGGTAGCTACTCTCAGTATGTTAGATTTTATTATACACGTCATATCAGCTTATATACGTCCCGACCGAGGGGCTCGAGCCTACCTTGAATTAGGGTGACCGGGCCTCAAGTAGACCGGACCGGACCACGAGGGCACACTGCGGGTTGGCCGACTTCACACACAACCTTCAAGTTTCTTTGCAGATGTGTGCAGGTTTCCTCACGATGTTTTGCTTCACAGTAAGAGCAAAATGTATATATATTAGTACTAACAGACAGTATGGACACTCCCTGCCGCTCTCTTGATTGCGACATGACCCCCTCTTTACCCAGATTGATACAGATTGGTTACAGTTTGGTTGTCGAACGTATAGGATTTTGTTTGTTCTGTCATTCCTTTTTTGAAATGTTATTTCTGGCCCGTTGTATGAAGTGCAATATGGACACTCCCTGCCGCTCTCTAGATTGGGACCTCACCCCCTCGTCACCCAGATTGATACAGATTAGTTACTAGTTACAGGTTTGAAGAGTCCAGGGTGTGCTTCGAGTTTCTTCGCAGGCGTGTGCAAGTTTCCTCACAATGTTTAGATTGACCGTAAGAGCGTCGGATAAACGTACATATGAAATCGAAATTCGAAAACACATTGGTACGTGGCAGAATTCGAACCAAGAACTCCCGGACAGAGGTAGCGGCCCTTGCCATTACGCCACTGACGCTCCTTACTATCGCTTATTTTATTATCCACAATCTAGATTGAATTCTTTATTCGTTTTGTTGCTGTCTGCTTCTGGTTGCTGTCGCCACTTCTGCGGTGGTGCAGTCATGACCATCTTATCTTATCTTATTCATAGTGTTATTGTTACTTTTTAATATACTTATACAGGTTGACTTTTAATTAGTTCTTGATAACAAAAGATATGCATGTACTCGTGATTACTAACAACTTTCCCAAAGAAACTATATGTCAAATCAGAAAAAAAAATTTTGGTCTTCGATACATAACAGTTATCCAATCGGCATAAATGTATAAAGGACCATCATTTTTTTTTCATATTTGACATATAGTTTCTTTGAGAAAGTTGTTGTTGTTCTTTATTTGTTGTTGTTGTTGTTGTTTTTTTTGTTTATTCATATCCTTTGTTGTCAAGAACTAATTAAAAGTCACCTATATAATAATGAACCACTATATTTAAGACAGGAGACTACAGGTCTTTATGTAATATTGTTGTTAGTTTATAATTGTAAATGACTGTTTGTCTCTAATAAAATAAAATATTCTTTGCTGTTTCATAAACTACGACACTTTGCTACGCGATTGAATAGATAAGGCTAACAAGGAAATATGGACCGATTCCTCTTTTGATCAGTGATTGATCCACAAGGAAAATGCTTTGTTGATGTGCGCTTGCGCTGGCTACTCAACTCGTAGTTGCTCTTGTATACATTGCACTTCACTCGGCGTTTGATGTCCTATGCCTCTAATTCTGACTGAATTTTCCGCATACAGTCTTTTCCGTAATAGGGATGACGACAGCATCAGAAATAAATTATGAACTCTTGATCACTAAATTGCCCTCCTACTTAAACTTCGAAAAACTTTACTCGTTTCGTTTTTCATCAAGTCTTCCATTTTTAAATAACCAAAATCACAAAATGAGTACGTAAATGACGCTAATGAGTAACTCAGATGACTAGCATTCGTCATCCCTATTCCGATAGAATCTTCAGTCGTTTACCATCGCTTTTTTATTGAGAATACCTGTAATATTATATATCTGAGGGAACTCTAGTTCTAGGTATTCATATTTTCAACAGTTCGCTAAATTATTACGATAAATGGATCTTATTAGGCAAAAAAAACACAATGGGTAATTTTTTTTCTATCCAGCAACTTTTAACGACATCCTTACTAATTAAATATGTATTCATCACATCAGCTCATATATACGTCCCCACCGAGGGGCTCGAGCCTACCCTGAATTAGGGCGATCGGGCCTTAGTCGACCACGCGGGCCCAGTGCGGTTGGTCAACTTCACATACAGCCTTCGAGTTTCTTAGTAGCTGTGTGCAGGTTTCCTCACGATGTTTTCCTTCACCGTAAGAGCGTCGGATAAACGTACATATGAAATCTAAATTTGAAAACACCTTGGTACGTGGCAAGGCTCGACGTTAAAACATTACATTATTACGTTAAAACATTGCACTATTATGTTAAAGTCGTTGGTACCTCGTTACGTTGCTCGCAGTTTCCTTACGCGATCGAATCAGAAATGAGAGGTCCCTAGCAAAACCAAGGTAACCGACATAGCTCACACAATCGCTTAACCTACAGATAAGTGGCAGTGGGCGGGGCACATAGCTTGTAGAACTGATGGCCGTTGGAGCAGTAAAGTGCGACCGCGCACCGGATGACATGGCGTAGGCAGGCTTGGTGGACCGACGACCTGGTGCAGGACTGGTCGTCGTGGAGCCTCTGATGATTATGGTGATGACGGAAGGCCGATGATGATGATTACGTTAAAAATGATAAATAGCGCACATCTTCATTTTTGTTTTCATTTTAGAAGTGGACTTCTTTGCCCGCGTCAGTGTGTCCCGATTTAGAAGCTTTCAAGACAAGAGTGAATGATCATTATTGAGTTTGCTAGTACATATTCGATTGCATCGTCACTTTTCTTAGGTGAGTTGCAGTTAAACACACTTAAATGTTTAAAAAAAATAAGTGTGGCACTCGGGGACTGCCGCGGTAAAGCTATTGCATAGTATTTTTTATCAACTTATGCAATTATAATTATTTATTTATTTTTTATTTATGCAGTATTTACCAGTACCATATAGTCCTTGGGGCGCGGGATGTTTATGTAATAAAGTAACACTAAGAAAGTTACACCAGTAAAATTGACTAAGTCCTCTTAGTACCGCAAATCGCTAATAGCTGGCACTGTAAGTTTTTTAGAACTCGGCCGAGCGTGGGGTGTTAGGTTTTATTTTCGTTACGGAATTTCTTGATTCGGTCGCCGCGCTCAAAGCCCGCGATAAAAGCTATGCAATAGCTTAAAAATGTAAATCCATCGGACGCGTGAAACCCAGCGTTTACGGCGAACAAAACTATTAATATTATTTTCTCTTCCTTAAGTTAGCCTCTAAGAGGCACCGAGTTGCAAGTTGCAAGGCAGTTGGCGTCGCGGGCGGCGGTGTGCGTGGGCGCAGCGAGGTCGCTTACTCAACACCATTCAATGCACCAGCTGAACACCGAACTATTGTATCGAACTGCAGTCTGGAAACCTTCTTAAGGCCCAGTGGTACCTAAAAATCCACTTAAATAGGTTTTTAGAATTCAATTTTGAAGTAGTTAACAGTAAATTTAAAATCAAGGAAAACATATTGGTATTATTGAGAATAGTTACGAGGGACGATGTCGAATGGAAACACGATTTAATAAACTTGGCTCGATATAATAATTTCACAAAAGTACCTCTTTTCGAGCCATTTTATCGTCTATTTTCAGTTTTATTCTTAAAATAAGTAATTTGATAATATGATTTATTTACTAAAATAAAGTTCGTCGGTGACTGAAGGGAAAACATCGATTGGATTTTTATTTAAGATAAATATGATGAAAATAAAAACGAAAACATCGCAAAAGTGCAAAAGTGTGGTTATTTTCTTCCCTCTTTACACGTAAAGAAAAAGACAAAGACAAATTTTTTAAAGTACCAAGGGGCCTTAATATCTACTTACTGGTAAAATACTTTTGGACTTAGATACAAACATTTTGGCTGTAAGCTCTAAAACATTAAGTGGTTTTTTGCTCACGGCGGTAGGGGCAGGTACCTACCTTTTTCATCGAAAGTGGGGCATTACGATTACTCTGAAAGTCTTTAGAGTATCGCAGTGATTTAAGGCCTTAAGATAGGTCAAATGACAATATTCAATTCAAATTCAACCTTTTTCATCGAAAGTGGGGCATTACGATTACTCTGAAAGTCTTTAGAGTATCGCAGTGATTTAAGGCCTTAAGATAGGTCAAATGACAATATTCAATTCAAATTATTAAACGACTGTGTAAAGCTATCACTATGGAAAAAATATATAATATAGGTACCTAAAGTAAAAAAACACCGATTTAATTGAATACAATTTTAAAAATATTACTACTTTTGATGTAAAAAAAATACTGTAGACCCGTTTTTGGCATTAATTGCAAAAGTTTTGACAGTGCGAGTGCTCCTGGTAAGGTGCCTATCGTGCCTCAAGAAGTTTTCACTTCAACAAAAGCGACAAAATTATGCTGTTGTAATTCAAAGAGTACATTTCAACAGTTCAATATGCAGCCTGTTCACCGCATTCTAGTCTTGTCAACTTGACTCGCATTCTGAATACATTACGCCTTCCACTGTCCTAATATGTGCATTATGTTTCGCCATCATTCCACTTATGAGGTTTACGATCATGGATAAAGAACCTACTTATTGTTTATTGCTAGCAATTTATATTCCAGTCTACTTGAGTTTCGTCTTTCGCGCAGATTCGGTGAAGCTATTTGTTCCGTTGAAGTAGATTTCAAATTACAAAAAGTAAATAAAGTAGAAGTGAGCGTCGGTGGCGTAACGGCTAGGGCCACCGCCACCTGTCCGGGAGGTCGTGGTTCGAATCCTGCCACGTACCAATGTGATTTTGAATTTAGATTTCTTATGTACGTTTATCCGACGCTCCTACGGTGAAGGAAAACATCATGGGAAAGCAATTATGAATAAAAAAACGCTAAACACGTTAAAAAACCGACTCCCATCCCAACAACTTAGTACATTTTTGCATTATTATTTTCGGTTTTTGTTAATTTTCTAATAAAGTACTACACCTATTTTGATAAAATTTATATGGGACTACACGGGAAGCACTAGCTTTCAAATAAAAAAAGAATCATTAAGTTCGGTTCACCCAGTCAAAAGTTCTGAGGTAACACACATAAAAAAAAAACATACAGTCGAATTGATAACCTCCTCCTTTTTGGAAGTCGGTTAAAAAAAGCGTAACGCCTAGTTACGCCACCGACGACGCTGGTACCTAATACGAGTTACAACAGGCTAATTGAATCCAACTCCACTCGAGAAGCTGCTCTAAACAATTTGTCTGTCAGACGGTTCGTCATTAACAGATCTCTCCGGAAGATAGGACATTCCGCTACTGACATAAACATACAAAGTATACTCGATCTGAGTTTACAGAGGAATTTTCAAGTAGGGCTCATTTGACAAGTCCTCGAAGTTCTTAAGGCTTATACCGGTTATACAGCGTCGGTGGCGTAACGGCTAGGGCCGCCGCCTCCTTTCCGTGGTTCGAATCCTGCCACGTACCAATGTGATTTCGAATTTAGATTTCAAATGTACGTTTATCCGACGCTCTTACGGTGAAGGAAAAACATCGTGAGGAAACCTGCACACGCCTGCGGAGAAACTAGCAGGTTGTGTGTGAAGTCGACCGACCCGCACTGGGCCCGCTTGGTCGACTAAGGCCGGATCGCCCTAATTCAGGGTAGGCTCGAGCCCCTCGGTGGGGACGTATATGAGCTGATATGATGATACCGCCGCCAACGACCAACTTTGTAAGCACTTTTTACTTCAATTAAGGATTTGTTTATCGGAATTGTTTTGTAATTTACAGGATATGTGAGATATATTGGTAAACCCTTGACAACATCTCTAAAGTAACTCAAATGACTAGCAGTCCGATCCCCTATTGTGTGAGTCGTCATTTTCGGTTGGTTTAAAATAGGTCTTTACCTATAAAATGGCCGATTCAGTTTTTGAAGTTCAATGCCAATTTTTATTGAAAATAAAAAGTTATTGTTTTTTTATTATTGACCTTATGCTGACACTACGTATGGTCTTTTATTAGTACGAGTAATTAGTGGAATGTCTTTCATGTTCCAATCCCCTGAGCTATGTACCATTGAACGGAACAAAGGCGTTTTTTTAGTAGTCAGATGGTGAAATTTTTTTAACTAGTTAATTTTCTTGAAATTTCCTGAAAGTGACAAAATTTTATGCGGGGTATTCCCAAATAGGACATTAGATTGTATACATATTTAATTAATTAAACATTTAAATTATAATAAAATTTGTTTTTATAACTATTGTTCTTTAAAATAATTTTCATATTTGAACTTTTTTATTTAATCGACAATTTCAAAAGTAAAGACCTAATATGAACTGACAATTAATGACCGCGTTATTTTGGGTTTAGTTATAGAATAGTAATTACAGACGCAAAGCAACCTCGGTTTTTTTAAAATCATATTAGTCCCGTTTGGGACCAGATAACCCATGTATGAATAAAAAAACTAAGACGATATTTTAAAAAGTTGGATTATTCCGTATCTACAGGTACCTACTAGTTATTTAAGAAGCATCCTATCAAATAATATGTAACAAGAAATATTTTAAAATAAATGTAACATTATGTCTATAGCTGAATTGCATATAAAGGGAGCCGGGTCGTTCCTTTCCCTCTAATATGGTTGATGGGAGCGATGGTTAACTCTCGCGTTATACTCGTGACCGGGTGCTGTCCGTGTGAACTGGCCGACTTTTGTTAAAGGCATTAATGACAATCAATGATTTTATGTATAACTTTTCGTGTCATATTGTTTTCATGTTCTAAACGGATCAAGGATTAAACTTTGTTTGACATTATTAACTAATCTAATTATTGTTTATTTCTTGATTTTATATTTCACAAATGACATTGTTATTATTATTTTATGACTATAAGAAAGAGTGTAATTTGCACCTATTTTAAATAAATATATGTAAAATCTTTAATGTTTACAAATTACACCTAAAATAAAATGCCTAAAATACTTAAAATAAAACACCTTAAATCACACCTAAAATCACATCTAAAATACCTTAACATTAAAGATTTTTAGTTCATATATTGAATTGAATTGAAAAGTACAAAAAACTACCAGCTACTATGCAGCCATATTGTGCAGCTTGCATGCATGAATGGGCTGGCAGAGGAATAGATGCGGGCACAACATTGCGTGGGCGCCACGGTCAATTGATTGCCCCCATCACCGCACGCCGCACCGTGCGGCCATGCCAGTCTACTAAGTTTTAACAATATACAGTGTAAACTCTGTATAACGTCACTTGATATAACGATTCACTCTTTGAAACGTCAAAATTTTTTGGCTCCAGTTGGTTGAATTTAACGCTAATTTCTCTCTGTTTAACGAAAACTCTCAATAACGTCACAAAATGCCTGGTCGCTTGAGTGTCACTATATAGACTTTACACTGTAATTTTGAACAAAAAAAACCGACTTCAAACAGGAAACTAAGGTTCCCTCGATTTCACTGGGATGCCATCATAAGATCCTGGTTTCCTTATCATGGTACCACCCTTGGGATATCTCCTTTCCAACAAAAAAAGAGTTAACATAATTTTGAACAAAAAAAACCGACTCCAAGCAGGAAACTAAGGTTCCCTCGATTTCTCTGGGATGCCATCATAAGATCCTGGTTTCCTTATCATGGTACCACCCCTGGGGTATCTCTTTTCCAACAAAAATAGAATCATCAAAATCGGTTCATAAACGACGAACACACATAAAAAAAAATATATATAATTTTTTGAAGTGGGTTAAAATGGTTTAGTTAGCTCACCAGAGAAGATGGTGAGGAGAGTAGAAAATTTCCGTGATTCCAGTGCAACCACAGATAAGAAAAAAAAATTGCCGCTCGGTGCAACGCAGATTTTGACAGATTGCTAGGTTGTATGTACCTAGTAATATCGATCTCTCACATGCCTGCGAAGAAACTCGCAGGTTGTGTGTGAAGTCGACCAACCCGCAATGGGCCCGCGTGGTCGACTAAGGCCCGATCGCCCTAATTCAGGGTAGGCTCGAGCCCCTCGGTGGGGACGTATATGAGTTGAGCATTTGTTCTGACTGGCAACATGTCAAAATTTGGTCCAAATCGGTTAACATTTAAGAGGTGAAAATCGTTATCGCCGTTTGTATGAAAAGTCGCAGCTTCACAATCCTCTTAAGTGGCAGTGGGCGGGGCACATAGCTCGTAGAACAGATGGCCTATGGGGCAGTAAAGTTCTCGAGTGGCAACAGCGCACCGCAAAACTATAAAATCTACAAAATTTATACACTATAAATATTTCATGAAACCAAACGAAAACCTTTATATCCGACTGCACAAAAGGTGGATTATGTTTTTCCAGTATTTGTATGTATGTATTTCTTTGGCACGCCCTGTAGCCTGAACGGCTTGATAGATTTTGAAGTTCGAGGTATCGTTAGATTTGTCTTTATCCCGTGAGTGACATAGGATAATTATATTTTTAGGATATATTTTTACCCGACTGGCCAAAAAATAGAGTTTATTTTTTTTGCAGTCGAGTTTTCAATTTTTAATTCCTAATGTCCACGGAATACAGTAGTATGCCTTTGCTGCGCTTACCAATGAAATTGACGAATGATGAAACAGCGTTTCGTCACACCCTGGACACTTCATACAACGGGCCAGAAATGACATTTCAAAAAACGAATGATGGAACAAACAAAATGCCAGCGAAATCCTGTACGTTCGACAACCAAAACAAAGTGTATATATTAGTACTAACATACTATAACATACAGTATGGACACTCCCTGCCGCTCTCTAGATTGCGACCTCGCCCCCTTGTCACCCAGATTCTTTTGGTTGTCAAAAGTATAGGATTTCGCCGCCATTTTGTTTGTTCCGTCATTCCTTTTTTGAAATGTAATTTCTGGCCCGTTGTATGAAGTGTCCAGGGTGTGACCAAACCAATCTGTATCAATCTGGGTGACGAGGGGGTGAGGTCGAAGTCTAGAGACCGGCAGGGAGTGTCCATACTGTATGTTAGTACTAATATATATACTTTGGTTTCGTAGTATCCACTTGATATTTCATTGTCATTTAAAAGAACAATTTTCGTATCTCGTCCCAGTTACCTTGACTCCGTTGTTCTGAGCCGGCGTGGTCGCGTGGGTACGACAAGAAGTATGCTTTCGTAATTATTGTCATAAAATTATTATACCCACTTACTGGCAACCAAAATGGCGGTCATTCAATTCACTGCGATAACCGTATCATTAAGTGTGACCCTATAGGGCGTGTAGCAGAGTTCAATTAAAAATGCAACTCTATTTAGCAATCACAGAAACACAGAGTTATGAAGTTGTAATTATAAGTTGTGTTCGGTGATCGGTTCCATTCGCGTACAAATATACAATAATGATTATTCTCGTCTTGAAGTGTATGAAATTGTCACTGGGTTATATCATATTTACCTGCTCTGAAATTGTGAAATAAAACGTTGTTGTCACTCACACACTCGCACGCACTCACACACACACACACACACACACACACAAACACACACACACACACACACACACACACACACACACACACACACAAGAACACACACACAAATCCTGGAATATTTTCTTTTTTAAGGAAAATACTACACTTACGTAGTTCATGTAATATTTCGGTTTACCTAGGGTTGCGCCGGCGCGGACATCTTTTTTTTAAATAAATGGTCTTTGGGGCGTATGGTACGCGTGCCGCAGCGGCTCGCTAGTTTGAGAATGAGTTTTTTTTTATAGATTGAAAGCATTCAGAAGAGAACATGAAAGAAGAGAGGAAGAGAAGGAAGAGAAGTTTATTCTGTCTGGAAGAGATCGCTTGTTAGCGATTAGACCGCCTATGTGTACAAATTTCTCAATCATTGTAACTTTTTTTCTTCTTGTGTTGTGCAATATAGTGTTTTTAATCAATCAATCAATCAAATGAGCCTAAACACCTACTGTAAATTGATCAGGATAGAGTTGAGTATCCTGCAGATTCTAGGTATGCTGCACATTACTTTTTAACATTTGAAAAATTATGAAACATTTTTCGTTCAACATAAATAAAAAAATACTATTATTATTATTATTTCAAAATATAAAATTTAAGCTACTCTGCTCACTTGGCACAAGGCGAAGTGGCAGGAGCACCTCCAGCGGAAGCACAGTCGGCTGGAGTTCAGTGCGACGGGGAGAGAAAGCGTCGTACTATCCAGGCATTGTCGAGGAGGACTGCTTTCTGCATTGCTGCAATTATTGGTCTGCCTCGGAGATCCAGCCGCCTTAGGTGACGTTCAAGAGTACGGGGATGATTTCGGTGGATTCCACTCGCCACATATCAGTAACCTCGTGCGCCAGGTCCAGGTACTTGGTCCTTTTTTCGGCATCAGCCTGCACGAGGTTTTCATCGTATGGGATAGTGACATCCACCAAAAACACCCTTGACTGCGCCCGATCCATCAAAACAATATCAGGCTTATTCGAAGGAATAGTCCTGTCCGTGATGACGGGTCGGTCCCAGTAGAGCTTGGCGCGGTCGTTTTCTAGAACCGGCTCCGGCGTGTACTTGTAATACGGCAACCACCGAGATATGAGGCCATACTTTAGGGCGATCTCTTGGTGTAGGATCCTGGCTGCTTGGTGGTGCCTGTGCAAATACTCAGTGTTGGCAAGCATGGAACAACCGGAGGTTATATTAGTATACTTTATTTGTTTGACAATGCCTATTTGGTTTCTACTTTTCGTAGTTATATAGCAAGGTGTTATAAAATGAATATAAAATAGTGGACGTAATGTATGTGTCGCAGGATCTGGTTAAATCTTCCATTAAAAATTCCAAAAAAAATTGATTAAAAGGCTAGCCCGTTGATTGAATGGCGACATTGATTAGGCCGGACATTGATGAACAAGCGTCACTTAACGTTCAACTAGTTGGCTGATTGTAAGCTAGCCCTTTGTAAATGGCAGCCGCTTTGTGTAAAATCTACTAAGCAAAACATATTACGTTCGGTCAGGTTTGATTGAATATACAGGCAAAGAGCTTCGCGAAGCGAGGCTGCCCCGTGGGTAGCAGAATACTTCGCAGAACAAGAAATCATATTCGGAGTTTCGAACGCTGCCATTTAGCTAAGCAGCGCGTTTTGTAAACCGGCTGATCTACATAACGGCTGCGACATATATCTCAATTAACGACTTGGCTAAATGACGTTCAGCAAAGTCGTTGAACGTTACATTCAACCACTTAGCCAGTTGTCCTTTAGTCATTTAATTGAATATCAACGGGCTAGCCTTTTAATCAAATGGCAGATTTAACCAGATGGCTGCGACATATGCATGTCATCTCTCATTGTCCAGCACTAGCGAAACGACCCAGTTTCACACGACCCATATGCGATCGTATAGAAAGTCAATTCAGTGTGTGTAGGGCTGTCACATACAACCGATCTCTGGCTATCTTCTTTAAACCGTAGGTAAATTATACAAGATAATAATATGGGATAATATGTGAGATGATTGAAAACGCTAAACACGTTAAAAAATCGACTTTCATCGCAACTACTTAGTACAATTTTGCATTATTTATATTTTTTAAATTTTCTAATAAAGAGCTATATCGATTTTGATAAAATTTATAGAGGACCAACTTCGGAGCACACCCTATCAAATAAAAAAAAATCATGAAAATCGGTTCACAATCTGCGAGGATATCACGTTACACACACACAAAAAAAAAACATACACTCGAATTGCGAACCTCCTCCTTTTTTAAAGGGTAAAAACGGGACCCTATTACTGAGACTTCGCTGTCTGTCTGTCTGTCTATCGGTCCGTCCGTCCATCCGTCTGTCACCAGGCTGTATTTCATGAACCGTGATAGCTAACAGTTAAAATTTTCAAAGATGATGTATTTCTGTTGCCTCTATAACAACTAATACTAAAAAATAGAATAAAATAAATATTTAAGGGGGCTCCCATACAACAAAAGTGTTTTTATTCGCTCGTTTTTGCTCTATATTGATAACGGCAACAGGTAGACGCTTGAAGTATTTTTTTCATTTTTTTTTATTACAATTGGTAAACCCTTGACAACATCTCACCTGGTGGTAAGTGACTATGTTGCCGAAGATGGAAGCGGGCTTACCAAGATTCCCCAACGCAATGGAGAACTGGCTATCTTATCTTCATGCCGAAACACACCAATGATATCAACATTGATATTTGGCGGCAAGACTTAAATAAGATGGTGGTAGCTAGCCAGGCGGGCTTATAAAATGCCCTACCACCAACCAAAAACACAAACCAATATTCACAGAATAAAGTTATATGTTCACTTTAAAAATAAATAATTAAATTAAATTAAAACTAATATTTAAGGGGCCTTCCATACAACAAACGTGATTTTTATAGATAATGGTGCGGAACCCTTCGTGCGCGAGTTCGACTCGCACTTGGCCGGTTTTATTGGAAGTCGGTTCAAATATTATTCTCGGTATCATCAAATCTCTTAGCCTATCCCCAACAGCCCTCTACTGGTTCAAATCTTATCTCTTTAACCGTTTCCAATTGGTCAAAATCTATGATCGAGTATATCGCTGGTCTTCCCTCAGTTCTGGGGTACCACAAGACAGTGTACCTTCTTCTATTCTCTTCTCTATTTTTATAAACAGTATTTCGAATTATCTTCGTTCTTCATTTCATTTGTATGCGGATGACCTGCAGATTTACACCGCAGCTCCTCTTTCTAACTTTTTTCAGGCTGTTGCTGTAGCAAATGCTGATCTCTGTACCATTGCGAAATGGTCCAATAACTTTGGGCTTGTAATCAATACAGCCAAGACACAGGCCATCGTCATTGGTAGCCCTTACTTCATATCAAGGTTCCGTAACATGATGATGCCAGATCTCGCGTTTAATAACTCATCAATAACCTTATCCTTCACCGTTAAGAATCTTGACATCATCATGGACGAAACTTTGTCTTAGACTGCACACATTAATGAAGTGACTAGAAAGATGTTTGCCTTCTTGCACAGTTTAAAACGCAGGCAGAATTTTCTACCTTCCAAAACAAAACTCTTGCTTGCTCGTAATCTTCTTCTACTACTTCTAGATTACGGTGAAGTTGCCTTCTTAGACTCCACTGTAGAGTTGCTCCTAAGGCTGTAGCGTCTGCAAAATTTATGCATCTAATATATATTTGGCCTTTGAAACTACGACTATATCTCGGATTATCGTGTGAGGCTTAACTGGCTGTCCATCCGCCAACGCAGGGACTCAACTTTTGTTCAACCCTGCTTCTTCTTCTTTTTGTGTCGATGGGTTCTTCACTACAGCAATCTCGACCAGAAAGTGGCCGCTCCGATGGCCCTTTCCGTTGCGTCGACTCTGCTGCTCCTCGTTATCTCCGAGAGAGGTTTAACTTCCGTAACTCTGCGGACTCCAGGTTGCGCTCACGTAAAAGCTATGCCTTTGCGATGCCCTCCTACACCACGGATACCTACAGCAAGTCATTCAATGTTCAAGCCGCGCCTCTCTGGAACGCTCTCCCGGTCGACGTTAGGTTAAGTCCTTCCTCAGCCTCCTTCAAGGCATCTATTAAGAAGAATGTGGAGTCCCAAAACTAAACCCTGAGCTCGTATACTTATGTTTTTTTATTACAAAAATATGTATTGTATATATTACTCTTTATATTAGTATTATATTTATAAGTATTGATATGTCTCATGAGTTTTTTAACTACAATTAATTTTAAAATTACACTGTATATGTAAAGTCGTGTTTGTAACTTTTGCTCTTAACTTTTTTCTTTGTTTTAAATCCAAATGTCATTATTAGGTTGACTGGAAGAGATCCCGTAAGCCTTTATACCATACATATCTGTTTTATGTTCTGTATTCAAATATGTCAATAAAGAGTTTACAAACAAAACAATTCATTACTTTTTGTGTGCATTAGTGTAAAAAGAAAAGTCTCTCACAATGAAACCCTATCCGTGTTGATTCCCCACATTACCATATCGCACGAAAGGAGCGGAATGCAACGACGTATTGTGGCTTTCAAATCAATTACAATAATGTTCTTTCCTTCGGTTGAATAGCTACAGAGATCTGCTGCAGATATAACCGAAAGGCCGATCTTGTTAATGATTGCAAATGGTAGATAGAGCAAACGATGATGGATGCTGGAGCGACAGAAAATGTAATATATATATATATATATATATATATATATACCAACGATTCATGGACAGGATATCCTTACTTCCTACTAATATTAGTACCTGGACGACAGAGCCTTGCTCGGGGCATAGTACCCAGAGCCGTTAAAAACATTTAAAAAACGCTAGTTATGATACGCTTTGCGCGGCATATTTACAATGCGAAAATCTCGGAAAATAGCGTTTCCCAGGGAGAGACCTATCTAAATCGATTTTTCGCCCCCAAAAATCCCCGTATACAAATTTTCAAGCAAATCGTTGGAGCCGTTTCCGAGATTTAGATTATACATACATACATATATGTACAAAAATTGCTCGTTTAACGGCATTAGATATAATATATTATAAATAAAGTTTAAATGAGAAAGTACGTATGAATGGATGTTTGTGACTCTTTCACGCTTCAACTACTGGACGGATCGGGATGAAACTTGGCACACCTATGGTCCTGAAATAGTACATAGGCTACTTTTTACCCCGAAAAACCTCTACGGGAAAATCGAAAACAAGCGTGGCTGTGGGCGGACGGCTTGTAATGTTATAAATGTGAAAATGTGTTTGTTTATTACCATTTCACGCTTCATCACCTCAACCAATCTTAATGAAATTTGGCATGCAGGTAGCCTGTGTAACTGGGAAGGACATAGGCTACTTTTTATCTCGGGAAAATAGCTACTACTCTTTTTCGGTTAATTTCTTTAACATCACAACGGAACAATGGAATTTATGTGATTTTTTGCACAGAGATCGTTGAGGAGGTGCGGAATGACAAAATTTACTAATTAGCATATCCTGAAATAGTTCTCGAGGGATCTGGGCAATACTCATTTCCACGCTCGCGCACGTCGTCGTCGTCGTCGTCGGAACGGACTAACGGCACAGATGAGGTAACGGATTGAAGTGATTTTTTGTATAGAATTGGTTAAAGGGGTGGGATCTGGAGAAAACTTATGTCCACGCTCGTGAGTCGCGCATCACTCACCCTCAAATACAGTCATAAAAACTGGCAACACACTCTGGTTAAAGATCTTAGTGGGTTTTTTGGCGGGATTTGTGGTGGACGCATTCGTAGTTTTATTTTGTTGTTTATTCATTGTTTTCTGCTGGGATTTTGTTCAAGAAGTGGTGCATTTTGGAGAAAATCGTCTAGTGCACGTGAGCAATGTGGAGAACAAGAAAATAAAACGAAGGAGGACGTGAGAACCCAACTTGCTCTGGGTACAGTTTTATAGACGCCCAACAGCAACTGGGTGTTCCACCTCAGAATGCAGCTGCTGCAAATGCTGTCAAGAACTTCAGAGAAGATTTGTAATGCACCGGCACCAGCATTACAAATCCAAAAATAAATGAAGAAAGTGAAAATTATTTACGAATCCGGCTGAAGGACTAGTTTCCATAGCCAAGAAAAATTTACAACAAAGATCTTAGTCTTGTTAAGCTGCAGTATTTGTACGTGAAGATATTTCGAAGTTGCTAAATATTTCGCTAACCAATCACTAAATCAAAAAATGGTCTTAGCAAACCATCAGTTGTTTTGAAAGACCTATTCAACGATACCCCATACGATAAGGTACGTTAGAAAAAAAAATCACTCCCTCTTTACATATAGGGGAGGTACCATATTATTATTTTTTTAAGATTTTATTCAAAAACTTTGTCGGCGTGATTAGTTTGTATAACCATGCCAAATTACAGAGAGCTAAGCCACGGACAAACGGACATACAGACATGGCGAAACTATATGGGTTCCTTGTTGACTTCGAAACCTTAAAAAGTTTTCAGACTGTATTTTGACGTAATTAACTAATAATTGTTTATTTCTTGGTTTTTTACAAATGAAATTATGTAATCACTATTTTATGACTATCAGAAATTGTGTAATTTGCACCTATATGGAATAAATATCTTGAATCTTGCAGTTTGATTCAATATTTCGGTGCTCGGCTGGTGAATTGAATGGTGTTGCTGAATTCTGAGCTTTTTAGTATCAGTGGTATATCTAGAAAAAAAAACCCAAGAAAAGGTACCTCCCATACAAATTAAATAACGTTAGACGCTCCACGAGTAGGTATGTTTTCCGTTCTCGGTTTATTTGTCTGGAAAATAAGTCAAGCTTCAAAGGTAAGTCTTATGAATTTCATGTTTTGATTAGACTTTCGCAGAGATGTGGTGGTATACGGAACACTCGGAGTGCTAGTCCGACTCGCACTTGGCCGGGTTTTTTTTATATACCCGTTTGAATTTCATTTCTTTCTCACTTACTGGTTTGTTGGCAGAAAACCCTTGCTCATTTAGCGTAGCAATTGTAAATCTTGTGCATTTATTTTAAGTATTCCTCATTTCATCACTGGCCTCTACGTCTATTACAGACGATTCACTACAGTGTCCTGGACTAGAGGCAACGCTTTTGGTGGCTTAGCAACCCGATGCGCGAACGGCAGACTCGCCCACACGCTTGGCAGGGAAAGTTTGCGGCAGATGGAGTATTGCCGCTCTGGTGGCGCTTTTCCCTCTTGGCAGCGAGCGCCCCAAACCAAGCCTCGTCGCACAGTTTGCGACCCTCCGAAATACGCTTTTGCCATTCCAGCCGCTTTTCTGCAAGCTTTTCCCAGTCGTGGTGGTCTATTTTAAAGGCAGCCATGTCCCGCTTGGCGCAGTCCTTAAAGCGAAGCATTGGCCTCCCCACGTCTCTTTTTGCATTCGCTACTGCGCTCAGCAGAACACGTCGTGGTAACCGAGCAGGGTCCATTCTAAACACATGCCCTAACCAACGCAGACGTCTCTGTTTGAGAAGCGCGATAAGGCTAGGCAGCTGCGCTTTTTTCAAAACCTCCTCGTTGGTGACTTTGTCCTTCCATGTTATACCTAAGATCTTACGAAGACAGCGCATGTAAAAAGTGTTGAGTCGACACTCTTGTTTTGCATACGAAGTCCAGGTTTCAGCACCGTACAGGAGTATGCTCAAGATGCAGGCCTGAAAAACGATCATCTTGGTCTTAATAGTTAGATGTTTGTTGTGCCATACTCTTGTACTGAGCCTCCCGAACATGGTCCCCGCTTTGCCGATACGGGTATCGATCTCTGCGTTTAGAGAGAGATTGTTCGACACGGTCGACCCTAGGTAACAAAACTGGTCGACTTCCTTGAGCAGCGCGCCATCAAGTGAGATTGAGGGTGGAACCGCGCTGCCTTGTGATAGGATAACTGTCTTTTTGACATTGATGGACATGGCGAAAAGAGTACAGGCCTGAGAAAACTTGTCGACCATAGACTGAAGCTGGCAGTCAGAGTTGGCCACAAAGGCTGCGTCGTCGGCGAAAAGAAGGCTATCGACGAAAAGGTCCTCACAGTTCCTCTTGGACTTGAGGAGAGAAATGATGTTGTAAAGCTTTCCGTCGGCCCTCGTATGGAGATGAATACCCTGTTTGTCATCGCTAAAAGCAGTTTTTAAAATCAACGAAAAGTATAATCCGAACAGGGTCGGTGCCAAAACACAGCCCTGTCGAACCCCTCTGCTTACATCAAACGGCTCAGATGTGCTGTTGTTATACATCACAACGCCCTTCATTCCCTCATGAAAAGATTTCACAAGACTTAGGAGCTGCGGTGGACACCCAATGCACTCGAGTGCTGAGTACAGACCTTCCCTGCTAACCGTGTCAAAGGCCTTGTTTAAGTCCACAAATGCCACAAACAGGGGAGTCCTCTGCTCTCTACACTTCTCCTGTAGTTGGCGAAGCGTAAAGATCATGTCCACTGTGGAGCGCTGGGGACGAAACCCACACTGTGCCTCTGGATAGACGCGACCTGCAAGCCTTTGGAGTCTAGACAGAATGACTCGACCAAAAAGCTTACCAACGATGCTCAAGAGGGAAATTCCGCGGTAGTTATTACAATCGCCGCGGTCTCCTTTCCCTTTGTACAGTGCTATTATATTAGCGTCGCACATATCGTGAGGCACAACTCCTGCCTGCCAACATTTACACAGTAGGTTGTACAATATGGGCCTCATGCACTCGAGTTTAATTATTTCGGCTTGAGTGCCGTCACCACCTGGACTTTTACTGCACTTGAGCTGCGTTACAGCCTTGATAAAATCCTCTATGGAAGGTAGCTCATCTAGCTCGGTCCATGTCACCAGTCTGGGCATGCTCTGCACTGCCTCCGGCTGCAGATACACTGGACGCGAGTAGAGACCGGTGTAGTGCTCGACCCAGCGGTCAAGTTGCTTTTGGCTATCATTGATGACCACGCCATTTGTATCCTTGAGAGGGGCTGTTTTTTTAATAGCAGGACCAAGGGCCTGCTTGATTCCAGCGTAGACACCGCTAAAGTTCCCCGTATCTGCGCATGATTGAAGTCTGCGGCAGAGGTCCGTCCAGTATAAGTTGGTGTAGTAGCGTGAGCTACGCTGCAGTGCAGCTTTTGCGATACTCATCTCTTTACCAGTTTCCGGACTGGGGTCTAAGCGATTTTTGAGAGCAGCTTTGCGTTTTGCGTCCAATAGGGGTTGCAGGTGTTCGATGTTCTCTGCGAACCAATCGTGCGACCTTGATTCTTGTTGGCCAAAAGCCTCGCTGGCGCAGTCGGTGAGAAGCCTTCTGATGTTACACCACTCCACCTCTATAGAAGTTTGTGCGTCCCAATCGGCATTCAAGCCGCGAGCCATTCCCTCAAACTTCAGTACCCTTTCGTTGTCTCTTACATTGTACATGTTTATTCTCTTTTTTCCTTCCTCATTTACTGTGTACAATAAACATTAAATCTTGTGTATTTATTTTAAGTATTCCTCATTTACTGTGTACAATAAACATTAAATCTTGTGTATTTATTTTAAGTATTCCTCATTTACTGTGTACAATAAACTTTAAATCTTGTGTATTTATTTTAAGTATTCCTCATTTACTGTGTACAATAAACATTAAATCTTGTGCATTTATTTTAAGTATTCCTCATTTACTGTGTACAATAAACATTAAATCTTTTGTATTTATTTTGAGTATTCCTCATTTACTGTGTACAATAAACATTAAATCTTTTGTATTTATTTTAAGTATTCCTCATTTACTTTGTACAATAAACATTAAATCTTGTGTATTTATTTTAAGTATTCCTCATTTACTGTGTATAATAAACATTAAATCTTGTGCATTTATTTTAAGTATTCCTCATTTACTGTGTACAATAAACATTAAATCTTTTGTACCTATTTATTTTAAGTATTCCTCATTTACCGTGTACAATAAACATTAAATCTTGTGTATTTATTTTAAGTATTCCTCATTTACTGTGTACAATAAACATTAAATCTTTTGTATTTATTTTAAGTATTCCTCATTTACTGTGTACAATAAACATTAAATCTTTTGTATTTATTTTAAGTATTCCTCATTTACTGTGTACAATCGTGGGTGGCGCAACGGCAAGGGCCGCTAACTCCTATCCGGGAGGTCGAGGTTCGAGTCCTGCCACGTACCAACGTGTTTTCGAATTTTGATCTCATATGTACGTTCATTCGACGCTCTTAACGGTGAAGGAAAAACATCGTGAGGAAACCTGCACACATCTGCGAAGAAACTCGAAGGCTGTGTGTGAAGTTGACCAACCCGCACTGGGCCCGCGTGGTCGACTAAGGCCCGTGACCAACCCGCACTGGGCCCGCGTGGTCGACTAAGGCCCGATCGCCCTAATTCAGTGTACGCTCGAGCCCCTCGCTGGGGACGTATATATGAGTTGATATGATGACTGTGTACAATAAACAATGAATCTTGTGTATTTCTTATGCATTTATCACAGGGTCCAAAATTATTTTCTTTGATAATTATCAGCATTGATTCTTATTTTTGGCTCATTAATTTCTACTAAAAAAAATGAAAATACAAAAATATTATATATATTATTTGTTAAACAAGAAACTGGTTAAGTTAACTTAAATCACGGTTGTTTTATTTCTGTATTTTTTTTTCGGAGTTGGAGGTTAGACGCAATTTAATTGAATGTCGCCATATAATCAACGGGATAGCCTTTTAATCAAATAACAGATTTAACTAGAAGCTGCGAAATATACCACGTGTAAAAAATTGGTGTAGGACCCGTTAACTGGGGCTTCTACTCATCATACTGAACAACTTTCCCCAAGGAACATAATATAGTCAATTCGCAAGAAAAATTTACGCTCCATACAAAAATGCACAAAAGTAGGCGATCAGCTGATCGTTTTGTACGAAGAGTTTTTTTTGAGATTTCAGCAAACTTGTAGAACAAAAGTTGTTCACTATGATGAGTAGAAGCCCCAGTCAACGGGACCTACACCAATTTTGTTACACCCTGTATATAGAAAACTAAAACTGAACTATTACTATAATTAATTAAGAAAATGTAAAGCCTCGCGTGTTAAATTAAGAATCCTCAAAAGATTGTTAGAACAACCAATTTATCAAGAGAATCAGATAAAACTGAAGTGGAGGACAAGAGCTTCGTTAGTCTCGTGCGATTTATTTTTAGGTTTATTAGGTACTTACTTGTGTGTTGTTGGGTACACCACTACACCACAGTCAAAGTACATATATATATTAGTACCAACATACAGTATGGACACTCCCTGCTGTTCTCTAGATTGCGACCTCACCCCCTCGTCACCCAGATTTGTACAGATTGGTTACAGTTTGGTTGTCGAATTTATAGGATTTCGCCGCCATTTTGTTTGTTCCGTCATTCCTTTTTTGAAATGTCATTTCTGGCCCGTTTTATGAAGTGTCCAGGGTGTGCCACTACACCACAGTGGAAGAACACAGTGTGAGATGGTCCAACGGCTTTGACAAAGGTATTGTATGGAAAAATAACTATAGTAAATAAAAACGAAAATGAGATTTTGATGTCTATGGCCAGCTTGATATTTTCTTTACAAAACCCAAAATCCTGTTTTTGGAAAAACGACATATGTCCAGAGATATTGAAGGAAATAAAATCATTAGTATAGGGATAAACACGTTCAAAAACCGACTTCCATCGCAACAACTTAGTACCATTTTGCATTATTGTTTTTCGTTTTTGTTAATTTTCTATTAAAGTACTACACATATTTTGATAAAATTTATATGGTACCACACGGGAAGCACTAGCTTTCAAATAAAAAAATAATCATCAAAATCAGTTGACCCAGTCCAGAGTTCTGAGGTAACACACATAAAAAAAACATACAGTCTCCTCCTCCTCCTTTTTGGAAATCGGCTGAAAAACAACAAATGTCACCACATGTTTTCGAAAGAACTGCTTAAGTCAGTTGACATTGGTTTTTTTCCAAAAAAATTATGGCAACACTCTTTAAGTACTGTCATGTTACTGTCAAGCTAATGTGTTTCTTTCCCACCTTTTATATCAGAAGCCATTAAATTTAATATTATCTACAATTAAATAACAAATGAACTGCTTATAAATTGTTATTATTAACTCAAACTCAAATAACTCTATATTGTACATCAAAATAAATACATATGCAAAATTTTAATTAACTATGTAAACAGTTTTTATTCCTTCTGAAAAAAATACACAAATCGACAATGGTTTTTTTTCCAAATTATCCCTCTTGGGATGATAAATCGGTGTTCGAAGTGATAATTATCCTTACTAATATTATAAAAGCGAAAGTTTGTATGTATGGATGTTTGTTACTCTTTCACGCAAAAACTACTGAACGTATCTGAATGAAATTTGGTAGGTAGACAGATTAGGACCTGGATTAATATATAGGCTACGTGCGCGGCATTGCGCACCCTCGGAGGCAATCATGGAAACGCGTCAAACCGTCTCTGTGGCGTAATGGTTAGTCCATTCGCTTTACACCAGGAGGTAGCGGGTTCGATTCCTGGCGGGGTCAACATGTAAGACTCGGTTTGGTTGGTGGTAGGGCATGGTGGTGGTTCTTATCTAAGTCTTGCCGCCAAACATCAGTGTTAACAACATTGATGTGTTCCGGCTTGAAGATACGAGTAAGATAGCCGGTTCTCCATTGCGTTGGGGAATCTTGGTAAGCCCGCTTTTATCTTCAGCATCATCGTCACTTACCAGCAGGTGAGATGATGCCAAGGGCTTACCAATAGTGAATAAAAAAAACCTCTAACTCCGAAAAAAGGTTACAGAAATAAAATAACCGTGATGACTAAAACAAAAGTTGTTTAATTAATACAAAATAGATCATAAAAACTTTTTTATTACTTAGTTACTTTCAACTCTAGTTATGACTAATATTTTGAAATATATTTTTTTAAAAATATACATCAATATTTGTTATGATAATACAAAGTGATAAATGTAATTATTTTTTATACTTTCATTCAGAAAATTGAAACATGACTAAAAAACATTGAAAAAGTGCAAAAGTGTGGTTATTTTCTTTATTCTTTACACGTAAAGAAAAAAACAGAGACAACTGTTCCAATCAATGACTCGCCTTAAGGCAGGAGTTATGTGATTCAACTATATACTTGTGTATTTCATGAGTTTCACAGAATATTGCTCTAAAAATATTTATATTATTCACAAAGGTAGTCGTAACCACCACGTCGTCACGGTGCGCACTATTATGAACGGTATTTCAGTGTAGTTTCGATTGAAATTTGTACTGACGCGAATCAAGCTGCTAACTTCACAAGCAGAAAAGATGAAAAACAGTCTCAGATCAATATAATATTTGATCCGAGGGACATACCAAAAACTGAGTTGCACCCGTTAGTACTAATATATATACTTTGGTTGCACTAAGTGTAGGAAGTAGGCTTTCGTTCGTCTTGGACGTCAATTAATTGTTTGTTTGTTTTTTATTGCATTTAAAACAAATAAGGTGTTAACAAAAGAATATTAGTATTTCTTCGTTCATGTATTGTCTCTGATTGTTTAACGTTCCTTGGACATTAATTTCTTGTTTCATGTCTCTGCTAATTTAACCTTCCTTGGACATTAATTTCTTCCTTCACGTCTTTGTTTGATAACTTCTTTGGATATTAATTTCTTCGTTCGTGTCTCAGCTAGTTTAACTTTCTTGGACATTAATGTCGTGGTTCATGTCTCTGCTTATTTTACCTTCCTTGGAAATTAATTTCTTCCTTCACGTCTTTGTTTGTTTAACCTTCATTGGACATTAATTTCTTCGTTCGTGTCTCAGCTAGTTTAAATTCCTTGGACATTAATGTTGTGGTTCATGTCTCTGCTTATTTAACCTTCCTTAGACATTAATTTCTTGTTTCATGTCTCTGCTTATTTAACTTTCCTTTGACATTAATTTCCTCCTCCACGTCTTTGTTTGTTTAACTTCCTTGGACATTAATTTCTTCGTTCGTGTCTCAGCTAGTTTAACTTCCTTGGACATTAATGTCTCTGCTTATTTAACCTTCCTTGGACATTAATGTCTTGTTTCATGTCTCTGCTAATTTAACCTTCCTTGGACATTAATTTCTTCCTTCACGTCTTTGTTTGTTTAACCTTACATTTCATCGGCACAAGACATTGCTTGAACAGCTGTTTTTCATGGTTTGTAGGTGACATTAGCATATCTTACTGTTATAATGTGATTGTTATTGCTTTTTTTTCTGACGAATGTAGATAGTGCATTTTTGATTCGAGATAACTAGTTAAGTTTAGTTTTTTTTATTCACGTCACGAACTCATATTTATGCATGTCAGTCAGGTCATAATATAAAATGTCAATAGTGATGTGATCGCCACAGAAAGCGATACAGAGATTACACTAATTAATTTAACAAAATATCAAGGTAAAGTAGAAAACTATATTATAATAAAAGGATAGTAAAAATGACAACATTAAAAACTTATTAAGAATAAAATACATTTAGGTAACTCAAGTTACAAAATTTTATAATTTCACAAACATTTTTCAAAAAATTCTTCAACAGAATAAAATTCACTTTCCAACAAGACCAGGTAACTCATTATTTTTTGCGGTTTTCGTTGCGTCAAGTTATCTTCTGTGCTAAGCTAATGGTCTTTACCATTACGTTGCTCGGGGGCTTGCCTCAATGAACTTGCTAAGTTACACTATTCAGTAACTGAATAGTGTAACTTAGCAAGTTCATTCAGTAACTGAATAGTGTAACTTAGCAAGTTCATTCAGTAACTGAATAGTGTAACTTAGCAAGTTCATTCAGTAACTGAATAGTGTAACTTAGCAAGTTCAATCAGTAACTGAATAGTGTAACTTAGCAAGTTCATTCAGTAACTGAATAGTGTAACTTAGCAAGTTCATTCAGTAACTGAATAGTGAAACTTAGCAAGTTCATTCAGTAACTGAATAGTGTAACTTAGCAAGTTCATTCAGTAACTGAATAGTGTAACTTAGCAAGTTCATTCAGTAACTGAATAGTGTAACTTAGCAAGTTCATTCAGTAACTGAATAGTGTAACTTAGCAAGTTCATTCAGTAACTGAATAGTGTAACTTAGCAAGTTCATTCAGTAACTGAATAGTGTAACTTAGCAAGTTCATTCAGTAACTGAATAGTGTAACTTAGCAAGTTCATTCAGTAACTGAATAGTGTAACTTAGCAAGTTCATTCAGTAACTGAATAGTGTAACTTAGCAAGTTCATTCAGTAACTGAATAGTGAAACTTAGCAAGTTCATTCAGTAACTGAATAGTGTAACTTAGCAAGTTCATTCAGTAACTGAATAGTGTAACTTAGCAAGTTCATTCAGTAACTGAATAGTGTAACTTAGCAAGTTCATTCAGTAACTGAATAGTGTAACTTAGCAAGTTCATTCAGTAACTGAATAGTGTAACTTAGCAAGTTCATTCAGTAACTGAATAGTGTAACTTAGCAAGTTCATTC